>NQII01002335.1:39573-58165 GCA_002778355.1 Clitarchus hookeri
GGGGGGAGGAGTGCTCGTGGCACAACTTCCAAGCTTGTCAGCCGTTTTCTCTGGCGTGTTTCACCTTCCGGGTGGGTCGGCGATATTTTCCTGTCGTCCGCCTTCCTTATCTTAACTCCCTTGACGGCTATTTGCTTAACTCGGCGTAACATCGACATGTCCAAGTTCACGCGGTATGTTAGGGGTGGTGGGGGGAGAGGTCCCGCGCTGCAGCGAAATGTGTAATGGCCTGCACGCGCTAACTACATCTGGCTTCTCCGCACATGTGCCTGTTGAAGGTACTCACAGGGGATTAAAATTGCGGGGGAGTCAGCGAGGTTTCTACTTCCAATAAGTGTTACACGTCAATATTATTAATTATTTTCTCAATTTCTTCTTCATCACCCACACACATCTGTTCTCGGCGGTGGTGACAGTATTTGTTAAAGGAAAAAGCCTTTTGCACCACATTTCTGTTTGGCTGTCATCTGACCACGCCATACTACTCATCCAATTATCTATGGCGAGACGAGAGCAAATCAGGACGATTTTCATAAATTTCAATACGTACTATCCTCTAAGGACCAAATGAATAACAATAGCAATACTTGATACCCTCTAAAGACAAAATGAATAATAACAATAATAATAGCCATTACCTTTAAATCAATAAATTCGTAAAATAACCAAAATTACAGTGCAATTCTCTTAAATCATGTACAGGCAGTCCTCTACTTTTGCGCATTCGACTTTTGTACAATTCGCGCTTTCTTACATTGGTTTCTTACACCATAAATTCGACTTTCGCGTGTTTGCTTCGTTCTTTCGTACATAACCAAAAAAAAATATTGCGCGCATCCCTCCACGAGAAACGTAAACATCAAAGATATACATATTGTTTATATTCTGTAGGTTTTGTCTTCGCAAATAATATTGCAGCAAAGTTGACTTATACTACGTAGAGACCTCTGGTGTGGATATACGGAACTATGTTTCCGATATAACTGAACAAATATGCAGTTGTATGTCTGATGTGTTACTACGCTATAGCGATTCTATGTATTCATGCCGTTCCTTTTTAGAACTTCCGTTGTTTTTATTATGGTTTTTAGTTTCCTTTGAGGTAATTTTATATCCATTGTTTTTTTTGTTAATCTATTGGTGCACATACATAATTATTACACTACGCAATGAACAACAAACGTAAAAACGAAAGTAATGAAGACTCAGTGTGTAAGAAACAAAGAAAACATGTTGTAAATAGTGTACAAACGAAATAAGACATTATCGCACAATCGGAAAGTGGCAAATCACTTGCAGCTATAGGACGGTCTTTCAACCTGAGCCGATCCACTGTGCGTTCTATTGTAAAAAGTAAAGGAAATATAAGGGACTATGTTATAAATTCGGGAAATCTTTCTTCTAAAATAATTTCAGAACGGCGGGGTGCAGCGATGGAAGAGATGGAACGGTCTTTAAAAGTGTGGTTAGACGATCAAAATGTGTCTTTTCAATTGTTTGAACTATTAGCTATATATTTAAACACTTTTAAATAACTTTGATGCATGATCTTGTTTCTTTGTGTGTAAATATATTGTTTTGAATATTTTTTTTTTGTTTAGTAAGTTTTTTTCCCCATCTAGGAACGGAACCTCATTTATCACATTAAAATAAGGGTTCTACTTTCATACATTTCAACTTTCATACACAAATTTAGGAACACATTGTGTATGAAAGTAGAGGACTGCCTGTACTAAATCTTAATTTGAAAATTATCATAATTATTTGTAACCACAATCAAATAATCCAAAAGGTAATAATAATATAATAATGATATCTAAAAAACTGTAATGTTACTAGCTGTGTTTACAACAAAGAATCAGTTTTTTTCAGTGTATAATCGGTATGGTCGATATCTCTCAATACTAGTAGTATCAAGGATATTGTGGTATCAAGAACCTGAATATTTCTATCCCTACTTCAGTTGGATCAAGCTATTTTATGAAGTACTTTACTTGCTGATATTACTATTACATTTCGAATTTCACTGAAGACACGTTGAAAAGGAAACAAACTATACTTAATAAAAGAAAATACCAAAATAACTAATAACTTCTCATAATATTCCAACAACACCTTCTGCACGCACATTTCAATGCAACCAGTTGGTGCTCTGCTTAATTGGATGCAGTTTCTTTGTGTGTAGGCAAGACAGAACAGACAGTATTGATTGGACTGAGTGCATGTGCAGCTCTCTGTCGCCGGGGAGAGGGCAAGCAGGCTGCTTTGCCCTCATCATTCACCTTGGCACCGTCATGAAACTGCTTGTTCAGTGTGACAGCAAAGGTAGCCATGCTAATTGCAACTCCATTAGCACATCTACCTTTTCCCATTCTCTTGTTGAGTGTGTACAAAGCCAGCAAAGGACTGGGTAATGGACCTGTGATTAATATTAAGTAACATTTAAATAATAAATCCACTGATTTTTCTGTAAAAGGACAGTAAAAATGTAGCTGTAAAAACGTAGCTAATGATAGCTAAAAGTTACTAGCCGATTTGTGTAAGGTATTTTTTGGCGACAAGGAGAGAACATGTGTGTCCATCCAGGGTATAATTTCTCTCAGAAGTCTTTAAACATATTAAAGTTAATTAATATTTCATTAACAAAACACATTTTCGCTCTAGGAACGATTGAACCTGGATTCAAATTTTGACATTTTGGAGGGTTAAAGTCAATCAAAATAAATTCAATTTTATCTTACAAGCATGCGGGTCTTGTGAGTCAATCCACTGGAGCCATTTTACTGTATTTAACATGTAATTTTGCAGTTAAAGCCATACAAAAGCAGACCACGTAAATGCAATTTTTGCATTTATGGGGGCAGGGATAGGTCAGAATCTATCCAAAAATAATGAATCCTCCAACGTAGCAACCATTTTCACAGCAACCGTGAAAGGTCAATTTTGAGATTTGAGTTTAGGTTGTTTGTTTTAATTGTCCGCGTTATATTTTAATCATCTAAAATATGGCGGATGCAGTATTAAATATCTGTAATTAACTACTAACAGCAATATTGCTTACCAATAACCAAATTTGAGCCTTCAGTGACAACGCCTTTGGTCAGCAATCCACCAACCACCGTACCAATCTCATGTACCCTGAAAGTCTCATCTATTTGGAATTCACAAAGTTCCTGTCACCAACACAAAAGAAAAAACACAGTTAAAACAATTCATCCAATTACTTCATAATGATTTCATTCTTTTGAGACACACAATGGTCCACCTAAACAACTACATATTTTAGCAATGTAAGTATCAACACAAAACAGCAGGAAATAAAAAATTACTCCACCCATCATTTTGTGTAATAATGAAGAGGAATAAACACAAAAAATATAACACTGTATGTACTTGCATCCAGTTAGGGGCAAAACTTCAACACTCCATAAACTTTAAGATCAGGGGAGGACTCAAGGGGTAGGAGTCACCATTGTAAACAGTAGTGATGGGTCAAGTCATGAAAAATCGACTAGTCACTCGAGTCAAGTTGTTTTACAGCAGACTTTGAGCTACTGAATGTGCCATTTTAGTCACAGTGCTTTTAGGATGTACGGAATTCAAACATGAAAAGCCTTTGCCTAGTGGCAAGTCACACCTTCAACTGAAATATGCATAATGGTAAACTTGTCATTACTTTTCTCATCTAATTACTGCTTTAAAAACTTAGGTTAAAAAAGTTAATAACTATTAGGTAACAAAAGCTTTAAATATGGACTGCTTGTCCGCTCACCGGACATGCTGATGGACCAGCCTAAAAACTACCCTCCCATTTCCAACGCTGTAATAGTTATCTTTTTTTTCAATCAGCATTACACCTGACATTACTAGGTCATTCACTCGCCGGTGAGGGGGCGAAAAGTAGCGCTGTGAGTCACTTACCCAGGCAAAGAATTATTCCTATTGGTAGAAGAAACTAGTCCGTAACTTTTTTCTTGGTAAACTATTAGGTCTATTAGTATAAGAAAGGGAAGAAGTTATAAGGGGCAGGCGTTATACCTGTGTACATAGGTACACATTTACATTTATGGTGCAAACTCGATCTTAACTCAAAAAATTTATACTGATCTCGATTTGACTCGACTTTCACACAACTTGAAACACGACTCAAATGGACTCTAGTGTCGTACAACTTAACTCGACTGACTTGAGGCTGTAAAAATCAAACTCGCCCACCACAGTGGGGGATTCCAGATTTGAGGATGTTCCGCAGGAAAGGAGGTTGGCGGTAGGGGTACAAAGGTTCTAGGAGGTCTGAGGGTATAAAACACCCCCATGAAAGTTTTAAATTTAAACCCCAATAATGGCTTTTTAAATTTATTTAGGCCTTCTGGTAATAAGTAATTAATTTAGACCTTAAAATTTAGTCAAATTTAACATTTCTGACTATTGTTTTTCTTTCCTTCATCGCATCTCTCTTTCCCATAATGCCTAACACCAATCCAGCAGACTCTTAACACTTCCAGTCAATTACATATCTCCTTTTTTACATGCAAGTGTAAGGGGCCTGTGGATGCAAGGGCTTCTGTGGGATTCCCAACCTTCCAAATCTGCCCTGTCCACCCCTGCTTTAATGTCTAAACTTACTTGTTCCATCCGCTCACGCTCTTTCAAGTTGACACCCGGAGGTAGAACATGCAAGAACTTGGTCAGCAGATCCAAACCATCCCCGCTCACACTCGACACACAGAATATTGGCACTATATTCTCAGACAGCTGGTTCGAGCCCGCAGTGATCACATCATCTTCATTGGTCACTAGCAGTGGAACCTAAAGCACACACATGGTTAACAAGTCATTATCCAAGTATCCAGTACAATGTTTATATTAATAATTGAACAGCTGAGCACAGATTCGTTGTAGCTTTTTGTAAAAATTAGAGATGGGTCAGTTCCATAATTTTTTCAATTCTTAGTTTTGTACCAAGTTTTAAAAAAATTGGTTCTCAGTCCTTGATAACGTTTCCTCCTCTTTGCTGCTATAAGTATAAACGACAGGTATCATTTTCTAACAGCTTCACATTTTACTTTTATATTGAAAGACTCTCGTTTCAAAGATAAATACAATGCTAAAATATAAAATAAATGGAAATTACTTTTATTCCTGCCTAAAAAAGCTATTTTACACATGCTTACTTACTTGTAAAAGGAGCTCTATCCAGCAACACAGTATGAGTAAATTGGTAACACAGTTCTTAATTTTTCCACTTGATAATTTAACGCAGCATATAATTTTAAAAACAACTATTTTTTGCTACTGGAACATAATCTCTTGTGAAGTGTTCATAATTTAAATGTGCACATGAACTCTAAGTTAATTATTTATGTTCATGGATGCCAGAGATATGGTGTCAAGTTGCACTGAACATCATGTTATTAAATGGTTCCTCCAGTTCACAGCAGTAAGCACTTCATTTTCCACAGTGTTGTCCAAAAAAAAGGTTCATGAGATCACTCTCCTATCTGTGTATGTATGTGCACATGTGGGTGTGTGTCCTACCCCCTCAAAATATTTAACGTATGAATTTCACCAACTCTGTACACATGCAGCACTTAGTAAGGACATCCAACTTTTATAGTTTCAAACCACACCAACAGCTTACCTGCAAAATGGCAGACATTTTAAAATTAATGTTGCTGTGCTATATCCTGGAAACCATTCAACTGATTAAAATAAAATTTTGAGTGTTGACAGTGCAGATGTAAGCACTGAAATAAAAGATTTCCGGTAATGATTGTTTTTAAGGAGGCGGTTCACGCCATAAAAATCGTCACTGTTACAAATGGTTATTCTACTGATATAAAATGGTAGAGGGTCTCAAAATGAAGACCCCCACCACTCCGCAGACCTGTATATAAACCAGACGACTTCCAGGAAGCTTTCAATTGTGAGAGCTGTGAGACAAAGTATTCTTCCGCCAGCTATGCCCTACTTGTGTACTACTCCGTATAGGACGCGCTTCACCAGGAACACTTTGACTCTGGACTCGGAAGCTCCTAGACGCATCTCTTGGCAACAGCAAGGGCTTCGGCAATATCAAGCAACTGCACGTTAACTTTCTATACATGTAGCAAGCACATTGTTTGGAAATTTAGTTTAGCGTGACGTAGTAAACTAGTATTTTTTATTAATTTTGGTGAACAGCAGTGTGCACGGATGCACAAACTCGAGTAACATAGTTTCAACCCTCCATTATAGGTAAGTTTTCGTAAAATGGATTTTTTTTAGAATTTTTTAAGTGTTAGGTTGTGTATCTAATTCCAGTTGGTTTGAATTCTCTGTCCACAGAGGGTTCTTTTTTCTTCCTGCGTGGTTTTCCGGATTGAGATGTGGTTCGAGTTCTACTAGCAGTTCCAGTCTTTCTGTGACCGCACATATCATTCCTCTTATTGGTGTGGAATTACCAAAATTCGCCTTCCCGTGTTCTCAAGTATGGTGAACGGCAGTGCGCAATTACTGCATACAGTTCAGCGACCAGCGTGGCTCATGTTGGTGTCAGGTGTTTCTCGGACCTAGCACACTCACATATGAACTTTTACAACAATTTTTTTGTCAGTTTGGAATAATTAATTGTCTTAATATCTCACACGACAAACTCTTAAGTTTTTTTTAACTCAAGATTTAATTATGTGATTTCGTATTAATTTTGCAAATAGAACATGGTATATAATATGGTGACCTATGGAATACTAAGATACTGTTTAATTTTACCATTAAGGAAATCATGTGTGGGAGCTCCATTTACGTTGTCTTTAATTGTGAATTATGAATATTAAATAAAAAATTTTTAATCTCTATTTAAAACACTTAAAATATTCTAGAGTTATTGATGTAATGATTTGATCCATATGAGATGCAGTTGTGTTTCCATGTTGCAATATAGTTTTTTTGTTTATTTAATGGAAAATACAAAGGTCACGAATCTGCTGAAAATAAGTTCTTTTATTTAATTAAACTCCTGGTGGTAGGCATTGTGAAAAAAGTTCCTCTGACTAAGTTTTATTTACATAAAAAACATTTAATTAGTTTTCACTGTTTTCCAACACAGAATTTACATGTGTTTTGTTTTCGTAACAAATTGTAGGAGTTTTTGTTAATAGTAGTGACACAATACATATTAAACAATTAAGCCAAAATTTGTATTTGGACAATAAACATCAGAAGCATCATATATAGAGCCTCTTTTTCTGGCAATTCTGTACGATAACATCAAATAATAAAGCAAAGTTTTTTATGTCATATCTCAGGGACCAAACAACACATTTCCACATTTCCGGTAGGCCACTTAAACTTAAATGTTTTATGTGGCTTAGTTACTTATTTTTAAAATAAAGACCCTATAAATATTTAAGTTAGTAAATGCAACAGTGGATAGGGAGAGAGAGTGTGAGAGAAAGAGGGTGAGTGTGTATGTATGTGTGTGTGTGTGTATATATATATATATATATATATACACACACACACACACACACAATATATATACACACACATTTCTCACATGATTTATTAAATATACACCATACGGTGGCTAAATTCCATGGTAAACTTGCTAGAAATTTTTCTGGTAGAAACTTTAAACTTTGGTTCACACTTAATGATTTTACATTTTCCTGCATTTAGCATTGAATTAATTCCCATTGTAATATCCTTATCTTTGGACATACATGTTATTGCTGTACTTCACAGTAAAGAGCATAAGGTTACATACTCAACAAATACAGAGCAGCATTAGTAGCAGCAGCAGCAGCAGGAGAACTCACCTTGCAGCAGCCGACAGACTTGAGTACGGTATCAAAGCTGGCGAGAGTGTCGGTCGGGGGCACTAGGTCGGTCTTGCTGATGACAATGGAGAAGGGCACGTCGAGGGCAAGGGCAAGTGCCAGGTGCTCGCGGGTCATGCCGACAATACCCACACTGCTGCTCACCACTAGCATGACGTGGTGCGGCGAGTACCCTGTTAGCCCCAGGATGGTTGTACGCAGGTACTTGCGATGGCCTGCCAGGTCAATGAACGTCACCAGCTTGGTGGAACTCTCGCAGATCTCCTCCGCAGTAACCAGTGAGCTGTAGTTCACCACCTGGCCCTGCACATCAACACGCGCATGTTGAGAATGAACACTGAATGTTGGTAGTGTGTGCAAGTCAGCTGCAAAGTAAACAACTTCTAGTTCACAACACTAAACTTATATTTTACTATTGTAAATGTGAAAACCACGGGACTTGGATTAAGCTGATCACAATTTCAACATACCGTATTTACATNGATCACAATTTCAACATACCATATTTACATGAGCATAAAACTACAATACTAATGTTTTTGCTTAAGTAGTAGCAACAGGTGTTAAAGTTCAATTTTACTATACATATGTTTCATTACATTATAAGCCATCATAAAAACATTAACACTATGATTTGTATACAGAAATATATATGAATGAACAAAGGTGTGATCTCCTTGGGTTTTAATGCATTAAAATGTTTCTAAAACAACACCTTAGAGTTTCCAGAAATAACGTTGTTACAGAAAGGTCACTAAAAATATTTTGGGAAATTTTGGACCAATTTGAGTAATGTGGCTCCACATGAACTGGTCTCGGCCACTGTACTTTTATATTGTGACGCAGCACTCTTAGCCATTTGGCTATCCCGCGCTTCGACCACCCATCAGTGGGGAAGAGGGATCATGCCCTCTCATCGCAGGTGTCCCAGCCATGCACCTGAGGTAACCAAATCCAAATCCTCGCACTCAAGATACCACGCGTGTGGTCTGGCCGGGGTACTACCCGAACCCCTAGTATCTTAACAGGACACAACCGGAGCAGGTTGCCACTCACCGTCCAATATCTCCAGACCTCCTCCAGCATACGGAGTTACATAAACTGGTCCGAGTGAATTAAGAAATTTGGGTGGCTCTTAACAATGAGGTCTTGAGAGTCAATGATGGTGAAGTGAGGCGAGTATGAAGCAGTGCCACAATGAAAGGGCAGGGGAAATAGGAGATCCCCGAGAAAAGCCACGACTAGTGGCATCGTCCGGTACAATTCCCACATGCAAAAATCCAGGAGCAACCCTGCAGGGAATAGAACCCGGTTCAATAAGTGGGAGGCGAGTAGTCTAACCTCTACACCATTGCAGCCCCAAAATCATACAAGAAACTATCATATAGAATAAAAGTCATGTAGCTTATCTGTGAACGTTTTTTGTTGCACTTAAAACTTGTTTCACAATACAACAACGCGATGCAGTGTGTCTCATCCGATGCCAACAAAATTAAAGCGGTTTCACTATCAAGTGGCCTTGGTCAGCCACGAAGACCATTTCACACCATGCTACTGTATACGCACTTTTAGACTAAAAATATGAAGGACACAAATTCAAGTAATCGGCAGGTAAACCAGTAGAATTAACACACCCCTCATGAATGGCACTTGTATATACACTAGCGTTCAATAACTCTTTTTTCATACGCACCTGTANTATATACACTAGCGTTCAATAACTCTTTTTTCATACCCACCTGTAACTTGACTTTCTTCCAGGTGAAATCTGTTAAATTACTTTTGTAAATAAACATAGCCGTCAGCTGATTTGTGTGAGCAGCACACTTATTATACAACAAATGAAGGGACACGAGCATTCACCCCCCTAACCCCAGAAACCAGGCCATTATCGCGTGACAGCTTTCCTCCCAAGGAGGTAGAACACATTAGCAGGTCTCTCATCTGTCCCAGCCTGCGGACTAGAGAGAGACAGCGCTACACCATGCTGAGAGTGAAAGTGACATGCCACACGCCGTAGCCCAGAGCAGTGCACGGAAAAGGAGCACTACAGAAGACAACCCTGACTTTTTCAAGTGTAAGTTCTACATCACTCGCACCCACAACTTTCTACCAGATGAGTCTACATCGCAACGGAGGGAGGATGATTGATGCGTGACGCGTACTGACATATATATATATATATATATAAGCACGACTTCGCCTCATCTTCATGTTTCATCACGTCACCCAAGGCGAGGTTTGAACCCTGAACGACTTGCTACCAGAGCCGACCAGCATGCCTCAGGCAAAAGGGCACCCATGGACACAGTAGTCAAGACCGTTTCACCTAAATGTCAGACGTCACGTCTCCCTCCCCCCCACGTGCGATTGAAGCCAGCCAGGCCGTCCAGGCTGCACCTAAGCTTACACAGCCGATGCAACCCCACATGGCAGGGAAGTTTCAGTCTCCCCCTAGAGACAGTGGCCCTCGCCACTAAGGGAGGAGCTCCAGCACGAAGATACCCGACCAGCCGAAGTGAGCCAAAGGGCCTGCAGCCGGCTGTCAATATAAGCAAGCGGACGGCCCAAAACCTGAGTTGATTCTCAGCAGCTCACTCCACCACCTCGTGTGCTGGAGCTCTCTGCCTTCCTCACAAAGGACCACCACTCTTCAAGAGATCTTCTAGACCTTCACCCCTGAAGAAGTCTGCGCCCCCTTAACACTCACTACCTCTCTGGTAGTGACACCCAAGCCCCTTCTGGACAACAACATTAGAGTTAGTTAGGGTCAGTTAGTATTATAGCTACCTAGCTGCATCTGCTCTTGTCTAGTTTAGACCCAGGTTCCCTTCACCTGGTATTACAGTACTTTACTTCCGTTACAGTTCATTGTTAGTTAGGAGTCAGTATGGGCCACCTTGTCTATTCCTGATGACAATACACATGTAATCTTACATAACCTCTAAGTACTAAATTTAAGGGTGACTGTGACTTTAATACCAAGTAGACGTCGACTCACCAAGGAAAAGCAAGGGACCGCGTTGTTGAAACCCATTTGCCGAACCTAGAGTAGGACTGCGGGCTCCCTTAACTGGGCGCACATACGTCTCAAACACACACATTAGACGGCTACCCATACTGTGGATCAGGTACGGCAAGGTACCTGGTGCATACATACAGTAGTCACAACCAAGAGAAACTCAATCCACGAAGTGGCTAGTCAACTAGCTCAGCCAATTCAAACCATCCACTGCATTGTTATTTTTGCCAGAAGGAATGATTTGACTGGTTCTGGCGGTCTGACCCCTTTTGGACCATACACACATTGCTCAGACATCCAGGGTAACCCATTGCTCCAACCACTGTGTTGAACTTCACTGGTTGATGTAAACAGGTCCAACTCTGGTTGGCTTGGCCACGAGTGTCTTTACACCTAGCTAGAGATCTCCGTCGCCTGCTCCCCCTTAGCGTGGCAGACCTTAGTTCCTTCCNCCACGAGTGTCTTTACACCTAGCTAGAGATCTCCGTCGCCTGCTCCCCCTTAGCGTGGCAGACCTTAGTTCCTTCCTCTATGTCATACACCCATAGGAGTGGTACGAAGGGGAGAGTGAAGAGGGCAGCTACTGCCTCCAAGCCTAGCTTGAAATGCAACCCAAAACAAACTGCACTCGACAGTCTAACCCCCCGGGAACGAGCTCAAGCTGCCCGCCAACTGGAGAGGTCTCACTTTCCAGTTCCCTCCAACTCCCTCTTTCAGCCATCCCACAAGACCGCTGGCGAGCCATATCCCATCGTCGAGAGGTTTCGCCAAGGTCTTCCAGTACCGCTGGGGGTAGACAATCCTTGATTCAGGCCCAGCAGGACCAGCAGCGCTCCGCGGGCACCCACCAGCACCATCTTCGCCCACAGACTGGACACAAGTTCCAACCAGCACCAGCAGCAACCGAGTCAGGAGCTACCTCGGGCCACGCCCAATACAGGTAAACCAGTGGCTGTGTTACGAAGGACACAGTTAAGCCCACACCACACGCCCTAGCTTATGTACCGGCANTACGAAGGACACAGTTAAGCCCACACCACACGCCCTAGCTTATGTACCGGCAGGGGTCCGGTAAGTAGTCAATAAAGTCAACCAGTCATTTAGTCCGTGTCTCTGACAGAGACATTAAAACCTTGCCCAACCGTGACATCGTCATCTGTCACCTGACATCATGCATCACTACGAAGAATATGTTTGTGCCCCCGATGAGGTGGCAATCTGGGGCGAATGTGGTGACGATGGCTTCGTACAGGCGCCCAAGTCGTCAGACGAGGAGGAGGTAAGCGAGTAAGACGTAAAAACACCCAAGCCCTCTACGGAAGCCTGCATGAACACTCTACAGGTGTTGGAAGACCTCGTCAATAATGACCCGAAACCCACACCAGAATTGTTGGGTAATTTAGAGTTATGCCAACATTATGTAGCATGGGTGTTTCATAAGAAGCAGGCTTCCATCAAGGACTTTTTAAAAAAATTAATGGGGTTGACTGNCATTATGTAGCATGGGTGTTTCATAAGAAGCAGGCTTCCATCAAGGACTTTTTAAAAAAATTAATGGGGTTGACTGTAAAGCTAACTATGGCAATTTACATTTCAAACATTATCATCATAACTTGCGAGCGTTTATTTACAAGTGTCAGCCAGTCTAGCACTTCACTGTTTAAAAATGATTGTATGTATGTACAGGATATGCGTAATTCCGTTGCGAACTGTGGCACAGTGTTACTGTTTCAGAAATGACCATCGTTAATGCACGTGTATGTGTTTATTTACAAATGTCTGCCATTCTAGTACTGTACTGTTTAAAAAATTACTGTACGTACACAACGTGTGTAATTTTATTTGTGCGTATTTACAAATAATGAACACAAAAGACTGCAAGAGCTTCAACACATCCCTTCCACATCGCCATTTTCCTGTTTGCGNGTTTGTGTGAAAGTCAAGCGGAGGTGTCAGCTGGACAAACTTAAAGCAGATGTGATGGAGTATTCACTAGCCCAAATGGAAGTTCACCAAACTTCCTTGCTGACCGGCTATATATGTCACATTGGTATGTACTAATATATTGCATAAACAGTTTGAGTATAATTTATTTTGGTATGTACAGTAGATCAATTTGTGTTTAAGTACAAATGTTTCAAAATTATTTTTTTTTAACTGGGAAATGATAAGAGCCTATCACAACTGCTAATATTTTACGTTGTCTGCACTTCTGAGGTAGATATTAAGTCTACCTGTACAATAGGAAACCTGTGCCAGTGTAATAAATGTTTAAATATGGGTGTTGTGCTGTCTACTTTTGTATGAGCAATGAGTGTGCACCGCTGTGTTTACGCTTTTTTGTTGACAAAGGAAACTCATATATAATGCTTTGGGGTATAATATTATCCGGAAGATGTCTGCCTATTGAAATAAATAATATTTCATTAATAAATTGATTGGTTTTTCCGCAAGAAGCTACTGGAAATAAACTTTGCCCTCGCTAAAAGTAACTCAGCGCCCGATATTTCCATTTATTTTGTGACAAGGGAAGGTTGAAAATACAGTTTTGGGGTGTGATTTTATTTGGATGACGTCTGTCTATTGAAATAAACATTTTAATTTAAAAACTTGTTATTTTTACACCAGTAATGATTAAAAACCTGCTTAACATTAAAAACACACATATAATGCACTTTTTGGGTTTTTGTTCTTCGGGGTCAAAATCTGCCTGCAGCGATTTTGAAAGGGTATCAATTTTGCAAGGCCACTTTCAGGAACCTTGAGGCCTTGTAGAATCAGGATCCACCTATAGTTTGTTTACTCACCTGGCTGTCAAAGCCCAGTATCTCATGGGAGATGGAGGAGGTGCGGCCAGACTGTATCTCGTGGAGGTGTCGGAACATGTTGAGGCGGGCTCGGCCCCGCCCATTGTCCAGTTGGCCCTGAGTCAGTACTCCCAGCAGCGTGGACTTCCCTGCATCCACACTGCCCATCACCGCCACTCGCACCTCGATGCTGTGCTGGTCGTCAGGGACCTGCAGGGAACAACACACGGTGGCTGCAGTAACTGTTCAGTACAGTGTAAGTGTATGAGCTGTCTACTTGACTGCACATACACTGAGGTTGGACCACCACACTTTGTATTTAACCACAGTTGGTGCCTGCTGGTTCTTTCACATTTCACTTGAGTTAGCACTCATTTGTAAATGTTACAGCCATTTCTCAATTCCTTTTTCCAACAGATAAAGCTGATATAAAACTACACCATGCAAGGTGAAAACAGTGTTACATAGATTATAACTCATAAAAACCTATAATACATGGCCTAATATAGTAAAAATATTAATAAACATGTCATTACTTTTAGCTACAAATTGGCACACATAAAATTCTAATACCATTAAGGTAGAAGTAGAGTGGCTTTCAATGGAGCACTGCACATTACCGTACATGTAGGGTCATTCCACGACACATAAAAATGCATGTTGCCTCACCGTTTTAGCCTACTTTCCAAAGGAAAGAAATGCTTTTCAGATAACTTTCCTGTCTGTGTGTGTGTCCCTCGCTTTCAATTTTTAAAAGCTTTCAACCAAATTTCTCCAAACTTGGTACACCAATAATACTTAGTAAGGGCACCTGCCTTTTATAATTTTCGACCACGCCGGGTACTTACTTTTTTCAAAAACGCGGCCATTTAAAATTCTTTTGTGATAGATCATATCTTGAGAACCATTCAACCAATTAAAAACACATTTTGTATGCTGGCAGACCATTGTGTATGCGTTATAAATTTTTATATGGATATTGTTGTTAGTCAGTTATTTTGTAAGATAGCACGAATATAAAAAATAAATATTTTACATTATATCTCAAAAACTATTCAACTAATTCCCACCCAATTTGGCATGCAGTAATACTATGGTAGGCAATGTAAACGTAAGTGATTGAACTTGATTAATTACTTGTTTTAGAAATGGCGGTTATATGAAGATTTTCAGTTTATTTGGTATATGCCATACCATTTAACCAATTTCAACCAAATTATGTATACTGAAAGTATCTATTACAAGCACCATATATACCAACAAATAACCCCTTTTGCCGGCCATTTTGGATGATAGCACCATAAAAATAAAAAAATTATTATGTCATAACTCTGTTAACAATTAACCAATTCTTACCAAATTTGGCAAGCAAAGTAGTACTGATGCAGATGATGTTAAGTGATAATTTTTAAGCATGTCCAACAATTATTTTCAAAATGGTGACCTTTCAGCCATTTTCAGCTTAGAATGCTATATCATCAAAACCATGTAATCTATTTCCAGTAAATAACTTTGTGAACTGTATGTAAATAGAGCCATTTTCTAAGAAAGCACCGTACGAGTAAATAAAGTTTTTTTATCATTTCTCGGGAAACAATTGACAGATTCCTTCTAAATTTGGCAAACAAAGAGTACTGCAGCAGGTGGTGTAAACTGGTATGTTTTATATAGGTGAGGCACCCATTTTCAAAATGATGACTATAAAAATATTTTAGATCAGTATATTTTACTAACAAAACAAATTCCAACTTAATTTTGTATGCAGGCAGAACCATTAAATTTGTTTATCCAGAGCCTTATTTCTCTGCCATTTTATAAAATAGCACTTCCAATAAAAAATTATGATTTTATCTCGTATCTCGGGAAACAACCAAAACATTCTAACAAAATTTGGGGAAGATGAACTGTGGTAGGACATAATAATAAATCTATTTTTTTTAAGTGGGAGACACTTATTTTCAGAATGGCAGCTATCAAATCATTTTAGTTTTGTGGACAATATTTTAACTTAACTTTGCAAATTGGCAGTATACAATCATCAAAATTGCTACTACGATACTTTTTCTCCTCCATTTATGAAGATTGCCACATGGAAATTATGGAGGTTTTATACCATGTTTCAAGGACCAAACAAATTATTCCCACCAAATGTTGCACTGGAACATTTCAAATAAATTTGTACCAATTTGTGGACACCATAAATGCTACAGAAGTCCTTGTAAACTTTCATGATTTAAATGGGTCAGGCAACGATGCTCAAAATGGCAGCTTCCTAAATCATTTAGGTAAGTTTGCAGTATATATTTAAAAACTTAACCAAATTCAACCAAAATTTTTATGCAGACAGTATACATTAGAAGTATTATATATAGAGCCTCTTTTTCTGGCAATTTTAAACCATAGCATGAAATNCCAATTTCAACCAAATTATGTATACTGAAAGTATCTATTACAAGCACCATATATACCAACAAATAACCCCTTTTGTCGGCCATTTTGGATGATAGCACCATAAAAATAAAAAATTATTATGTCATAACTTTGTTAACAATTAACCAATTCTTACCAAATTTGGCAAGCAAAGTAGTACTGATGCAGATGATGTTAAGTGATAATTTTTAAGCATGTCCAACAATTATTTTCAAAATGGTGACCTTTCAGCCATTTTCAGCTTAGAATGCTATATCATCAAAACCATGTAATCTATTTCCAGTAAATAACTTTGTGAACTGTATGTAAATAGAGCCATTTTCTAAGAAAGCACCGTACGAGTAAATAAAGTTTTTTTATCATTTCTCGGGAAACAATTGACAGATTCCTTCTAAATTTGGCAAACAAAGAGTACTGCAGCAGGTGGTATGTTTTATATAGGTGAGGCACCTATTTTCAAAATGATGACTATAAAAATATTTTAGATCAGTATATTTTACTAACAAAACAAATTCCAACTTAATTTTGTATGCAGGCAGAACCATTAAATTTGTTTATCCAGAGCCTTATTTCTCTGCCATTTTATAAAATAGCACTTCCAATAAAAAATAATGATTTTATCTCGTATCTCGGGAAACAACCAAAACATTCTAACAAAATTTGGGGAAGATGTACTGTGGTAGGACATAATAATAAATCTATTTTTTTTAAGTGGGAGACACTTATTTTCAGAATGGCAGCTATCAAATCATTTTAGTTTTGTGGACAATATTTTAACTTAACTTTGCAAATTGGCAGTATACAATCATCAAAATTGCTACTACGATACTTTTTCTCTTCCATTTATGAAGATTGCCACATGGAAATTATGGAGGTTTTATACCATGTTTCAAGGACCAATCAAAATATTCCCACCAAATGTTACACTGGAAAATTTCAAATAAATTTGTACCAATTTGTGGACACCATAAATACTACAGAAGTCCTTGTAAACTTTCATGATTTAAATGGGTCAGGCAATGATGCTCAAAATGGCAGCTTCCTAAATCATTTAGGTAAGTTTGCAGTATTTATTAAAAAACTTAACCAAATTTAACCAAAATTTTTATGCAGACAGTATACATTAGAAGTATTATATATAGAGCCTCTTTTTCTGGCAATTTTATACCATAGCATGAAATAAGAAAAAAAAAAAATTCTGACTAAAAGGTGTTTGTTAACGTGAATATTCTATAAACCCCCGTAAACTTTTACTGAAAAGTTCATAAATCTGAAAGTTATTTGTATATAAATGTATGGTGTTTTGGCAGGACCAATTGATATGATCGTTGTACTGAACTGTTCGTTAACTTGAAGTTCGTTCAAATGGTGCTCTACTGTATTTCTATTTTAAATTCTTAAAAAACAGTCTGCAAAAAAAAGATAAAATTAAGAAAGGCCACTATAATCACTAATTACTCTGCTAGTATGTAATAAAAAATTTCCAATTGAGCCACGAAAGTTGTCTTTTGTATAACTGAAATAAATGTATACAAATCAATTATTATAAAATTCTTTTCAAACATTAGAACCAATATTTTCTTATATATAACCACATTTATTATTATGATTGCCGTACCTGACTAAGGGTTTCTTGCAAAATGTGCTTTCTGAAGCATCCAGAATTTAAATATGCTTACCGATTCTTTTAAACATTCAAACACAAGTGAGTTCTAGCGATTACNTTCTGAAGCATCCAGAATTTAAATATGCTTACCGATTCTTTTAAACATTCAAACACAAGTGAGTTCTAGCGATTACAGTCAACTCTCATTTCTAAGCCCCTGAGACAACAGACAAGATCTTAGTATAGTTCATTTCATATAAGAAGGCCACATTCTGACAGTCAATGAGAGGCAACTTATTTTATTCAAAACAAACAACGTGCCATTTACAAAATCCTGTATCAGCTGATGCACGAAAATAACAAAAGCTAATATTACGTTGGCTATTCTGANAAATCCTGTATCAGCTGATGCACGAAAATAACAAAAGCTAATATTACGTTGGCTATTCTGAGTATGTACACTGCCGATGAACATTACACCAGCCGAAAATACGCGATAAGAAAGAGTTCCATCCAAGGTTAATTAATACGCTTTCATTACGTGGTTGATATTAATTCTAAAAGCATACAGAAATATTGCATAATATTGTTGAATTATTTTCTCTAATAATTTGACAAAAATATGTTTGAAATACGTTTTTTTTCCAGCCAGTAAGAGAACAACAGTCTATTTTACAAAGGCGCCATCTATTGTCGAAAAATCTGCTGTGCGCGCCACCTATTATCTCTTTTGCGAAGCATGCACCATATTGTTCTCTGAAAACCCATTACCTTGTTTCCAAAGGAGTGGGACACCGAACTCTCACCGCACTAGCACGCCATACCTGTAATGTGTGTTGCACTCACATCTTCCCGTTGCTCCCCTCTACACGTTCCTGCCCTTCCAGTTACATTAAGTTTACGAACT
>NQII01002335.1:58182-188283 GCA_002778355.1 Clitarchus hookeri
CCACTATAATCACTAATTACTCTGCTAGTATGTAATAAAAAATTTCCATTTGAGCCACGAAAGTTGTCTTTTGTATAACTGAAATAAATGTATACAAATCAATTATTATAAAATTCTTTTCAAACATTAGAACCAATATTTTCTTATATATAACCACATTAATTATTATGATTGCCGTACCTGACTAAGGGTTTCTTGCAAAATGTGCTTTCTGAAGCATCCAGAATTTAAATATGCTTACCGATTCTTTTAAACATTCAAACACAAGTGAGTTCTAGCGATTACAGTCAACTCTCATTTCTAAGCCCCTGAGACAACAGACAAGATCGTAGTATAGTTCATTTCATATAAGAAGGCCACATTCTGACAGTCAGTGAGAGGCAACTTATTTTATTCAAAACAAATAACGTGCCATTTACAAAATCCTGTATCAGCTGATGCACGAAAATAACAAAAGCTAATATTACGTTGGCTATTCTGAGTATGTACACTGCCAATGAACATTACACCAGCCGAAAATACGTGATAAGAAAGAGTTCCATCCAAGGTTAATTAATACGCTTTCATTACGTGGTTGATATAAATTCTAAAAGCATACAAAAATATTGCATAATATTGTTGAATTATTTTCTTTAATAATTTGACAAAAATATGTTTGAAATACATTTTTTTTTCCAGCCAATAAGAGAACAACAGTCTATTTTACAAAGGCACCATCTATTGTCAAAAAATCTGTTGTGCGCGCCACCTATTATCTCTTTTGCGAAGCATGCACCATATTGTTCTCTGAAAACCCATTACCTTGTTTCCAAAGGCGTGGGACACCGCACTCTCACCGCACTAGCACGCCATACCTGTAATGTGTGTTGCACTCACATCTTCCCGTTGCTCCCCTCTACACGTTCCTGCCCTTCCAGTTACATTAAGTTTACGAACTGCCGTACAAACGCACTCCAAACCCTGTTTCAAGTTCTCTTTTGCCACCTGCCGCGCCACTCAAAAAGTTCATCAATTGCCGCATGAGTCAGCACCTACTGGATACACTTACTTGTAGGACCAGTTATGTGGCAGATCAGCTGATGGCGGAGGGATGCGTAGTCAGATGTAGTTAGATGTAAACAGTGGCACTACTTTCGCCAAGCTGTCAAAAAGTGGTCTTCTTATATGGTACAGAGTATATAGAGAGGTTTACTGTGTAGTGTTGCAAAATAAATGGATTTTTCTGTTGTACGCGACATATCATACTTTTCTGACAATTAAGGTAATGTGTGTACTACTTTTTAGAGTTACATGTTGTACAGTCAGCTGCAGTGCAGCATTGGGAGCCACTCTACCTTCTACCTCAATTTCTCGCAATATTTTTACTGGTAATGTGGTGAATCCAAATTTTCTTTAATACTACCTTATCCTACATACTGAGGCATTAGGTAATTTGCTACCGTAAATTTCAAATTCAAATACGTACCAAACGTCTGCAACATTGCACCACAAAATTTTGCAAAAATCACTTATAAGGTTTTTTTTATTCTGAACCAGAAGATCAGCAGCAAGGAAAACTATTAATTCTCTATGTCAGAAGTAGTTTCCATAAAAAAAAAGACAGTAAATACACCACACTGGTACAGCTAAATCGTGGTTAATTCAGCATTTTTGAAAAAATTACTTGCCAGCAAACTGAGTGTTATTTTTATCTGACACACTGATTGATGAGCTTGCAATATAAGTTAACAATTATGTAGAAAAAGTAGTTACATTTCTTAACATTGAATTAAAAGTGTAGTGTTTCAATTACTGGAAACTAAAATCATTTTTACTATCTATTATATATACACAACAGTATGAATTGATATTACACATGAATATTGTCACAATATTAAATACACTGTTAATTTTGTAAGTGATGGTATGACACAAAATGGACAGAAAAGTAAATCCTTAGCAGAGCTATAAAAAGAGATCAATAAAGCATGTATAGCCAACAAAAACATTTCCTGGATTTTCTACATTACACATCATCCCCTTTTAAGAAGACCCTCCCAGCTTTACAAATTCATTCCATCCCTTTTTAACATAACCATCTTCGATTAACCCATCTCAAGCAAGCACTATTTTTTTTTCTAACCCTGTTTTACTTATTGCCATCACAATTTAAAAATCCATTTCTGACCCATGTAAAAAGTAGTCACCATGTACTTAAAAACAAACACTCTNATTGCCATCACAATTTAAAAATCCATTTCTGACCCATGTAAAAAGTAGTCACCATGTACTTAAAAACAAACACTCTGAATTCCTTCAGCATTCAACACTGCAAGCAAATAACGTACTTTTCTTACCCCCTTGAACACACAAAGACACCACCTAAATTACAAAACATCTACTACCAGTAACCATACTATCCATTAACACACTGACCTTACTCCCCAAATGTGTAATACAAACCCTATTACCATCTCCCACACAACCTGCAACCAACACATATTAAAAAATATATTTATTTACCAAAATCTTATGTCACATCCACGAATCTTCAGATTCATAGCAATCGGTGGATATGCGTAATCTAAAATTTGACTGTCCCATCCCTGATTTTCTTAAACTGCTGCATCTTCAAAGGATGTGAAGACAGAATTTTCTTCTTGTCTAAAGCAGCCATATAGTGTTGTGTTTGTATGCATCATTTGCCATGTATTACATCTACCAACGTAATACACTGAAGAGCCAAAAAAACTAGTACACCTGCCTAATATCGTACAGGGCCCCCGCGAGCACGCAGAAGTGCCGCAAGACGACATGGTATGGACTCGACTAATGTCTGAAGGTCTGCAGGAGGCATTGAAATCTGTGCCAATTTGAGAAAGTGTTGCACGTCTGTCACGTTTAATGATTCCAGTCAGTTGTCGTTTGTCCCGTTCGTTCACAGTCTTTTTCCGGCAGCAGCGGTGTCGAAGATTTGATGTTTTACCGGATTCCCGATATTCACAGTACACTTGTGAAATGGTCGTACACGAAAATCCAAATTTTATTGCTACCTCAGAGATGCTATGTCCCATCTCTCGNAATCTGGCAACTTACCAGACGCTTGTTGTCTTATATAGGTGCTGCCGACAGCATCGCGTTACTTTGATTGGTTCCATACCTCTGTTATTTGCATACGTACGCCTATACCAGTTTTTTTTGGCTCTCCAGTGTACATAATCATTAAATAATTTTTCTCTCTTCTAAAAATTGATTAATAAACACAATGTAACTCCTATTTCTGACTGACTTTCTTGCCGTCTTACAACAGTAAAAATAACTTCTCTTGACATAAACACATCTATATAATGCATTGCTACATACCATAGTGTAAATAAAATATGTATGACACTGCTAAATTTAGTTTTGTCTTAACAAAAATGTAAACAATACCATACCAGATAATATTAATTCCTTCCTCATAAAATTATGTGACACACACACTATAAACATGTGCACATATACAAGCATACATACTGTAACAATAAAAATATAAAATACAGGTTGACTGAACATATGACAAGGCAACAACAGTAATGAAAGTACGACAGCAATCAAACTTGACGACTACTTTGAACAGTTAATGTTAATGTAGATTAATCAGCAGTAGAGATAATTGTTTGCTATTTTCAGTTTGCAAAGTATATGTCTGATCAATAGGGATGTAACAATTCCACTATTTCTCGAGTCTTGATCTCGATGCCGATACCATTCTCGATTCTGAATTCCAAAAATTGATTCCTTTAGTTACAGACAATCACTTTACAGAACTATGAAATTGTTAAAAAGTTTGCCAGAATAGCACAGTAAAACACTTTTTTTTTTACAACAAAAGGAATCTTTTCATCACATGCAACTGATAGACACGATAACTGTAGATTGATAACACTATAATAGGCTGATGTTACCCATTAACAAAACACAGCTGGACGGGATTGGAGAATTTGAGTCATAAAAATTTTGGATGGGGCTGAAAATAAATTTTCCCATGTGAAAAGGACGAGATTGGGAATGCATCACTAGAAAATAAAAAAAATCTCCATTATTGCCTCTAAATATAAGAGACATTTCGCATTTTGTTTATAAGACAGTTAACTTACATTGCTCATTTTTTTAAATCAGTGCATGGAAATGTTTTCCTTTGTATGATCAAACGGGTTTTGTTTTTGAAATGGTATGGCTTTACTCGAGTACTATCAACGCTGCCGCAGAATTAAACCAATGGCGCTAGTAGTCTAGTAAAAAACCATGGCAGACGCCAGACGGTCGCTCCAAAGCTGTAAGATGTTGAGAAACTTAGTTTCCTTTTACGATAACGCAATTTTTTTAATTTACTAATCGGAAATATTACAGTGGTACAAATATAATTTCTTCTCGTTCCTTACCAAGTCATAATGCAAACAGTGATGCATGTGCACGTAATTTACGATGTTGTGAATTAAGAAGCGTTATATCAAAGCCACAAGAAGGAACAAAAAATGCAAAAGTGAACATTCCACGAGTGATATAAAAAGCTAGTTTCTGTCACGTGCAAATTAATGAAGTGCTATGTTTTTTATGTGAGTCCATTGCCGTGGTAACGTTGAAACCATCCGCTATGTGGTAGGTTTTTTAAACGTTGTTTTTTACTCACGTGAGATAGGTCACTCAAAAAGTGAGGCCGTGTTCGAATTGGCACTTTTAGTTTACTAAAAGGTCACATCACCTGAATTAGTCAACAAAATGATGACGTACTTGGTATTTTAGTATGTAATGAAACTTACTAAAATACAAAACTACCAAATCGCGACAGAACTGAAGCTACTAAATACTAATATACAAAACGGTGAAATTGAGCATGGCCACTACAGATTGGTTTTTAGATTATTTCCGCATCTTATATTTTCACACACAAAATAATTTTCGAAGAGGGATTCATTTAATGACATAAACCAAGTAATTTTAAACCATTTTTGAGAGGTGATAAGTTATGTATTTGTAGTAATTGGTTTTTAATGCTTTGATTCTTGGTCTTTCGATTCTTAACTACACGATTCTTCTAGAATCGTGGGTATCGAGGAATTGTGGAATCGAGTTTGACATCCATACTAATAAATGTTAAGCACTGTTTACTATCCAGGTCAGTTTTTGACATATTGTAAAGATATTTTACTAACTTAAATGCTAGGTTTTCCACAATTATCTGTAAGGAGAAACTGTTCACCGTTGTTTGCACTGATTTCCCCAATGATTTTTCAAGTTTTATTAAGAACCAAATCACAGAATATATTTATCTCAATTCAGATTAGCCATAGGTCCATAACCCTGCTGCAGAGCTGATAAATTATTTTTTTTCAGGCAAGATATTTTTACTTTCCAATGAAACTTTGTTGTACAAGTTGACTGCACTCTCAATATCTGCATAAATGTGTTTTCAAAACAAGACTGCTTCCAAATTTTGTTGACCACATGGACTGATGGACTGATAAAAGTGTAAAGCAAGGGCAACGACATGGTAGCATTGTAAAAACAGGGAAAATTAAGGGGACCTGAATTAATTGGTGTATTTAAAGGGAAAATGTATTTGAGGGGAATGTAAAATTGAGGTTTGACTGCATGCCCCAAATCATTCATGATGATATTATTACTACATTCTGTTGATGATGTGAACGTCAACTGAAATGTGTCAGGCAATTTCCACCATTGACTGATTTTTACGCATTCTTGTAGAATCTACATTTGTCTGAACAAAAAACAACTTTCATTAGTGGGAACTACTGCAAAATTTTTATAGGACTATACCACCTACTAGAGTATTTCCAAACAGCAGTAAACTAAATAGTCCATTTCTATTAAAATATTGGTCTAATGAAAATTTCTTTTACAAGATTAAAATAATAGTGTAAATGAATACAGTAAAAAAAGTTGTAAACAATACCATCACTGCCACTTGATGGAAAACCAAAATTACGGTAATGACACTATTACATCAATTCATCTATCAAGAGTATGCAAATTTCAGGAACTTTTTCACAGTGAACAACTGTACAAAAGGTACAGAGTGTTACTTTGGGAACCACATTATGAACCCAATCTGAAATGTGAATCTAAAAACTTTACTGCTTAATTTGAGTTATGTACTGGGATAGTAACAGTGATGAAACCTGACACAGCTAATTAAAAATCTGTAGTTTAAAGAATTTATAACCAGTTTTTGTTGAAAAAATTTTTTATCAGATACAACTGTTCAGTCCATACCAATTAAAACTTATATTTCTGGTCATGGATACAACAAAAGTAATTACTGTCTTAATGTGTAAAACTGTAAATAGAAAGGTCTGTATTACTGCAAGGTAGAATCCACTATAGCAACAAATTTTTAGAGTGAGTCTTGTGTGGCCATTATGTGTGTCCTTACGTTCATACAAAATAAGACCCTGAGATGGAGATTATGATGGAATGAAATAATAGAGAAAATAACAGTAATCAAAAAACCTCACTGGATATGATTTCTTATTTACCACTTTTTTTTCTAAACATTTACTGATCTGTTCTGTCTTCTACTGAGATCAGTTAAAGGTTGGGTTACAGGAAGCTGTAGTGCACCACAACCATTCACACAACATACTCTTAACCCTTTCATCCCCATTGTAGACTATCGTCAACATGTTGCACAGGAAGCTATTATTTGACCGGTACTGTACTCTGCTAAGCTTAGTGCCCAATGATCTTCCCTGTGGGTAACTGATTCCTAAACTGCATTACTGCGTTATGTTATGACTGGTTCATATCACTGATCACCAAGCACAGAGCCTACAGCTTATTAGTTGTGATAGCACAACAAGTTCTTTGTCAGGTTAAGTACAGCACGCATCAAAAAAATTATAATTTGCAACACTATAAATTAAAAATTAGTGCATGAATGAAAGGGTTCATGGAGGCGTTTTTATGTGTCTGACACGTATAATAAACAAAGAAATATGGGAAACATTGGCACAGTCATCAAGTGCCATATTACAACTTTATGCAAAATACTTAACTAGGGTTGTACGAATACCACTTTTTTCTCACAAAATGAAAATGAAAGACATATTATGAACTTTTGTGATACTGAGACGAAAATCAAAAATTATTTTATAAGAGCTCAATATTAAAAAGTTGCATAACAATTTTGTGAGTTAATTATAACAAATGTGTCTCAAAACCTAACCAAAAAAAATGTAGGATATGGTATACATACCACAGTGGTTCCTGCCTATATTTAAGTTTCCATTTTATGTAGTAATCTTAGTTCTAAAATAATGAAAAAAAATATGATTTACAGGCAGAAATTTCCTTTGCTGGTGGACTAAATAAACATTCCTTAAGCACCAGAATATTCATCAAAATTGGAGATTTTTGTTTTGTTACAACTTTTGGAAACTAAACTTTTTTGCCAAAACAAAAACTGAAGTTGTCACTTTTCATTTTCATTTTGGTAAACTGAATATTCGCACAACCCTACCCTTAACTGGCATGCAGGATTTTTGATCTGGGGCAAGTAACTATGAGGCTTTAATTTCAGTTGTGCAAAGTAGGTAGTCAAGTTCAGTGCAGTTGTCATTTTTATATTGTCTGAAATATGTGCTTTCTAGGTAGATCAATATATTGGGAAAACATTTATAGTAGAAGTTTAGCATGAAACAAATAAGAAATTTTTGCAAAATCCTGCTTATGCAGTTCAATCACCAGGTCTAGGGCATCCTATAACTCTTCACTTCAGCATTGTGAAATTTAGTACATTTCAAGACAACAGCCAAAAGCTAGGGTATAACAATTTTCCCCCTTCCATTAAACAATATTAAAAGAGGAGGTAAACCTTTCTGACAAGAACTTCTGCCACTTTCCTCCCGTTGCCATTTTCACCATTGACAACTCTCTCGCGGAGCACGGTGATAGTCGCACNAGAACTTCTGCCACTTTCCTCCCGTTGCCATTTTCACCATTGACAACTCTCTCGCGGAGCACGGTGATAGTCGCACCAAGTTTGAAAGCCATCTGGTGAAGCGTCTGCATGCTGGCCGTCATCTCGTAGTCCGACAGGCCTGCCAAAACTCCGTTGTCCTCGACGCCAATTGCATAGATTGCCTCTCCTTGGCCTTCTCGTAGTCGCCATTTCATCTTCGCACAAATGAAACACAAATCCTAAACCTTCCCTATTCTCCGATATGCAAATTCTATGTATCAATGACTTGTCTAAATAATATTTTGCAAACATGCTAAACAAGACTACTGCATTTCCAGTGGAATTTGGATTGTGACCTATTAACATAGAATTACACAACAACAAAAATTTTAATTGTACTATCAAATAAATCAAGATAAAGTTATTGTGGTCGAAACAAGATTTACACAACCAACTTTTACNAATTTTAATTGTACTATCAAATAAATCAAGATAAAGTTATTGTGGTCGAAACAAGATTTACACAACCAACTTTTACTAAATTTCTTTTAAAATAAATGTAGGTATATTCCATGGGGGGAGGAGGGTTATCAGGGTGATAATTCTCCAGAGACTAGTGTCAGCATGACTCACTAGTGACACCCACACCCCCTCCCCCTCTTCCTGCAGTAACATATCAGTCCCCAAAGCCACTACCTAGTCATGCCACCAAGCTGAACACAACATGAAATCCTTAATTAAATAAATGGTGTTGATATACACTAACGAAGAGGAATTAAAAACTACTGTATTTGTCCATTCTCCATGCAACATGTACCATTATTCATACTCAACAACTTGGTTTGGACAACTGGCAACGCGTAAATGTTCTTTTTACACACCAATTTCATCCTAGGTAATGTTAAAAAATAACTTTAGTTGTTGATTACTGTACACACATTCCTTGCTTATACATGTGCGTAGACCAGACTACGAACCTGCGTCACCAAGTGCTCAAAACGCTGCTTGGAAGGACTTATCAGCTTCAGCTTGTATTCTACATTTCCAAGTTGCGGCTCTGGTGGAAGATGATCCGCAAATTCATCATTCTGCTCCACGTATTCATCGGATGTGGTAGGGTCGAACAGTGCAAGGAAATCCATTATCCCTGAAATCAAAGAGATCTTAAACTAATCCTCCAGTTCTCGAACAGTCTCTCACCTACTTTTCCACTACGTGAAATAGATTTTTCCAAGCTGAAAGCATGACAGAAATTGAAAATGAACAACAGATGTACCACAACACAAGCTCTCCCTCCAAAGTATTGGGTGAACATAAGAAACCTTTACAACTGCAATTGTAATGTCAGTTTCCATTCATCACAAATATAACTACAGTCGTGTGTGGACATGGATATGCATATGACTGCACACACAACACACATGTTGATGTAAATAGCATTGCAGCACAGATAATAGATACATCTGTGCATGTGAGTAATGCAGTTCCCTCAGTGAGTGTGTGTGTGATTCACTCCCACAAAGCACTGCAACAGGCCAACAGAGATTGTCAACTGTTATCCTTATCTCCACGGTAGATTGACCTCAATGGCAGTGCTGGCCAGCCACTGATGCCACACACTGAATTCCTACATAATAAATTATTACTTCTTGATACACTCTTCATCTGATCAACACATGCTTGAGAGAGAGAGAGAGTGGAAACACTTGCCAACAGTCATTACTATGCTGTGCAATAGTGCGGACTGTCTGTGGAATGGTTATTTTGTTTAATAAATACCATAAACATTGAAACAAGATATTGAGTAAACACTAATGACAATATGCTGTACTTTCGTGAAGAATGAAAAAGCTCAAATCTACAATGTGGCATACGTTTGGTAATGTTTTTGATGGCGACATTACAGTGAATGATGTAGTAGGTTGCTTGGCATGTAATATTGAATATTTGAATAACGGGCAAAAATCAAAATACTAAACATTACAGAACACAAATGTGATTTTGGGGAAAACCATATTATCAATTTTTTTTAATGTAAAACCATTAATTGAGTTTGATGAAGCATTACATTAATTATTAAAGGGTACTTTTTATTTTTTTTACTGTTTGCACTCGCACGAGTTGTTTAAAAACTACATGGTGACACCAAAAAAAAAACCAAATTGGCTAGGTTCATAGCCTAAATTAGCTGCAGATTTCACAAACATGAAGAGATCTTAGTTTAACAGGATATGCAATAAACCCAGAACCATAGTTCATGACTACAAACACACCCATGTCATCACTGCATTGGCTAGCTCCACAGTGCAACCACTGCTTATCTGGGGAAAGTGTTTGATCCCGGGAAATTGCTAGTGATAATTTTAAAGTATTTTCATTTCAGCAAAGAGAAACAGTGAGAACACCTAAACTTTCACCACGAGTATCACAGCTTTTCCTAGGGGTTGAAAGTGGTCAGTATGTGGGCTGGATATATATATATATATAATATTAAAAAACTATTATTGTAAATTCTTTAATATGTTACAGTCAATAAAAAAATTGATTCAAAATATAACATTTTGTTATTTCCGACAAAATATATGCTACACAGATAATGAAATTTCTGTAAGAGTCTGAGCAGCAAACTCAAATATATTACAGAAATGTCCATTTAAATGATTAAAAGTGGTACTAATAAACACCATCATTAAATGTATACATATGATTAAAATCATGATAAGTACTGTTTCACTTTCATTAACAACTTGAGTGCTGCCAATTTATAAATCTTCAAATTACTTAAAATAGCTTTAGCAAGCAAGAAAAACATTCTCATTGTGTAAAATATATAAAACAACTTCCTAAACAGCATCACTTCAAACCTCAAGAGACAAGACTGCAATAAAAATTACTACACTCGTGTGCCCTGTACACATTTTGTGTGTTACAAAAAAAATGTGTTACATGATGTAAATTAGATTTTTATTAGTCATGTGTAATTACAAATAGCTTACATATAATTTATACCACCTACACACTCACTAGTCGCAGCCTTTTTATTTATAACAATTTTCACTGGAATATGTAAAAGAGCTTAAATGTATTTCACTGTGACTTGATACATCTAAAAAATTCTCTAATCACCCACAACACACACAAAGTTAAAATCATGCTAATAAATAGTATACACGTGCACAGTTTGATATGAATTTTGGACCTACAGTCAGGCATTTATTTTGCCTTCATATATCTTCATGTATGTTTAATATGCATATAATTATTAACTCCAAAAATATTAATAAGTTTAAAAAACAATAAGTTTAAACTTTTTTTTTTAAATCAAATTGAAACATGTAAGGGTTTATGTATATATCGCNCTGCCCCTTCTTCCATTCTCTCCCTCTCTATATATATATATCTCTACATAAACGAAAGCACTAAAAAAAATAATGCTGAAATGTTTGCAGAAAACAGATTGCAATAAACAATTTTTATAAAACTGATGACTGCAACAAAACCAGTGCTGACCAGAGTGATGCCATGAACCTCAGAACGTAAACACTGGTAGAACTGCAGAATGGATTGTAAATAAACAGAACCTGCTCCACCAGTCATGTCCAAGATGTTTGTAGGTAACAGACAACAACACAAGTGCTGGGGAGAAAGTTCAGTCGGCTGGGTGAAGTGACCCAGTTGGAGCACTTTCTCATCCTCACTGAGCTTGCTTGTTACAACAGGAGCAGTTATGCAATATTCTGCACACAATCCGCTACACTCCCACACACATTCCAATACCCAGCCTCAGTTTAACACACTACGACTAGGCGAGCCACGTGGGGAGGGGGAGTGGGGGGGTACCCTGGAGTGCAAAATACTTGTTCTCAGACATGAAGAACATGCATGAAAACTTTATGGAAGTCAAAATAAAAATATAATTTAGCCTACATAGAAGTTTACAGTACATAAAATTTGACAAAATTAACTAGACTTTGATTACACTCAAACTATACTTGGCTATTATAAGTAAACTGTACAATTTCAAATTAAATAAACCTGGGAAAAATTTATTGGAAAATATAGGCCAAGATTAAATTGTATTAAAAAATAACTATGTGGAGGTCCTCCTCAACAACAGTTAAAAGTTTTAAAAAGTGATTAAAAGAAATTGCTACATATACTAAAAGAAATTGCTACATAAACTTACCAGGACTGCACAAGAATTTAAATAAAATGCTAAAAGGAGAATGTGAAATGGCCATGGAAATTCAACACTCATTTCTCAACATCTTTTGAATAAGATGAACACGTCAGCAGCACATTCAAAGCAAGCACAGGTTTGAGAATTTATAAAGTAATCACTGTCGTCAAAATCAAGCAAAAGAAATAGCCTAACACAAGACTGTACACAATTTTTAAAGAAGACCATAATAACAACAGAAAGCCTGCAGTTAATCCACGCAGAAACAAAAGAAATTTTGACTATACACTGTCAAATTACACATGTGTGTCACTTGAACCCCGGAAACTCCTAAATAGTGTTTTTTTTATAAAGCAAATATACATAAAAATAAAACTTAAGCATTTTTTTTGTATAACAACATATGAACTCAATCTGTGTTATAACTCTTCCCCAACAACTGCAATTAACCTTAATCGCCAAAAATTCTTTGAAACATCAGAAAACTCACCTGAAAATCTGAAAACTGATACTTGTAGGATAGCAGTTGCCCAACAGAAACAATATGACAACTGAAGAGAAAATACTACTTCCTTAGATTCAGATATTGCAAAATGGTTTGCTCGTACTGGTTTTGGTACAAAACTTGTGGTGCTTTAAGGCAAAAGTTATCAAAGCAAATCTGATAAAGTAGCACAAACAACAAATCCAAAACCACATGACACATTAAAAAGAATCAATTCCAGAGTAAAGAAATAGATGGACACAGAAAGCTGGCCCCTTACCACACACTAAGTGAAATGCAACAGGAACAGCTCCTGCACAGAACTCTCAACCAACCACCAAATTTGTTTTCCTTGTGATGCTGCACGAGTGTGTGCCACTAGCCTAAAGGAATACTTGACTTGCACCACCGGTACTATGAATGAACGTGTGTTCTCTGAGCACGCACGTTGCAATCTGCCAGAGAAGTCTTAAGACTGGAGAGACTAAGAGACACATCATGCACCATACCACCTATATGTTGCATCATCCGCTCCCATTACTGTGTCAAACCATGACATCACCTTCCTCAGAATAAATTACCCCCATTTTACACTTTCCTGTATTTTGCAACATTTTTTCAAGTCTCCTAAAGAGTGGAAAAAAAAATAAAAAAATTTGATATATATATAATGTAGAGCCTACCAACATTTGTATTAAATGAAACATTTCTCGAAGCCAACTATTCAGTTGTGTACCACTGAATATACAATTTACAACTCATTTATCCAATTAATTAAATTATATTCCAAATATGTTGGCTACACAGAAAAAACAAAAAAGAACTAAAATTTCATTTGCTACCCCATGTAACTTTTCTTCCTAAGTTACCAGATCTTCATGTAATACACAATATGGTTTGAACTTGTATGCAATATTCTATGTAAACAAAATGTTCACAAAAAATCAGACTCGCAATGAAAATTACCAAAATGCTGCTTGGCCTGCCAGCTACTCCAAATAAACTCTTATCACTTCACGCTCATTTTTTTAAGTTGACCACAGTTTACAGGTGACAATACCAAAATCAAGTTTTACGAATTAAATACCACAGTAAGCAAACCAAGTTGTAGCAATCAAATATTCTTGCTAACGTGGCAGTTATGCTCAGCTCCAGTCAAACGTGATTAATATCCATCAACATCAACCAATGATTATAATTATACTTAAATTATGATTAATCTACAAGCAAAGTTGTACTGCTTAAAAAGGAAGTAAGAAAAGAATACTTTACCGTAATAAGTCAGGTACGTNAAGTAAGAAAAGAATACTTTACCGTAATAAGTGAGGTACATAACTGTTTTTGGTTAAATAACTATTTAAAAGAAACTGTAACTTACTGGTATCTTTGACATTAAAAACTGCTAACAAGTAGTAATATTTTTAATGTCCCAAATAAAAATTTTAAAAAATTTAATATCACTAAACTTGTTTAGTAACGACATCAATTAAGACAATACATCCAACATTTCCATTTTATTTTCTAACTAATTAACTATTTTTTTATAATCCAGAGAAAATGCACGAGGAACTGAATTTTCAGTTTAAACAAGTAACATTTTGTTATTAAAGAGAAAAAAATGAAAGGTACTGTTATTCTTAAACTTTGCACTTTATATGCTGTACTGTAATTCTTTGTTAAACACTTAACTGATTCTTTCCTAGGATTTTACATCCAAATAGTATTAACTAAAAATTGGAAAGTTTATAGTCTACTCAGTAACTCCTTCACTAAAAATATCACAACCAACAGCACAGAGATTATGCTTTCACAAAACAGTGGGTTACAAGTATATTAAGAAACAATAATTCATCTGTATAACAGACATTTTAGTCTAGCAGTCCTGGAAGGGGTGATCTAGAACAAAACTAATATGACAAATTTTACGTAACTGTACTTTATTACAAGTCTTAATGAACAAGCAAAATTATGATTATCTGCAATATTTCGAAAAACTGCATAGACATTATCTTGATTACTGCAACTTTGCAAGTAATTAAAATTTTTAGTATCTTTTGCAAAGTTAATGTTAATTTGTATTACTTCTAAGTTATGTAGTACTATATTTAGAATATAAACTGCACCTGTTTTATTGGAAAAATTCTCAGAAAATAAACAAATAAATATATCTCCAAAATTTGAACCTCCACTTTAATTGGAAATTTGACTACAGTAGGATAGTAAATTTTTACCTTCATTCAAAATGGTTTTGATTTAAACAAATATATAGAAGCAGACATAAGTATTTGAATGCCATTATAATGATAATAAAAGTGGATGTGTAAGTACCTTTAGTTCATGTCTAATTGTAAATGTATTCACATAAATGAAACACAGGTACATACACTTTTGTAATAAAAACTAAAACAATGTGTTTCCAACAGCTGGACGTAAGTATTCAAATAAACAAAAACCAGCACTCTAGCACGTGGTTATCCTGTGAATAACTGCTGCAAACCGCTTTTGCAATGAATGTACGTGCTTCCTAGTTAAATTGGAAAAAAGTTTATGCCATTCTTGCAGATTAATCTCCTTCAGTCGTTTTGCAGTTCTTGCCAGATGTTCTTCATGGGATTCATGCCGGGTGATTGAAGTGGTGTTTCAGTGTGTGGGGTGTGGTGTATATGATCCCTAACCTACCAACGTCTGAGGTGTTGTTAGGATCGTTGTCCTGTTGGGAATAATAATTATTTACAAAATGTAATTTTTCAGCGCTTCTCTTCAGATGTTCTTGTGGTATATTCTTATAAACATACTTGAAAGCAAGCTGAACAACACCACTTGACGCCATACATCCCCATACCATTATGCTGCCGCCCCCGTGTTTGACCGTCGCTTCCATATTATGGGGATCCCACTTAGTATTCTTCTGTCTCCACACTTTCAATCGGCCATCGCTTCGGATACATCGAACTTGCTTTCATCTGACCATAACACACAATCCCAGAACTCTTCGTTATATACTCACTGGCAAATTCTAAACGCTATTTCTTCGTACTTTACTTACATACAGCTTTCGCCTAGGTGTTCTGGAATTGTACCCGGTACTGTTAAGGACCATACGAACTGTTCTCTGATGAACCACTTTACCTAAATTTTCTTCCATGTGTGCTCAAATGTATGTTGCTGTTATTCTGGGATTTTGCTTTACCGTTTTCACAACTTGTCTTCTAGCCCTAGAAGTAAGATTTGGTGGAGCACCGTCCCTTGGTAGAATGACAAGGGCATTCCTCATTTTATAGCATTGGATGACAAACCACACTATTTACATGTTTTATTTTGTTTATATATATTTAAGATATTTTTTCTCTTCTCTAGACTACTTGCAACTGAAGTTGCTTATGTACTGAATGGAAACATACATGAATGAAGTGCTCCGAGGGTACACAGGCCAACATTTCCATTGTTTACTGTGTTTCACTGATGTATCATAGAGCGCATTTGAATACTTGTGTCATACGGTAAAGTACATATTTCAAAGGAATTACATTACTGACTTATACACATGTTCTTATCATTCTTTTACTGTGTGTTTGTTTTAAATACATGATGGCTCAATAGAATCATAAAATGATACCTATTCTGCTTTTTTTATAAATTACTTCAACATTCAAAGATTTACATCTATATATTTGAATACATTGAATATATTTGAATCCGCCTCTGTACGTATTTCACATCAAATCACGTTTGTTAAACAAGATTAAAGTTTTTAATTTAAAGTAAATATTTATTTATAAATTGACTTGGATAAGTTTTTTAATGACATATTTGGGCTGTTGGTGCCAAAAACAATGCATTTTGAGGTTACGTATGATATTTCTCAGGTCTAAAATCGAAGTATCCATCCATTGTTTTCCAGTACGCCTCACTTTTTTGTTGGTCCACTGAAAAAACAAATTTCCAAGAATCCCCTGTATTCAAAAAATAGTAGTCGCACTAAAAAAAATTTTTGGGCCGAAAAAATGATGGCACCTGAATCCTAGTCATAATACACTTGTTTTTCAAAAATATTTCCAGAAAAAATGTATAGCTTAGATTTGCGTAAATACTGTAATTTATTTTTTATTAATCAGGTGCAGTTCATTGTGAGTGCATGTTCTATCATTTGCTTATCACATGTCTATTTATGAGGGTAGAGAAAATGATTTTGAATATCAATATTGTGTATTTACTACTCCCACTTTAAAGACTTCAGAATTGTGTACAATGCATTCTTAAATGATCTCAAAGCTCTTACATAAAATAATTAAAAACGGCATTAAGAGCTACCACGATACTTTTATTACCACCATACGAATGCATTTTTTAACAAATGTCCCACATAAACACACAGGTTGTCCCTTAAAACAAATAAATTTTCACTCAGGTTTACAATAGTACTATTCAGATAGCTGTCAAAAATCATATTATCAATGTGAATCCATGTAACTTACATACTTTCATTCATTAATTTCTGTCAGTAACATGATTTGTCTACATGTACTTTATTCTGCTTGTTGATATAAGAATTTTATTTTTATAATTAAAAAATGAGTTCTTATAAATAAATTTGTTTTTGCTTTTTTAGCAACTGGAATTTATAATATAAATAGTACACATGGCACTGTTCCATGTCCTAATGAAAGTAAGCCCCCAAAAAGATATAGAAATAAATAAAAACAGAAATGAAATTACTGCTAGTACTGCCTTGTAATTTATGTTTGGCTGCCAGCCAACAGTTTAATTAACCAAATTAATCATTTCAAAGGTTAGTTGGACACATTTTAAAGAACAGCATGAAAAAATGCAAATCTTGGGGAACTGGAAAAAGCTTTGATGGTATGTAACTGCTAGCAAATTGAAGGTGCTAACATGGTACAAGACAAAATCAAGTGACATCCACAATGGAGAGAAACAGCAAAACCCATTGGTGAGGAATAGCAGTACCCCGATAAAACACATGGGCAAATAAACAAAATCCATCAAGTATCTCACTTGTGCATGCTCCAAATTGCAGAGATGAACAGCTGACATGCGATAATGCATGAACAATGAAGCCACTTTAATTTCCCATATTTATAAGCAACATGAGCTGGCACACACTGTCTCAATCCAGAATAAACTTAACTTAAATACTGCACAAGTTTATAAACATCAACATTTATCTTATCAATCAACACGACTAAAGAACTGCCATCCCTAAGCTTTAGATACTGTGANGTTTATAAACATCAACATTTATCTTATCAATCAACACGACTAAAGAACTGCCATCCCTAAGCTTTAGATACTGTGATAAAAGCTGGCAAGACAAATATCTTGACTAATGGAGTAACATTGCACAATCTCCAAAGTGTTATAAGGTTTCTTTCTTGCTACCTGATTTCACAACAACTTGAAATGATAATCATTTACTAGACAAGATAATGAGAACTGATAAAGAAAGCAGAATTCAAGACTTCCCTACGGAAAAGGTCAATGTTACAATAAAAACAAAGATAAATTTGTTTTGAACAATCAAAAATAAAATCAGTTGCTACAATGAGTCACTACTGAGGTACAATGCATATTATATCATTAATTTTAATACATTAGTGCCCCTTTAAAAAATGACTGCAGAAATACTTGAGCCCAACAAACACATGAATCTGATAGCACTTAGGTGTACAAGACCAAACTCCAGCCAAAATATAAAGTGTATATTTAGCAATATACATAATTTCCTCAAATTGCAGTGGGATGTAAGTTATGTAATACTCTTATTACCTTTACAAAATCTAAACAATTTTCGGCAATAGTTAAAGTAAACAGAATATTACTGTGATCCACCCAATCATCATCGTCACTCCACATGACCACTTAAAACTTGCTCGACTGTTAACAAAATTTNTATTACTGTGATCCACCCAATCATCATCGTCACTCCACATGACCACTTAAAACTTGCTCGACTGTTAACAAAATTGCAATGTTTTTCCTTGAGCTACTGCTAAAACAAGAACTAGACACGAGCTCACGTGGAAGAGGAGGGGAAGAGGGTCAATCCCCATGCATGTGCACACAGCTCCTACATGGCCAATGCACTTTGCTCCCAGTGAATTCACCACTAGGATGCAGTGCATTTGAAGGCACAAGCACTTGAGCACCATACACATACCTGCTGGTATGAGGACTAGAGCCAAGATTGTATGGTGAATAGCGATAGAAATGAAATAACAATGAAATTCAACTAAATACACTTCATAACACCAAAGTTTAAGTAAAGGCACAAAATTAAATTTAATTTTGCCAAAATAGTCTACCAGACCATGACCAAACATTTGTATTCAAAAGTGTATACACTTTTGGATACAAATTTTTGGTGATGAGAATAATGTGAGTTTTCAAATGATGGGAAAAAGAAAAATCAATTTTAGGTTATCATAAGGCAGAGTAAATAAGAGCAGTGTAAAAGACTAAAATGATAAATGAGAAGTAAAATAGTAAAAAAAATAAATAAAAATAAAAAGTTTTATTTCCAGGATAGAATGTTTTTTTTTCTATAAAACCATATTGAAATCATTTGTGCAAGATTGCTACAAAAATTCACACAGTCCGGGAATTGCAAAATATTTGTTAGAAAAACTTAAAAATGCTAAAAAGTGATTTTTTAAACCATGGTAATGCTCTAGTTACCTTACTTCAAATAAAATGCTTATAGTTGTTCACAGTAGTGTGAGTGAGTACTTTTAAGGCCCTAGTTACTTTTTCCTTTAGGCAATTTTTTTTATCAATTAAACACCTTTTTAAATAAATATTGCCATGAAAGTAATAAGCAGTGTATATATTCCACCAAACTCTGAAGTTAACGTTTACGACTAAAATGAAATATATTTATTGACTATTAACCCAAATGAGAGGGCTTTCAAAAGTGCTCACTTTACCATGTTCATACAGTTACACAAACATTTTAAAAAAACTTTTACGCAAATATACATATAAGGATGAAATGACTCCTCCCCAAAACAAGAAATCTAGGTCAGTTCTTGCAAGAGACCCTTGCATGTGTTCAGGAGGGCATGATTGTGGTGGCAAACATTCATGCATCCCATCAAAGGGATTTCTCAGCATTGGTCCACTGTTATCATGTTAGTGATGTCACTGTTAAGTGGAAATGTCGGGACCAATTCCATAGCACAAACCAATAAGAAATTTTTCAATGCATTTTATGTGACAAGTGGCCACAATGAACTAAACGATCAGCTGAATCAAAACACAATTTTTACATATGCTTTAGAAACTGAGCACTNACAAGTGGCCACAATGAACTAAACGATCAGCTGAATCAAAACACAATTTTTACATATGCTTTAGAAACTGAGCACTTTAAATAAAATTTGTATAACAGTTATTTCAATACAAATATGTTTTATAAGACAATGATTAAAATGAAGGTACCATAGCGTTACACTGTAAACCTAATTAATAACTTTATTTCAAGTCCTAAACATATTTGGTTATTTTTTAAATTAAATTTGAATATAAAAATATTTAGCAGATTATTAGAGCCAAATGTTAGTGTGCAAGGAATAATTAGTCATCATCCTTAAAATATAAAAATTCATTCCACGTAAAATTTTACAAGACATCTTTATTTGTCCTACATGTAATGTCATATGTGAGACCGCGAGGGGTGTGTGAAAACATAAAAAGAGTTTAAGTGTAGGTACATGGGTTACCATGAATGAATACTAGTATAAGTAATATTGTGAATGTCTTAAATAACCTTTATGAATTGTAACCTAAATGTTTTAACACATTCAAGAATTTTTCCTTCTCTAAGGATGACAACCATGTGTACTGGTTGCCTACAAATAAAACTCAACAAGTGCACAAAGAACGACGAGAATGAGAGTGGAGAGTGTGATGCAAAGAAGATCATAAGTATCAAAACCTGAAAATGAAACAGTAACCCAACTACGAAAGTGCAAGTATGTACGAGTGTAACAAAACTCTACAATTTATAAACATATAAGCACAAAAAAAAATAAAGTGAGGAAAAAAAAATGTAGGAAAATCAGGTACAAGTAGTTCTAGTTAAACCAGATTGCATTATGTATCCATATAGATGCATANAAAAAAATGTAGGAAAATCAGGTACAAGTAGTTCTAGTTAAACCAGATTGCATTATGTATCCATATAGATGCATAAAAACGCCAAAATCACCAAGATAAAAAACAATGTGGCATCAGAACTGGCTAAGCAAGACTTGAAAACACTGGCAGTCTATCAAATTTTTTTTGTCTAAACATAGCACACAATTGTCCTTGAATGAAAGACAGCCTTGTCCCATTGTATGGGAGGATTGCAAAAGCGTTCTTCAACAATGTTTTTATGGGGGACTTTTTGCATATTCAAGGAAGACAATCCCAATCCTAAAACCAATAAGGGGCAAAATCAATGAAAATTACATCCATTGCATTACACTTCATTCTGGAAAAATCATTTGTGGGTGACCAGCATTAACTCCAAATGTTGCCAAAATAAACATGAAAACTACCTGATGGAAAAGTTATTGTTGCCCTGTCGACATGAGAATGGATGTAATTACGTATCAGGAAGGTGTGTGAAAAGAATGATGTAGCAAGTCAGGGAAAANTATTACTGTGATCCACCCAATCATCATCGTCACTCCACATGACCACTTAAAACTTGCTCGACTGTTAACAAAATTTGGACAAAATTGCAATGTTTTTCCTTGAGTTACTGCTAAAACAAGAACTAGACACGAGCTCACGTGGAAGAGGAGGGGAAGAGGGTCAATCCCCATGCATGTGCACACAGCTCCTACATGGCCAATGCACTTTGCTCCCAGTGAATTCACCATTAGGATGCTGTGCATTTGAAGGCACAAGCACTTGAGCACCATACACATACCTACTGGTATGAGGACTAGAGCCAAGATTGTATGGTGAATAGCGATAGAAATGAAATAACAATGAAATTCAACTAAATACACTGCATAACACCAAAGTTTAAGTAAAGGCACAAAATTAAATTTAATTTTGCCAAAATAGTCTACCAGACCATGACCAAACATTTGTATTCAAAAGTGTATACACTTTTGGATACAAATTTTTGGTGATGAGAATAATGTGTTTTCAAATGATGGGAAAAAGAAAAATCAATTTTAGGTTATCATAAGGCAGAGTAAATAAGAGCAGTGTAAAAGACTAAAATGATAAATGAGAAGTAAAATAGTAAAAAAAAAAATTAAAAAAAAAGTTTTATTTCCAGGATAGAATGTTTTTTTTTTCTATAAAACCATATTAAAATCATTTGTGCAAGATTGCTACAAAAATTCACACAGTCCGGGAATTGCAAAATATTTGTTAGAAAAACTTAAAAATGCTAAAAAGTGATTTTTTAAACCATGGTAATGCTCTGTTACCTTACTTCAAATAAAATGCTTATAGTTGTTCACAGTAGTGTGAGTGAGTACTTTTAAGGCCCTAGTTACTTTTTCCTTTAGGCAATTTTTTTATCAATTAAACACCTTTTTAAATAAATATTGCCATGGAAGTAATAAGCAGTGTATATATTCCACCAAACTCTGAAGTTAACGTTTACGACTAAAATGAAATATATTTATTGACTATTAACCCAAATGAGAGGGCTTTCAAAAGTGCTCACTTTACCATGTTCATACAGTTACACAAACATTTTAAAAAAACTTTTATGCAAATATACATATAAGGATGAAATGACTCCTCCCCAAAACCAGAAATCTAGGTCAGTTCTTGCAAGAGACCCTTGCATGTGTTCAGGAGGGCATGATTGTGGTGGCAAACATTCATGCATCCCATCAAAGGGATTTCTCAGCATTGGTCCACTGTTATCATGTTAGTGATGTCACTGTTAAGTGGAAACGTCGGGACCAATTCCATAGCACAAACCAATAAGAAATTTTTCAATGCATTTTATGTAACAAGTGGCCACAATGAACTAAACGATCAGCTGAATCAAAACACAATTTTTACATATGCTTTAGAAACTGAGCACTTTAAATAAAATTTGTATAACAGTTATTTCAATACAAATATGTTTTATAAGACAATGATTAAAATGAAGGTACCATAGCTTTACACTGTAAACCTAATTAATAACTTTATTTCAAGTCCTAAACATATTTGGTTATTTTTTAAATTAAATTTGAATATAAAAATATTTAGCAGATTATCAGAGCCAAATGTTAGTGTGCAAGGAATAATTAGTCATCATCCTTAAAATATAAAAATTCATTCCACATAAAATTTTACAAGACATCTTTATTTGTCCTACATGTAATGTCATATGTGAGACAGCGAGGGGTGTGTGAAAACATAAAAAGAGTTTAAGTGTAGGTACATGGGTTATCATGAATGAATACTAGTATAAGTAATATTGTGAATGTCTTAAATAACCTTTATGAATTGTAACCTAAATGTTTTAACACATTCAAGAATTTTTCCTTCTCTAAGGATGACAACCATGTGTACTGGTTGCCTACAAATAAAACTCAACAAGTGCACAAAGAACGACGAGAATGAGAGTGGAGAGTGTGATGCAAAGAAGATCATAAGTATCAAAACCTGAAAATGAAACAGTAACCCAACTACGAAAGTGCAAGTATGTACGAGTGTANGATGTACGAGTGTAACATAACTCTACAATTTATAAACATATAAGCACAAAAAAAAATAAAGTGAGGAAAAAAAATGTAGGAAAATCAGGTACAAGTAGTTCTAGTTAAACCAGATTGCATTATGTATCCATATAGATGCATACAAATGCCAAAATCACCAAGATAAAAAACAATGTGGCATCAGAACTGGCTAAGCAAGACTTGAAAACACTGGCAGTATATCAAATTTTTTTTGTCTAAACATAGAATACAATTGTCCTTGAATGAAAGACAGCCTTGTCCCATTGTATGGGAGGATTGCAAAAGCGTTCTTCGACAATGTTTTTATGGGGGACTTTTTGCATATTCAAGGAAGACAATCCCAATCCTAAAACCAATATGGGCAAAATCAATGAAAATTACATCCATTGCATTACACTTCATTCTGGAAAAATCATTTGTGGGTGACCAGCATTAACTCCAAATGTTGCCAAAATAGACATGAAAACTACCAGATGGAAAACTGTTATTGTTGTCCTGTCGACATGAGAATGGATGTAATTACGTATCAGGAAGGTGTGTGAAAAGAATGATGTAGCAAGTCAGGGAAAACCTACAGACCAGCTGTCCTACATAGAGAGATCCCCAATCCTAGCCATGCAATTCAGCAAATTNACCTACAGACCAGCTGTCCTACATAGAGAGATCCCCAATCCTAGCCATGCAATTCAGCAAATTGAACTGACAAATTTAATATTGGATTCAGAAGTAACTCTTTTACACTAGATACAAGAGGTGCCAAAATTTATTTAAACTTACCCAATGGCAGATTTGGTTCACATTCTTTATCTGGTGAAAGTGAAAAAAATTAGTTTTCTATTCAATGTCATTAAAACACACATTTTCTGCTTAGAAAATTTATCAGAGAAAAACTTCCTAATGGCTTTCCAATGAAACACTATAATTTAGATTTTAACTCATGAATCATATTTTGTGCATTATTGAAATCTTGTCCTGTGTGCATAATTTTACTGAATATGGAGTGTAATTGTTTGTGTTTTGTCTATGTTCTGTTTTAACAGCTTCCTGGAAATTAAAGGTAAAATTTCAAAATTTTACTTACTTGTTTTTTTTATTGCGAGCATTTTCTGTAATGCAACTTATTTCCTATTTTTCATGATCTTGGGAAATGATCTGGTACAAGTGATTTTGATTTATTTCTTTTTGAAAGTGAAAGATTTAAGTCGGCCTCTTAACTTCTGTTACCCGTACTCCAGCCATTTGCATGACTACATATATACCTACTCACAGACACACCAACACAAACTCCAATAAAACTACGTACTAAATATATTTCACAATACAACTTTCATTCATTTGTGATCAAACAATTGCTGTTCAATGTTACAAAATTGTGAAGAAATCTTTAAGTACCTACCAAANAAATTTCAAAAATTTACTTACCTGTTTTTTTCATTGCGAGCGCTTTCTGTAATGAAACTTATTTCCTATTTTTCATGATCTTGGGAAATGATCTGATACAAGTGATTTTGATTTATTTATTTTTGAAAGTGAAAGATTTAAGTCTGCCTCTTAACTTCTGTTGCTCGTACTCCAGCCATTCGCATGACTACATATATACCTACTCTCAGACACACCAACACAAACTCCAATAAAACTACGTAATAAATATATTTCGCAATACAACTTTCATTCATTTGTGATCAAACAATTGCTGTTCAATGTTACAAAATTGTGAAGAAATCTTTAAGTACCTACCAAATCGCAGGCTCCTGCAAAATTTTGCAAATCAGAAATGTATTACACACAGGACCTCATATTCAAAGGTTCTCACAACAAAACTACTGAAATATAGATAGGTGGTCAAGAGTTTTACAAGAAAAATAACAATTCCTCATTATCCAAGAGAAAAGATTCTACACAGTGGTTTCTGTCTAACAAATTTACAAAATAAAGGAAGAGACATTTACAAAAATTTTGGCTCCATTTAATAAAGCATTAAAATATTTTATAACAGAGCAGATAAAACATAACTGCAAACATAAAAATACTTAATGAAATTAATACCAGTATGTCAAGTTCAGCTGTTGCCTGACGTGTGCGANCAAAACTACTGAAATATAGATAGGTGGTCAAGAGTTTTACAAGAAAAATAACAATTCCTCATTATCCAAGAGAAAACATTCTACACAGTTGTTTCTGTCCAACAAATTTACAAAATAAAGGAAGAGACATTTACAAAAATTTTGGCTCAATTTAATAAAGCATTAAAATATTTTATAACAGAGCAGATAAAACATAACCGCAAACATAAAAATACCTAATGAAATTAATACCAGTATGTCAAGTTCAGCTGTTGCCTGACGTGTGCGACCTTGAACAACAACAACACACTTCTTCAAAACAAACAAGTGTCAGCTGTTGAGGGTACAGAATTAAATTTGGCACCAAGCTACATCAAGAGAGGAGAACTTGGCAACACTGCACGTTCCACAAGCTAAAAATAGTCACAACAGCCTCTCCTCTTCCACACAAATGCAGAGAGCCAAAAATATAGTACATTTCCCCAACGAGAGCGCTGCTTGATTACAAGTTGCTTCAACAAAGACAATGAACCAAGCTTCAACAAACAAGTGACGTGCGAGCTCATCTCGTGAAACATCCAAGTAGCACATTACAGCAATTACTGTACTAACACAGTTTTTTAATAATGATTATTTCTGTACATAACACAATTACAGAAAAAACGACATACCTGTTGAATTGTCAATGTACGTTATTTCAGTTAATATGTGCTTGTGATCTGGCCTAACCCTCTCGCTGCACTACTGAAATATGGCACCCATCCGTATACTCTGCAGCATCTGAAATTAAGAGAAAATAAATCCCTGCAAATGTAGCTAGAAGTTAGCATAAAATTTTGGCTATGTATTTATGCAGATTTTTTCCAAAAATGTAGTTTTCCGCTTCAAAATAACAAAAGACTTTTTCCTAACAATAAATTAATAGTACTGTCATAAACCACTCATTGAAATTTTGAACTATAAAGATGTCACAACTAAAAAAGAAAACACCAAACAACAAAATGTACACATTTTCACACATGATGGTTACAAAAATATTATCCTTGGTAATTGTTATACAAGGCCCACTAGCCCATGCGAAAAATAATTAATAAACAATATTGTAAAATTATATATTATTTCAGTTATTACATCTTCAAGCAAATACACTGACTGCGTAAGTGGACCACAACATTGTAATAAGTGAACACGACCCATCAAGCATTGTAATTATTTGCAAGTGGCCAGATGAGAAAATGACTGAATAGCCCCGATCTATACTATATTAGCATGTTAGAGCTCCAAACAAGANACTGAAATATGGCACCCATCCGTATACTCGGCAGCATCTGAAATTAAGAGAAAATAAATCCCTGCAAATGTAGCTATAAGTTAGCATAAAATTTTGGCTATGTATTTATGCAGATTTTCTCCAAAAATGTAGTTTTCCGCTTCAAAATAACGAAAGAATTTTCCTAACAATAAATTAATAGTTCTGTCATAAACCACTCATTGAAAAGAAACAAACTTTAATTTTGAACTATAAAGATGTCACAACTAAAAAAGAACACACCAAACAACAAAATGTACACATTTTCACACATGATGGTTACAAAAATATTATCCTTGGTAATTGTTATACGAGGCCCATGGGAAAAATAATTAATCAACAATTTTGTAAAATTATATATTATTTCAGTTATTACATCTTCAAGCAAATACACTGACTGCGTAAATGGACCACAACATTATATTAAGTGAACATGACCCCCATCAAGCATTGTAATTATTTGCAAGTGGCCAGATGAGAAAATGACTGAATAGCCCCGATCTATACTATATTAGCATGTTACAGCTCCAAACAAAAAAATTCTTTACTGCAAATTCTAAATTTATACATTTCACTGTGACTGAAGGGGCAGACTTTCTCTCTTGGTATAAGGTACCAGACTTTTCTCATTCTGGTACACATTTTTACCAAATTATTGTTGGTCACAAAAATTTGCTGATGTCGCAAAAGTATAGTCCGTTCACAGTTACTTCCAACCTTTCTAAAGCCCTGCTAAAGTTCTACTTTCCAGCTATTCCTCCACCTCGTGCTAACAATCGTTAACTAGTGTTAGAAATTTACACCAGAGACAGCACACCGCATTCATGCGCACTCAATGCAATATCATTTTGCACGAGAACTATATCTTTCTAGGCACTTGTGTATCATCTCTACTTTGAACATGTAAAGTGAATGTTCTGCCCCTCGCAGTACCCATATGGATAGCACCACGAGCGGGCAGTAGAGATCCCACTTTCTGTGTCGTATTTAATGTTCATGTTATGAAAGTGTACATTGCGATATACATTTAAATAGATTTTGATGAACTTCATTCTACTTTTGACCAGTAGATACAGGATGCCATTTAAAAAATTGATGTTAGTACTTATATCTCACTAATAAATAATGCTATATGGATGACTCCACAGTAGTATTATTTCCCATTTCCAGTTATACAATTTTATGAAACACTTTTTCATTTGGAGCACTTTTTCATTCATCAAGCAGTGTTAAATCAAACTATATTGTCATAAAGACTTTTAAAAATTATTAATGCATTATGTTCAGTCTCCGACTAAATACATTTAAAGAGAACTAAAATTTTCATTTTGTAAAATAAGTACTGGTAAGTAATCTCTGTGCACCCTCAAAAAAAATATATACGGAGGTATAAAATCTAACCAAAAGCAATTATGCTTCTCTTATTTCAAACTTAAAATTACTGTTACATGATTACAATAACGGTTATTGTAAAGAACGGAGATGTAAAATTATTGCATACTTCANTAAGTACTGGTAAGTAATCTCTGTGCACCCTCAAAAAAAATATATACGGAGGTATAAAATCTAACCAAAAGCAATCCAATACCCCAATTTAAAATTTTCAACTCTTGTTTGAAAATTATGCTTCTCTTATTTCGAACTTAAAATTACTGTTACATGATTACAATAACGGTTATTGTAAAGAACGGAGATGTAAAATTATTGCATACTTCANAACTTAAAATTACTGTTACATGATTACAATAACGGTTATTGTAAAGAACGGAGATGTAAAATTATTGCATACTTCATACAACTCAATGACACAATATTGCTTCACCATCAATTTTTATCAAATCTCCTGCAAGGTACCTATAATTCAGTTGGCAGCACTAAAAAAAATTACTTTGAAAAAACACACCAAGTTTCCAGATAGCTGTCAAAACTTTATGAGAGCTAACCAAAATATAGTTCTTAAATGCCAAATTCATACAAAAAATTTGAAGGATGTAATTTAAATCTAAGAACACAAGAGTGTTTATTAGACCCTAATTGCTTTGCCAACCAGCTTGTCAGCCACACATTGCAGTATTACATTATTTATTTGCATTTTGTTTATCCCAGATGGGTTGCTAGAGCTCAGGACTATAGAACATGTCAATATGGCACATTGTTACCTCTAACATAGATTACATACGATAGTGACACACTGACCTTTACACTATTGAGTACAGCCATGTGCCAAATACAATATTAAAGTATTACTACATGTATATCACTTAAATATTATAATACAAACACTGACTAATTTGCAAGATGGTTACAATAACTGCCAAACACAAAGTACCGGTACAGGCATGGCATTTACTATTACACATTATGGTACATACATTGAGTAATCCATAGGATTAATACAGCAAGAGCAATTAAGTACAGAATAAACACAGTGCATTGTTGGGTAAGAGAAATAATTAAATCTACTGAGGTAATTTTATTCTGAGCCTAACTAAAATATGAAATACTTCATACCAAACAATCTTAGAAAATTGATTATTTTATTTTTTATACCTACAAACCTCTTTATATATAATTTCGATAGTAACTTTCTACACGCATAAAAATTATTCAAAAACAAGACAAAATTTACAATGTGAATATCATCATTGAAACATATTTTCTCCAATTTTTGGTAAAGTCGTTAAATTAAACAATTGCTAAACAGTACTGGCGACAAGTAGAATTTTTTAAAACTCACCACAACTTTGGTTTTATGGGAAAATCGCTACTCTCTACACCCTACTAAATAGGTATAGCAAAAAAAGTTCCTATAAATGTGGTATTAAAAATGCGAAAAAAAAAAAATTATATATATATATCAACGTCGTATGCGTCATAACTCTAAAAGCTTAAAAGCTTTAATTTTAAGAAATAAAAATAAACCCCTTCTTAATGAAATAACAAGCGCATTAAAAATTGCATATAACATCTAACAATAAACATACCCGACTGTTTACAAACAATAAAACAATATTGTTTACAAACAATCCTAAACACACATCAGAAATGGTTCCAAATTACCTACTTAAAATCCTCTTAAGATAAAAAATTTATAATCTAGGCCTACTTTCAAATCTTGACTACTAAAGTTAAAAATGAAGTATATCGTCCAGTCAATTAAAGTTGTTTTGTAAACGGCTATTTCAGTCATTCTTTACGAAAACAAACTGTAACTACATGAGCAATTTTATGCATACGTTAATGGCATAAATAAGTACAACTAATAGCAATAAATTACCGTAAGGATTCCTTTCCTACAAACGAAGAACTCGTAAAGTCACAACTCGCCATTACACAACACCAACAAACGCCAGGTTGCCACTTACACAACGATGACAAAAATTGCACGCTCAGCTGTCGCTAAACAAACATAGAGAAAGAACGAACTGTTGTCGATCACAACCATAGAGGTAGGAGTAAACCACAAAGCTCGAGACGGAATCAGTACATTTGTTCGATACGGCCGCTCTTTTTTAACGTTTGTCACTTTTTCGTTCAGTTCGCAGGAAGTAGAACGGTGGCGGGCGTCAGGTCAAAATACCCCTAGGTTANCCTTTCCTACAAACGAAGAACTCGTAAAGTCACAACTCGCCATTACACAACACCAACAAACGCCAGGTTGCCACTACACAACAATGACAAAAATTGCACGCTCAGCTGTCGCTACACAAACATAGAGAAAGAACGAACTGTTGTCGATCACAACCATAGAGGTAGGAGTAAACCACAAAGCTCGAGACGGAATCAGTACATTTGTTCGATACGGCCGCTCTTTTTGAACGTTTGTCACTTTTTCGTTCAGTTCGCAGGAAGTAGAACGGTGGCGGGCGTCAGGTCAAAATACCCCTAGGTTATTTTGGTCATGTCATTGCTCCTCCTCTAAAGCATGACTTTCTAAGCGCAATTACTGACTCTGCATACAATTTTACATTTACTAAAATGTGTAACCAGTCTTTCTTTGATGGTGTTATTTATAGAACTTCTGATCTAAGGATATTTTGGCGGAAAGCATTACTCTAAAGAAACAGGCGAGGGCTTCTTACGCTTCTGAACAAAACACAATTTTTTTAACACTACCCATATGTAAGTATAACAACCTAAGCTTCCAAAGAGATAATAAATATTAATTCACGTGATAGACAGTTTCAACATTCTCCCACCTTTGCAATTCAAGTGAAATTGCAAACTAATCATATATCGCAAACTTGAGGTTTCTGAACTAGACGTCCGCTTCTAGTCTTCTTATGTTGAGAAGAACTTGTTTCTTTGGTAGGGAAAGTTTCGTTTCCTGGGTCATGTGGGTCGCTTATGGGTTTGGGCTGACGTTCCTGGTTTTCAACAGCCAAGGCCACTGCAGGAGCCTCATGGCTCGCCTCTAGAAGATACAGTCGCTGCAGGGGACGAACTAGTTCTCCTGTGGCTCTCTTCATCTTGGTTCATCCTCCATGGTCAGTTTTGCTTCACTAGATTCATCTTCCATGTTAGGCCTTATTACAGCCACTTCAATTTCTGCAATGGGCATAATTTCATTGATGACTTTTTCAGTAGCGAACCTCAATTCGACAGCCTCATTTTCTGGGGCGGGCACCATTTCAACCTCATTTTCTGGGGTGGGCACCATTTCAACCTTATTTTCAGCGACGGGCAACATTTCAACCTCATTTTCAGGGGCGAGCACCACTTTGACTGCTTCCTTCTCCATAGCTAGCACAGCTTCGATAGTTTCCTCCTCCAGAGATGGCACAGCTTCGACCATCGCCTCCTCCAGAGATAGCACAGCTTCGATTGCCTCCTATTCCTGGGTTGGCACCACTCTGACTGCCTCCTTTTCGGAGNTATTCCTGGGTTGGCACCACTCTGACTGCCTCCTTTTCGGAGGTTGGCACAGCTTCGACCGTCTCCTTTTTTAGAGCTGGCACCGCTTCAAAAGTCTCTTTTCCGGGAGCAGGTTCCATTTGAGAAGTCTCATTTTCAAAGACAGATTCTTCTTCGGTGGTGGGTGCCATCTCGAAAGTTTCTTCTTCGGCGGCATGCGCCATCTTGACAGATTCTTCTTTGGCAGTGGTTGCCATCTCTACCTCTTCTTTGGCAGTGGGTGCCATCTTTACCTCTTTNTCTTGACAGCTTCTTCTTTGGCAGTGGTTGCCATCTCTACCTCTTCTTTGGCAGTGGGTGCCATCTTTACCTCTTTTTTGGCAGCAGGTGCCATCTCTACCGCTTCTTCTTTGGCAGTGGGTGCCATCTCTACCTCTTCTTTGGCAGTGGACGCCATCTTTACCTCTTCTTTGGCAGCAGGTGCCATCTCTACCGCTTCTTCTTTGGCAGTGGGTGCCATCTCTACCTCTTCTTTGGCAGTGGACGCCATCTCTACTGCTTCTTCGGCAGCCGGCGCAATCTGGACAACTTCTTCTTCGGTGGCCGACGCAATATGGACAGCTGCTTCTTCTTTGGTGACCCCCATCGTGTCGAGGGCTCTAAGTTCAGTTTCTTGTTTGTCATATAGACAAGCAACAGAGCCTTTCTCTTTGCAGAGGACTAGAGACAACAAATGTCGCACAAAATACTCTATGAGCATTTCTTCTCGTCCAAAGCGTTGTTTTAATAAGTCTACTGCTTGTGCGTAATTATGTCTGGAAGGAGGAAATCCTTCAACGAGTTTTCTAAGGGGTGTGTCTATCTTAAGTGAGCTTAATAGTACTTCGAACTTGTATTTTACCTCCCACTTATCGGATTCATGAATCCTCGACAATTGAGTCCAGAATCTGATCCAACTCCCGAAATTCCCGTCAAATTTGTTCGGTATTTCAGGTAACTTCGTCGTAACTTTAGTTCCTGTTTCATAATTCACGACACTTCTGGTGTCATTAGCTACTTGGTTATTACTAAATTAAATTACCTTTTCTTTCAAATTCAAAAATCTATATTCGTAATCACAAGCTGTTTCTATCCCTTTAGTCAGACATTTGTCAGTGGAGTCTGGATTGTCAAAAATTGCGGACTTAATTTCTTCATCTGATGTTAAGAGTTTTTCTAATTTTGAACTCAAAGAGTTTAGTCTAGCACACTTTTCAGTTTTTAGATTCGTTCTTCGATAGAAGATATTGTAAAATGTTGGCTTCTTTTGTGAGAACCGCTCGCAATATTCGACGTTCTTTGCAAGAAGTTACTTCTACGCTGTCTTTGATTTCTGCCCTCACCGGGTCCTGTTACAGTCGCCACAAATGTTATTTCTAGAACTTCTAGTCGAAGGATATTTTGGCATAAAATATTACTCTAAAGAAATAGGCGAGGGCTTCTTACGCTTCTGAACAAAACACACTCTTTTTATCACGACCCATTTGTAAGTATAACAACCCAAGCTTCCAAAGAGATAATAAATGTTAATTCACGTCATAGACAGTTTCAATNGACCCATTTGTAAGTATAACAACCCAAGCTTCCAAAGAGATAATAAATGTTAATTCACGTCATAGACAGTTTCAACAGATGGTTCAATGACTGATCTGAATGGTGAGGGGTAATTTGATGAAAATTTTCCCTTACCACACAAAGAGCAACATATAGAAGAACAATGTAATAAAATTATTAAAATTGCTTGAAGTGTTTTTCACCATAAAACATATTCCATTAATTTCTTGTTTTACCAATTAATTCTAGCAATTGTGTTTTTAAACAATACACATTGTTGGTTGTTTTTGGTAAGGATATCTTCTTGCTTTGCCACATCAATTCATGGGACCTACATTTTTATGTAGCTGTTGACCNGACCCATTTGTAAGTATAACAACCCAAGCTTCCAAAGAGATAATAAATGTTAATTCACGTCATAGACAGTTTCAATGGTGAGGGGTAATTTGATGAAAATTTTCCCTTACCACACAAAGAGCAACATATAGAAGAACAATATAATAAAATTATTAAAATTGCTTGAAGTGTTTTTCACCATAAAACATATTCCATTAATTTCTTGTTTTACCAATTAATTCTAGCAATTGTGTTTTTAAACAATACACATTGTTTGTTGTTTTTGGTAAGGATATCTTCTTGCTTTGCCACATCAATTCATGGGACCTACATTTTTATGTAGCTGTTGACCNGTTGTTTTTGGTAAGGATATCTTCTTGCTTTGCCACATCAATTCATGGGACCTACATTTTTATGTAGCTGTTGACCTACAAACTGTAGTAAACAGTACTGGTTGCAAGCTGCTGACTTTTTTAAAAGGCATTATGAGAAGATACATAATTCTATAACAGTCCTTCCAAACATTTACAATGGATACCAAATTAAATTTTCGTAGTTTTTGTTGTGTGGAATCATTATTCTAATATATTTTAGGAGGTTTATATTATTTTCCATTGGTCGCCGATTAGTTTCACTGGATTCCTGTAGTTTCTGTTGTTTACAAATTTAGTGGACAGAGATCATTTCAATGATTTCTGTTGTCATAAAACACTGAAACCATTTGTTTCGATTATTGTTGTACAACAACTTCTACCGGATTAGGTTGGTTTCTGTTGTAAATTAATATGTTGGTTTGTGATGTATTCAAGTGGTTATTCTGTTCTGTTGGTTTTTGATAAGCCATAGCTTGTTGGCTTCTGTTGTATTCTAGCAGTTCCCACTGGTTTAAGTAATGTTTTGTTTGTTCCTTTTTTGCTGTAGCAAGTTTGTTTCTGTTATGTTCTAGTGGTTACAAATGGTTACTGTTGTAATTTTTTATGTTGTATTCTTNGCTGTAGCAAGTTTGTTTCTGTTATGTTCTAGTGGTTACAAATTGTTACTGTTGTAATTTTTTATGTTGTATTCTTGTGGTTTCCATTGGTATTTGTTGTGGTTTGTTGGTTTATATTGTTGTTTGTGGTTTCTATTGTGTTTTGTTGGTTTNGTGGTTTCCATTGGTATTTGTTGTGGTTTGTTGGTTTATATTGTTGTTTGTGGTTTCTATTGTGTTTTGTTGGTTTCTGTTGTGTTTTGTTGGTTTCTATTGTGCTAAACCCAGTTAGTTTATGTTGTAACCTGGTTGTTTCCCATGGGTTCTGTTAATTTTTATTGGTTCCTATTGTGCTGTGGCCAGTTGGTTTGTGTTGTATTCTAGTGGTTTACATTGGTTCCTGTTGTCGTTTATTAGAATATATTTTGTGCTATAGTCAGTTGGTTCCAGTTGTATTCTAGTGGNTTACATTGGTTCCTGTTGTCGTTTATTAGAATATATTTTGTGCTATAGTCAGTTGGTTCCAGTTGTATTCTAGTGGTTCTGATCGGTGTATAATGTGTTTTATTGTATTCTATTGTGTTTTGTTCGTTTCTATTTACATAAACTAGGTTGTTTTCTGTTGTATTCTAGTGGTTTCAATTGTGTTTTTTTGTTTCCAGAGTGCAGATTTTTTTTTATTTTTTGTTGTATTTTAGCAGTTTCCATTGCCTATGGTGTGCCTTGTAGGTTTTTATTGTGCCTTGTAGGTTTCTGTTGTGCTGTGGTGGCCTTAATTATTTTCCATACTGTTCTGTATGTTTCTGTTGTAATCTGTTCGTTTCTGTTGTGCTATGTTGGTTTATGTGTTCTGTTGGTTTCCATTGTGTTCTGTTGGTTTCTGTTGTTTTATTTTGGTTTTGTTGTGTTGTTTTCTGTTAGTTTATGTTGTGTTCTGTAAGTATATGTTGTTTTCCTTTAGTTTATGTTGTGCTCTGTAAATTTATGTTGTTTTCTGTTAGCTTCTGATATGTTGTTGGATTCTGTTGTGTTCTGTTGATTTATGTTGGGTTCTATTGGTTTCTGTTGGTTTATGTTGGTTTCTGTTGAGTTTTATTCGTTTCAATCGTGTCATACTCCTTTGGGTTCTATTGTATTCACATTGTTTAAATTGAATCCTGCTGTGTTTTATTGGTTTCTATTGTGCTGTATTCAGTTTATTTCCATTGTATTCTAGTAGTTTCCATTGGGTTTTTTTTTTTTTGCTGTAGCTTGGTGTCTTCTGTTATATTATAGTGGATATCCATTGGTTTCTGTTGTATCAGTTTTGTATTATTTTGTATTGTGATTGTTTGATTATAACTGTTGTGTTTTGTTGGTTTTTATTGTGATATTGGCAGTTGGTTTGGTTTGTATTTTAGTGGTTTCTTATGGTTTGTGTTGTGCTATATTTCGTTAGCATTTATTGTATTCTTATTATTTAAATTACTTTCTATTGTGTTTTGTTGATTTCTATGATTCTGTATCTGTTGAATTTTTTTGCCTATCCTGTGGTATCCTTTGAATTAATCTAAGTTTTGCTGGTTTATTTGGCATTTCCTGATGTTTTCGTGGTTTTATGTTCTGTTCTGCTTGTTTTCATTGTATTTCACACTGCTGGTTTCTGAAAAAATTTATGTTGTTTTAACTCCGTTTTTTTTTTTTTTTTTTTTTTTATGATGTGTTATAGTGGTTTCCTGAGTAAAATAAGAACCAATAAACACAACAGAAACTAATGCACATGGTACTATTACTTTACAAACCAACAGTACAAGTACATTAAAATCCAGCAGAACACATCAGAAAAATATGTAAAACATTGATACTACAACAGATTTCTATAGAATGAAATTCAACAGAAACCAACAAAATACAACATAATCTTCAAAACCCTATTGTAGATCACTAAAATTTCAACAGAAACCAACAGCATGAAATGAAAAAACCAACAGAACCCAATAGCAATTACTAGGACTACATCAGAATACAACAGAATGAAATGCGACCAAAACCAACAAAATACAACTGAAACCAATGGAAACAACAGAAACCAATATAAATTACTGGGACTACATCAGAATACAACAGAATGAAATGCTACAAAAACAAACAAAATACAACATAAACAAACATAAATTACTGGGACTACATCAGGATACAACAGAATGGGATGCAACAGAAACGAATAGAAACCAACAAAATACAACATAAACCAATGGGAACTACTAGAAATGCAAAATATAACAGAAATACAAAACACAATAGAATAAAATAAAACAATGAAAACCACACAACAGAAAACCCAAAACAGAACGGAAACCAATATAAATTACAGAGACTACATCAGAATACAACAGTATGAAATGCGAGCAAAACCAACAAAACACAACTGAAACCAATGTAAACAACTAGAAATACAACAGAAAACCTCAAAACATGACAAAAACAAATAGGAATTACTGGGACTACATCAGAATACAACAGAATTAAATGTGACAGAAAACAACAAACCTTTGGAAACCATTGGAAATACAACAGAAACCAATGGAAATCACTACAAATATAACAGAATACCATAAAACACAACAAANTGGAAACCATTGGAAATACAACAGAAACCAATGGAAATCACTACAAATATAACAGAATACCATAAAACACAACAAAAACCGATATAAATTACTGGGACTACATCAGAATATTACAGAATAAATGTGACAGAAACTTACAAATTACAGCACAAACCAATGGAAACCACTATAAATACAACAGAAACCCACAAAAAGCAACGGATATTAAATTGGAACAATAGGATTTCATCAGAAATCGACAGGATGAAATACAATAAAAATCAACAGAACACAAAATAAACCAGTGGAAAACACTTGGGAGACATCAGAAAAACCAACAAAATACAACAGAAACCAATGTATGCTACCAGTTCGAAAACTCTTTACTAAAATTTATTCTACAAAATTTATATTAATATTAAATTTATTTATTTACATATTTATTTAGCTCCATGAAACCATAACTATATTTCTAGCTNGTTTCTATTTACATAAACTAGGTTGTTTTCTGTTGTATTCTAGTGGTTTCAATTGTGTTTTTTTGTTTCCAGAGTGCAGATTTTTTTTTATTTTTTGTTGTATTTTAGCAGTTTCCATTGCCTATGGTGTGCCTTGTAGGTTTTTATTGTGCCTTGTAGGTTTCTGTTGTGCTGTGGTGGCCTTAATTATTTTCCATACTGTTCTGTATGTTTCTGTTGTAATCTGTTCGTTTCTGTTGTGCTATGTTGGTTTATGTGTTCTGTTGGTTTCCATTGTGTTCTGTTGGTTTCTGTTGTTTTATTTTGGTTTTGTTGTGTTGGTTTCTGTTGTGTTGTTTTCTGTTAGTTTATGTTGTGTTCTGTAAGTATATGTTGTTTTCCTTTAGTTTATGTTGTGCTCTGTAAATTTATGTTGTTTTCTGTTAGCTTCTGATATGTTGTTGGATTCTGTTGTGTTCTGTTGATTTATGTTGGGTTCTATTGGTTTCTGTTGGTTTATGTTGGTTTCTGTTGAGTTTTATTCGTTTCAATCGTGTCATACTCCTTTGGGTTCTATTGTATTCACATTGTTTAAATTGAATCCTGCTGTGTTTTATTGGTTTCTATTGTGCTGTATNCTCCTTTGGGTTCTATTGTATTCACATTGTTTAAATTGAATCCTGCTGTGTTTTATTGGTTTCTATTGTGCTGTATTCAGTTTATTTCCATTGTATTCTAGTAGTTTCCATTGGGTTTTTTTTTTTGCTGTAGCTTGGTGTCTTTTNGTTTCCATTGGGTTTTTTTTTTTGCTGTAGCTTGGTGTCTTTTGTTATATTATAGTGGATATCCATTGGTTTCTGTTGTATCAGTTTTGTATTATTTTGTATTGTGATTGTTTGATTATATCTGTTGTGTTTTGTTGGTTTTTATTGTGATATTGGCAGTTGGTTTGGTTTGTATTTTAGTGGTTTCTTATGGTTTGTGTTGTGCTATATTTCGTTAGCATTTATTGTATTCTTATTGTTTAAATTACTTTCTATTGTGTTTTGTTGATTTCTATGATTCTGTATCTGTTGAATTTTTTTGCCTATCCTGTGGTATCCTTTGAATTAATCTAAGTTATGCTGGTTTATTTGGCATTTCCTGATGTTTTCGTGGTTTTATGTTCTGTTCTGCTTGTTTTCATTGTATTTCACACTGCTGGTTTCTGAAAAAATTTATGTTGTTTTAACTCCGTTTTTTTTTTTTTTTGTTATTTTATGATGTGTTATAGTGGTTTCCTGAGTAAAATAAGAACCAATAAACACAACAGAAACTAATGCACATGGTACTATTACTTTACAAACCAACAGTACAAGTACATTAAAATCCAGCAGAACACATCAGAAAAATATGTAAAACATTGATACTACAACAGATTTCTATAGAATGAAATTCAACAGAAACCAACAAAATACAACATAATCTTCAAAACCCTATTGTAGATCACTAAAATTTCAACAGAAACCAACAGCATGAAATGAAAAAACCAACAGAACCCAATAGCAATTACTAGGACTACATCAGAATACAACAGAATGAAATGCGACCAAAACCAACAAAATACAACTGAAACCAATGGAAACAACAGAAACCAATATAAATTACTGGGACTACATCAGAATACAACAGAATGAAATGCTACAAAAACAAACAAAATACAACATAAACAAACATAAATTACTGGGACTACATCAGGATACAACAGAATGGGATGCAACAGAAACGAATAGAAACCAACAAAATACAACATAAACCAATGGGAACTACTAGAAATGCAATAGAAATGCAAAATATAACAGAAATACAAAACACAATAGAATAAAATAAAACAATGAAAACCACTAGAATTACAACATAAAACCCAAAACAGAACGGAAACCAATATAAATTACAGAGACTACATCAGAATACAACAGTATGAAATGCGAGCAAAACCAACAAAACACAACTGAAACCAATGTAAACAACTAGAAATACAACAGAAAACCTCAAAACATGACAAAAACAAATAGGAATTACTGGGAGTACATCAGAATACAACAGAATTAAATGTGACAGAAAACAACAAACCTTTGGAAACCATTGGAAATACAACAGAAACCAATGGAAATCACTACAAATATAACAGAATACCATAAAACACAACAAAAACCGATATAAATTACTGGGACTACATCAGAATATTACAGAATAAATGTGACAGAAACTTACAAATTACAGCACAAACCAATGGAAACCACTATAAATACAACAGAAACCCACAAAAAGCAACGGATATTAAATTGGAACAATAGGATTTCATCAGAAATCGACAGGATGAAATACAATAAAAATCAACAGAACACAAAATAAACCAGTGGAAAACACTTGGGAGACATCAGAAAAACCAACAAAATACAACAGAAACCAATGTATGCTACCAGTTCGAAAACTCTTTACTAAAATTTATTCTACAAAATTTATATTAATATTAAATTTATTTATTTACATATTTATTTAGCTCCATGAAACCATAACTATATTTCTAGCTTGGTCAATGGTGTGGAGCACATCAACAAAGGTGTACAAGCACTAGCATAGTGTAAGAATATAAATGAAAGTGTACAAACTCACATATTCACAATTGAAATATTTGTAAATACACAAAAATAAATACACAGTAATACAATAATATAAAATAGTTATGCAAGTATTCGCAATATAATAAAACAATACAAGTGTGAAAAAACATGTAATTCTATATAAGAAACCTGCATTGCTTAATTAGGTCCATTTAATATTAAAGAATTATACTAAATGATAGAATGAATGTTCCTTTAAGAAAGTGCTTATGTTATTATTAAATAGCTTGGGATTATCCTGACTTAATTTTTTAGATAACACAGTAATTAATTTAAGTAAAAAAACATGAATAGAAAGCTCCCATCTGGAAAAGCTTCAGGTTATTTAGTGGAACATGGAGATTCTGGGCACCTCGTGTGTAGTAAGAATGAATGAAATCGTTTTTAGGGAAAATATGATTTGCGACGCCGGAATTTTTTGTTCCCCTCTGTAAATTATGCTTTTATTCCTGTGCTCAGATAGAAGCAGAAAATGTGCCCCTCTGGACAACTACCCTGGAGGTGAAGTTCCCCCGGAAAATTACCCGCAATTTTTGTATCATAAATGGAAATGACCACAAAAATTTTGCTCTTTTAGATCTTCTAAACATAGAACACCACTCGAATCGTCATGTAGTGTTGTCGCCTGCAGCGACACTAACTTAAAAATCCTCTCGGTAGATGGCGACAAAAAACAACAAATACAACAGAGACCAATGTAAACAACTATAAATACAACAGAAAGCAACAATACACAACCGAAACCATCAGAAATTACTGATACATCAGAACACAACAGAATTAAATGCGACAGAAAACCTACAAAATATAACAGTATCCAATGGAAACCACTATAAATACAATAAATAACTCTGGGCATCTGGGGAGAGACATGAAGTTAGTCATATGGTTGTATCATATTTAACTATATTGCAATTTTTTTTATTAATTTTCCATGTTAAATCAATTATTTTCTCCCAATTAGATGTAGAAATATAAATTAATTCGTAATCTTTTTCGCCCACATAAACATACATTTATGTGATTTTATATTTTTTCTGGGTTAAGTTAAAATATTTTATTTCGATCATTAAATATTTTATTTTTAAAAAGTTGCTTAATTCAGGTTTTGAAACATCTTTTATTAAATTGTTAAACTTTTCATTTTGACACATTTGTATTGTTTAGTTTCAAAAGCAATATATTTCTGTAAATTATTTTTTATATTACAAGAAAAATCAAAAGAATACATATTTTCTTGTACTTATAGATCATTTATATATTTTATTACATCTCTATTATTATAATGTATTAAAATATTATATGAATATTTTCTTATAATTTTGTAAAAAATTTAATTTTTTATAACAAATGAAAAGTAATAATTTTTAGTTTTACTTTATTTTGTTTGAATATCTACAAAAAGTTATTATTTAATTAAAAATAACAATAATTTTATTTTTAAAATTTTAATATTGTTGGATATGTTATTATAATAATTTTATATTTTTCAAATTTTCGTATTGGGTAACTTTATTTGTTTACATTTCATGAAATATTATTTATAGTACATATACGCATCGGCATCGAATTGCAGTTATTATGGAAGTCTTGGCACAGTAGCTACACCATTTTCCATCTAATAATAGAATAATCGAAGAAGCTAAACATATCTCCCGCACTCGATATTTCACAGAATCAATGGGAGACTTGCGTCACCTTCAAGCAGTCAAGAACTCATATACCCAAACTCGGGCCGAGGCTGAATCCTGCCGAGACTGACTCCTCACATGACTTACAGTACTAAAGATTGAATAACATGTGATATTTTACTAGAGGAAATGTAGTCAAGGGTAATAACTATACCCAACCACAGTTACCTAGGAAGGAAAACTGTAATAAATCCTTCACCACATACTGCAAGGTACAACGGCTTGACCTCGGCACGCATTAATGGGTAACACGTGTCGTCCGGGAGGCCCTACACTGGTTTAAGCTGTACCCTCTACATCCTTCCAATATGTGTAATGCATCATTTTCCCCCTTGTATCTTCGGCGCTGACATACTACATTCAAAAATTTAGGTTTTCGATTGCATCTCTGTAGATCTCCTATGCTGTAGCCTTATCCATGCCACGTGCTCAACTTCCGCGCGGCTATCGCTACGTGTTTATTTCGTGGCTGCCTCGCGGCCCGTTGGCAACTGTGACTCCCCCTCCACTACGACACTTCTCTCCTCCTTCTCTTTCTTCGTCCCCTCTCCTTGCTCGCTGGCACTCGGCCAGCTGAGCCATCATCTCAGTGTTGCGTGTCTCGTATAGTACTTAAAAACCTTCTTACAGGGTTACAACATTTTTACAGGATTACACAGTTTACTCATTTCAATAAATGCCCTCAGTGATTCTTACGGATCATAGTACTATTACAGTACTTAATTTGGTCTTATGTGCTTCCGTCGCCCTTGCAAATCGGGGACTTTCTTTAGTACTTGCAAAGTAAGATGTGACAGAAGGCCGGTAATTTGCACAGCTGACTGACAGTATTTACGTTTTTGTGACATCGTTAGTTTTTACTAGTATTCTTTATGGCTCACATGTGTATAAGAAAACATTCTTATCTCCTAGGCTGGAAACTCTATCCTTGCTAATGTCAGGCACTCTGCCAATTTTACAAAAGGGTCTTTCGGTAGGCGGAAGCAAACATACATTTAACCTATCGCTAAACTTACACATGGTACGTTTTACTGTTACAGGGGCTCATAGGCCGTGTCAAGAAAAAACTAACATCCTTGTTTTATCCTGCCTCTCCGCTCTTACACGCTGCCTTGCCGTCGTTGGGGAAAATGTAAACACCTCACACCCTCGGTACAAATTTTAACACATTTTAACCCAGCACCAGGCTGATGGCCTATCTTGGTACCTTACCGTCACAGGTAAATTAAACAAATAACACTCAGTCACATTTAAGTGTGGCATCTACATGGCTTTCGCCTGAAAGCCTAACTTCTTCCTGTACATAGGATAAACACAGGTCAAACTGTCAACACTGTGTCTCACTTAAGTTTCGGCGCACTTATGTTGGCAGGTCGGGTATCCTGCCCTAGTTTTCTCACGTCACACTGCGTCTGTTTCTGCCGGATGAGGTGGCTTCTTGTCCCGCCCGCACTATGAACCTGGATAAACCTGGACATCAGGTGTGTTGAGGGGGAGAAGGATGTGTTTCCTTCCTCTCGTGCTGTTGTCATCTATGGACTGCTGCAGGTTCGTCCTCGGATTTGGTTGCGGTCTCCTGGGTTCGATTCTTGGTTGGAGCACTTATCTTCATTTCTTCGCTTCTCGCCTACTGTCTCTTCTTCGACACCTTTCTGCCTGTATGCGCTTGTTTTCGGTCTCCCTTCACTTCCTTCTTCGCTCCTGCTCTTCCAGTCCCTTTTTCTTTCTACTTCTCGCTTCTCGCCCGTTCTCCTTCAAATGCATATTCCCGCACATGCATGTACTTCTGGCCCGATGTTTCTTATCGGCTGGCGGCGCGTAGCTTGGTGATGTTTTCGCCTAGCTCTCTATACTTCGTTATCGGCTGGCAAAGTGACAGGTGACACTTGGGACACTGAGATAGTGTGTAGGACTGTGTTACTTATTACTTTTATCCGTCCGCTATCTTTTCATTATGGTTCACCATCCGGTGACCTAGTAACCCACTGTGGGTTTCTACTTTTTTCTTATCGGCAGGCGCCGCGATTTTTTACCTTACCGCCTGACCTATCTCACGTCATTTTCCACCATCCCGTGAATTTGACATCACGTTTTCTCAAGTTTCGGCTCCACGCTACGTCTCTGCTCCTTGCTACTCTCGTCCGCACTTGCCCTCGCATTTATCGTCGGCTCTCGCAATTCTCGCCACTTTCACTGCCTACCATCTAGTGGTCAGTGGCCTACTTCTTCGCTAATTTCACTCTTTCCTTGCTCCTCGCTAAACTCCCTTCGATCTCCCGCCTTGCTCTCTCGAACTTGCNCGCTCGATGTGGTGCCTGTCATTGAAGGACACCACTCGACTCTGCCTTCTTGGTGCATAATTGTAACTGACTCGGCTGACTGATGCGACTGACTCACTCGGCGCCCCGTGCAGCGGGAAATTACTGGTTGTCTGTTCCGATATGGCTGACCCCTTAACACTGTCTCTGGTTGACTATGCAAGGGCCCGAACCCCGGCCTCGGTGTTTGATATCACTCATCCGACTGTCGCACTGATGCACTGACTTTCTCTCTCATTCCTGGCACTTTGGCAATTCTAACTGATCGGGTTAGTTGCTCTCACATAACTGCCGATGCAACTGACTGACTGACTGAACTGATCCGCATCCCGGCATGGTGATACTACTTGTCGGACATAACTGTGGTAACTGGCTCGGCGGGGGTCCGATTCCCCAGCCTCAGCTGACTGACTGACTTCCTCTCTCAACGCGGAGATATTACTGACCCCTCATTGTCTCTAAAAAACTGCTTTTAAATTATCTGGGTGCCCTCCCTAGATTCCTACACGTGTCTCCCTTGTTAGGGGAAGAGGAGGGAGGAAGGCTTCGAACAATGTACACATCATCCACATGTTGGCCTCTTGTTGGCGGCGGGGACAGAGGGTGGTGTGTGCCAGTTGCCCCTGCCATACGCTGTCAGTTTATTCTCTGTCCGTATCACCCTTGTTTTAATTTCTCTCGTGGGCGGAAATCGTCAGCATATCTCGTCATTTCTTAGGCGTGTACAAGTTTCACGCGGTTTTCTAGGGGGTGGGAGGAGGCCCGTGGGCGGAAAGTGCTACACCACCGCAGCTTGACCTCGGAACATGTTAATGGGTAACATGTGTCGTCCGGGAGGCCCTACACTGGTTTAAGCTGGCGGAGGGCAGAGGGTTGTGACAGTGCCGCTTCTAACACAACCTTACAATATGCGTTATGCGTCAGCTGAAAGTATATATTTCAAGCATCATAGATGCTAACACATGGCTGCTTTGTCAGCCATTTTGTAAAATATGTTTTTTATGTCATACCTTGGTGAACAATGAACTGATTGCTATCAAATCTGGCAAATAAGTACTATGACATGTGATGATAAATTGTATGTTTTAGATATATCAGACAAAGATTTTCACAATGGCAGCCATATAGTTATTTTAGCATAGAATGATATATTGTCGAAACCAGTAATCAATTCCAACTTATCTATTTATGCTGGCAGTAGATATTACCACCATCAACTTTGTTTGCATAAAGACTATTTAATCCACCTATTTGAAAGAAATATATTTTTATTGAATATCTCAGGAAACAATTGACCGATTCCTACAAAATTTGGCAAACAAGTAGTACTGCGGCAGATAATCTATAAATTACATGTTTTAAGTATGACAGATGCTTATTTTAAAAATTACGGCCACAAGGCATTTTAGGTTAGAATGCTATATTTAATGAATTCCAACTGAACTTTTTATGCTGACAATATATAATACAACTATGAACTGCATCTACATGAAATAAATTTGTCCACCATTTTGAAAGATAGTACCACACAAATAGATAAATTTATGTCGTAACTTGGTAAACAATTGACCGATTCCTATCAAATTTGACTAACAAGTAGTACTTCAGCAGATGATTTAAAATAGTTGTGTTTTATGTATGTCAGGCACTTATTTTCAAAATGGTGTACAAATATAAGTTTTAGTATAGAATGATATATCGTCGGGACTAGTTAATGAACTCCAACTTATCTTCGTATACTGGTAGTAGATATTACAACTATCAACTGTATCTACAAAAAGCAAATTTGTTCGCCATTTTGTAAGATAGCACCATATGAATAAATAAAGTTTTTTGTCATATCTTGAGAAATATTGAATCGATTCCTACGAAATTTACAGACAAGTAGTACTGCAGCAGATGATGTAAAGTTGTATGTTTTAAATATGTCAGACACTTGTTTTCAAAATGGGGGCCATATAAGCATCTTACTTAGCCTACTATACTTTATCTTTGAAACAATGTAATCAATTACAATTAAATTTGTAGGCTGGCAGCATATAATACAACTATAAAATGTGTTTACATGGACTGTATTTTGTCAGCCATTTCATAAGATATGCCACATGAATAAATGAAGCCTTTGTCATATATCGATAAAAATGAACCGAATCCTACCAAGTTTGGCAAACAATTGTATTGCAGCAGGTGAAATTAAATTATATGTTTTATATATGTCAGACTCATATTTAAAAAATGGCAGTCATATTGTTATCTTAGCTTGGAATGATATATCGTCGAAACCATGTAACAAATTCCATCTTAACTTTTTTATGTTGGCAGTATATATTACAACTATCAACCAAATCTTCACAGAGTATATTTATCCCGCCATTTTGTAAGATAGCATCACATCTATAAATATATTTTGTTATGCTTGACAAACCGATTCCTACCAAATATGGCAAACAATTTGCTCTGCAGCAGGTGGTGGAAACTGCTGTGTTTAAAAAAGGCCAAGCATTTATTTTCAAAATAAAAAATTCCAACTTAATTTTGTAAGCTGGCAGTGTCAATTAGAACCATCAAATTTATGTACACAGAGCCTCATTTATCTGCCATTTTGTAAGTAACCTTCCTCCTCCACAATAAACATTAAGTTTTTGTCATATCTCATGAAACAATCAACCCATTCTTACCAAATTTGGCGAAGAAGTTGTGCTGAGGTAGGACATATAACTATATATATTTTTTTATTGTGAAATACACTTATTTTTAGAATGGTGCCTATAAAGTCAGTTCAGTTTAGTGTGCTATTTCTACTAAACTATGTAATCCCGGGTAAGGCGCGTGTAAATTTGTAATTGTCTCACTACTGTTGCATATGTTTCAAGTTTCATCACTAATAATATTGCTTTCAACGAGACAAGTCCTAATTCCAACTGATCTTTTAAGAAATTATTTTAAAATCAATTGCATCCATGTTGAGGAAAGTAGGCTGATTATTTATGTGTAATTTTCTTGTTTTATTTTCCGTACATAACATGAGAATATTTATCTTTTTTAAAGAGGTTGGCTAAATTTTGTTATGTTGCTACAGCAAACAATAGCTGGTAACATTAATCCTGGCATGTACTACACATTTTAAATGTAATTGTTATATAAATTGTTATGTTTTTTAAATATTATAGCCAAGAATACTAGCCATATTGGAATATTTCCGAAGTAGGGCCAGGGAGGCTAGATGTGGTATCCTCTGATAGGAATATTTTGCAATTCTTAAGTTATTTCACGATTCCGGCGTTGAATACAGGCTGCCCGATGTTACAAAAGACATGCCACGGATTTTGACACGGAGAGGGTCTGTATGGACCACAGCCGCACATTTATTTTAAATTAGTTATGAGTTACTAAATGTGCGAGTAAGTTATTTGATGCTAAGGAATTAATAAGGTATTTGATGTCCGGGAGCCGTATTTAGGGAAGAATGCAAGTAAATAAAAGGTGATCGAGAGATTATGTTTAATTTTTTCTGGATTGGTCGGAAGATTTTTCAACAGAGTTCATCAATCGACACCAGGAATATGATTTATTCCAGATAAGTGACAAAACTAATTGAGCAGAGTCTGAGCAATTTTAATTCATTTGCAGATTTTAATTTGAATTGATAATAATTTTTAACACAAAAACCCTAAGAAAATGTTGTTATTACTTTTTTTTAGGTTTACGAATTTAATTTTCTGCCAAGCTTTCACCATGAAATTAATAAGTCCAACTTACATGATCATTGAGCAAGCAAAGCTAATGTTGCAATTTAAGAATATACTATTTCTATCAATATTGCTATCAGGAAATTAATAAGATTTTGAAAAATTATTATTTGCAATTTTGTTTTCTCATTTTTATTTAAATACCTCTAAAATATATATTTTTTAAATTAAATATTATTAAAGTCCTTTCTGCTTTCCTATTATTTCTGGTAAAGTAGTGTCAGTATGATTTTATTCTGTGAGTGAGCTCATGTCCACATTTTCCAGTTGTGAGCAGTGTGTTCAAACAGGTGAGTTTGGGTTCCTACCAGTATCTCATGGTACTTAAATTCATAATGTTGTGGGTGTTTGTGTTATGTTATGTATTATAAATATGAATAATTAGTTTTCATAGTTTCATATTCATAGAATTTTCCTTTGATATCTTTCCTATTCAAGATTTTAATATATAAGTAGCACTTTAAAACATATAAAATTTAAATAATTCACTTAACCAATTAATTATATAACCTTTCTCAATTATTTTTTTTACTACTTCTAGCTGTATTATCATTTTTTTATTTGGGTTCAGTGGATACTTTTTAGCCTCTGTATTTCTTATAATATTTTCCATGATATTTTTCAACATCTATAGGTTTTATTCCAATAATAATTCTATATTTCGTATTCTTATATTCTTTGATTAAATAATCTAAGATTCCTTCCCACTTCTAGTTTCTATTCAAATCACAATTTTCCACTTTTTGTTTTTTAATGTTTCATTAATTCTTTCAACTACACTTGGTAAAAAGTTGAATAATTATTAATTTCATATGTTTCATTCATTCTTTATAATCATTATTACATTTTCCCCCTGTTATGTTTGTAAATTTTTTTATATTAATTTTTTAAAATTTATTTAAAAGTTTTTATTATATTTTTACTAGATTTATCTTTAACTCAATTTGCAAAACCATACTTAGAAAAGATTTCAATAATAGATCAAATATTAATATATCCTTTATTTAATTTAGTAATTTTATTAAATTTTTCTGATTTAATTTCAACCAAATTAGCTTGCCACAAATTATAATTACAAAACTAATATATTTTCTTTTGGGAAATTTTTTTCTGGTTTGTATTATTTATTAATTATAACTTTGCGAATGGGCAATTTTTTAATTTCATTTATTGTAAATGATAATTTTTAGAATCACAAATATGACAAACACTTTTTGTATTTTTCCCATTAATTAAATTTTAAATTATTGGTTTATTATTTTCAGTTTCTTCGCTATACTGTAAATCACCAAATGAGTCTGTGGTGTTTACATTCATATAAAATAATTTTTTCTTTAAAATAAAAACTAAATTATTGAATTCTTTCGAGAATTGAAATCCATCAAATCATTTTTAAGTTATTTATAACAATTTTTTGATGGGAAATTGTTTTTAAATATCTATTTCATGTCCCCTTCTAACTATTTTAAAAATAGTAGGATCATAGATACCTGTTTTAATTCAAAAGACTGTACAATTAAATAGATAAAAGTTAATATGGCATGAAAATATTAATGATTAATTTTGTTAGTAGTTAATTTTTTAGTTAAATTTGTTTGTATTCTAAATTCACTGCATCCTTAGGAGCATTAGGTTTGGAATATATTATTATATTATATTTTGGTAATATTTTCGGAATATCTTATAATATTTAATTTTTACAAAATTTATTTTTATGTTTCGATAATATTTTATAAAATAATGATTTGATAACTATATCCATTTATATATTTAAAATATATTTTTTAAAAATTATTTATTAAAGAATTTATCTTATATTCTAACTCACCAATTATATAAGTTAAATCAATTATTCTCTCCCAATTATATGTAGAAATATTAATTAATTCGTAATCTTTATCGCTACCATGAGCATACATTTCTGTGATTTTATATTTTATTTTTTCTAAGTAATGATAAAATATTTTATTTCGATCATTAAAATTTTAATTTTTAACAGTTGTTCAATTAAGGTTTTGAAACATCTTTTACAAAAGGTTAAACTTTTCATTTGGACATATTTGTTTGGTTTAGTTTCAAAAGCATTATTTTTTCTGTAAACTATTTTTTATATTTCAAGAAAAATCAAAATAATAAATATTTTCTTGTACTTATAGATCGTTTATATAATTTATTACATCACTACTATTGTAATGTATTAAAATATTATATGAATATCTATAGAATAGTTACAAGTTAAACTTAATATTTTCTTATAATTTTTTTATAACAAATGAAAAGTAATAATTTTTAGTTTTATTTTATTTTGTTTGAATATCTACAAAAATTATTTATTTATTAAAAATAACAATAATTTAAATGTCTTAATTTTATTATTTTTGGATACGTTATTATTATAATCTTATATTATATTAATTTTTTTATTGGTAACATTATTTGTTCACATTTCATGAAATATTATTTATAGTAAATATATGCATCGCCATCGAATTGCAGTTATTATGGAAGTCTTGGCACAGTAGTTACACCATTTTCCATCTAATAATAGAATAATCGAAGAAGCTAAACATAGCTCCCGCACTCAATATTTCACAGAATCAATGGGAGACTTGCATCATCTTCCAGCAGTCAAGAACTCATATACCCAAACTCGTGCCGAGGCTGAATCCCGCCGAGACATGCTAGTCAGTTCAAATGTATGTTCTTCGCCTTTCGGCGGCGCCGATGCGTTATATACATATATATATATATATATAGACACACACACATACTAGCTTACCCGGCCACGCGTTGCTGTGCCATAAAATATTTTGGTTCTATTCATTGCTATGAAATTAATTGAAAGAAGTATATGTATTTTAAAAATCTTTATTATTGAAGTACTTGTTTGTATACAATGTTTTTAGTTTTACCATCTTCCGCACGTATGAATAACTTGGATGGTTTTCCTATTCTAGAACACGACACATACAATAAGCCGCGCGAAAAACCTTCTGTTTCTAAGTCTATCCCGCACATTTGCAATGTCTGTCATTGTGCCTTATTTATTGTCATTGCAAACGCCAATTTGACTGGAAACTGTGTTCTTTTAAAGTGAAAGGGAATTTCTGATGGAATAAATGGAATTCTGGGAAGAAGCACATATTCTCCTTTTAAAGCACCTTTCAAGATGGTAGTCTCTATAGTTTTGCCCATCATTTTTTTTATTGCAAGGCGTGTGTCGTTGCAAAGTTTTGGTGGATTGATGTTTCAATTTTAATATATGTGGAGGCAATCCTGGAACATCAAGTGAATTTAGAAATTTTGGTGGATAATTTACCGCTTCATTTTCGTGTAATGTTACATCCACAGATTTGTATGTGACATGTTCGCTTGGGATTTTCTCAAGGATGCTGTCGTTTTTTTTCCCGCAAATATCTCTATTTTTGCTGCAAATATTGCTCACTCGCTTAGCCAATTGTGATCAACATAGTTCATTGCGATGTTTGGAAATATGTGATCTATCAGTTCACCTTTAGAGGTAACTACAGCACGTCACAAAGTGGTTGTTTCCCCAGCTTAAAGAGGTGGTGGGAACTTCATTTTCCAGCAGGATGGTGTGCCACCCCATTGGCACCTAGCTGTTCGCAGATACCTGAACGAGATTTTGCCACAATGCTAGATTGGTCGAGGAGCAGCTGGTGACCAGGCTCTTCATCACTGGCCCCCAAGAAGCCCGGATCATAACCTGTATGATTTTTTTTATGGGGGTTCATAAAGGATCGAGTGTTTCGTTCACCATTGCTGGCTAACATTGACGACCTCAAAACGAGAATTATGGATGCCATCCAAACCCTAACACCGAACATGCTAACAAGAGTGTGGAACAAGTTTGATTATCACGTAGATGTCGTTCGGGCAGATTGTGGTGGTCACATTGAACATTAATGAAGATATGTTAAACAAACTTCACAGTTTCACGGTTCATTTGATTGGTCAACCAAGGTGTAAGGTGGTTTGTATTTGATATTATAAACCTTCAAAGTTGGGGTATTCTTTTATACTCATCCTGTACATAAGTGCAGGTGAACGAAAATAGATCTGGCTCACAAGACCTGCCAGTGGCTGTAGCTGCGAAAAAGACTAAATTGCATGAAAAAAAAATTACACTACCCAAAATAAAGCTTTGGTGCCATTGACTCAACACGGAGAGTTGCTGCAAACATGGTGCTGTGAACACGGAGGGTGACACAAAGACAAAAAGGTTCAGGTTACTTATTTCAAATTACAGTGGTAGACAAAATGATCAGAACAATAGCTGGTGGACCACTGTGACATGACACATGTGCAGCATCTATGGCCTCCTGGATACGATCAATGGAGTTGGCATGAGCGAGCTGTTAGCTGGCCAAGAGCTCGTGCCACCCCGAGAGGTAAATTAATTATCTGACCTCATTAACAACACAAAGATCAAATACAAATTACCTTTGGGCCATCCTATTGGATGATTATACTAGGTGTATATTGAGTACTTAGTTTACCAGTAGCACTAATTATAAAAAGTAAGTGTATGATTAAATATTATAATCGTAATTTCTCTGTCTGCCCTACGACATGACAGGAAACACTGTTAAACAAGTTTACACAAGAGTAAAAGGCTCTAATAAACATTATCAATTGCTTGAGAAAATTAACTCTGTTAAGTTTTGGGACCGCACTTTTAACAGAACGACCCAGTAAATGTAAATATTAAAAATAATGCCATGTAGTTCACTGACTAGCTGCTCCCATCAAAACCATTGTTAATTACTATAACATACTGTAAAATACTATAATACTTGTCGTGGTGGAGACCTGGGGCCTTTCGGGCGCGGAGCGATGCAACAGCCATTTCAGCAGGCGACGTTTGCACTGAAGGTGGGCGGCCTGAGTGAGCTGGACCACGGAACCCGGCATCTATATTTTACTGCGCACTGCCTGCAGACATTCCCACTTCACACTTACCCGTTTTCCCTTGCTCTTTATAATTTTTGTTGTTGCCACCACCTAGCCCCTCCTGTTACATTACAGGAACGAAGCTTTGGTATTCATAGGCCCACCCCATCTGAAGGCATAAAGGCCATTTATATATGTTTTTTAAATGCAAGAATACCTGTTTTGTATTCGTGGAACTTTTTTTTAGGAGGCTCGTCAATAAGATGCTAATTAGAAATACACATGGCCTTAAAATAAAGCACTATGATTATGTGTCACCGCAAGGACTGGTTTTACTAACATTTGCCCGTGGCTATGATTTAATTAAACACTGAATCTTAAGTTCACCGAAGTAATTACTGAATATATATGACAAAAAGACATTGCCCTGACTAACGCACTACATTAGTGAAAGCTATGGAACCCATTCACGCATGATTGTTTCTATTGTGCATTTGCATGTGCATCAGTGCGCACCATACACCATACGATGTGTGGTACACACTGATGTAGCTTGTACTGGGCAGGCCAGCCCAACGATGATGCGACATTTGTCGAGACCACGATTTTTTCACCTTTTATTATCTTAAAACAAATTGGATTTGTTTACCTTTTTAAATTGCGTTTTCCAATTGATTTCACTGGGTGCCCAGTCAGTGCTTTCTGAAAACTAGGAAATGCAATTATCACGTTACTGTCCGAAGCGAGTGCTTGTCATTTATATTTGCACTCAGACTGCTGCACTAAGTCAAGATACAGTATGGCTAAAATTGCACTGAGTACACACCTTTTCTGTGCGAATTCCGGTAACTCGAATTCAACTCAAGGCCAATGTGCATGCGCACTGATTACAGTTTTGTTCAGTAATTGAACATTACTGCTCGCTGTAAATAAAAACATAAAGTCAGTTATGTGACTTAAATAATTGTAATTAAAGTTATAAAAACAGACATGTATTAAAGAGCGTATTAATTAACAACAAAAACATCCGATTCTGGAAAGCAGAATTAATTTTCGCATGTTTTGGTTTTATTTCATGTGCTGTGCTATTTTTATTGATAAATTGTATCACAGTTCCTGTTTTCTCGTAGTTTGTGGTGTTTACAGGTAAATACCGTCTTATCGTAAGATTTAAGTATATTATAGTGCTTTGTAAAATAGAATATAACACAATTGTGCCCGTCTTTATTTTATAATTCGATGATTTTATCCCTTTTAGGTTAGAATGATCTGACGTAAACTCTCTACGTAAAAAATACTCCCAACTTAAAATGAAAAATTTATGATCTGGTTATTAATATCAAGCTGCTGTTATGGATTGGTAATATCGATAGAATTAGTTCGTAGGGATGGTATGCCGCAGGGTGTCCATATTTTACAAAATGAAAAGTAGATTATGCCTCTGGATTCAGCATAACTTTTGCCGTTGTCTTCCAGACGAGGAAGAACTTATGTTGTTGAAATTTTTATGCAAGAAAGAAAGTTTTCAAAATGTTTGCCCCCTAAAAGTTGAATAACCCAGGTAATAGTGACATTATAAAAAATGTGGAACACACATACAAGGTCTGCTGGATATTCATACTTTTACAATTTAAGAACTAAAGTTATGAATTTGTAGGTTTTAGTAATCGACAAAATAAATAACTCACTCATCACTTCAGAAAACATTTTTATTAATTATAGCTAGTTAAAAGAAATGCAATAAAGTTGACAATTTTAGAATGGTCGTCGCAGGTGGGTGAAAGGAGGTCGCTCCACATTAAATAGGTTTTTGTCTCTAGTATGTAATGAGTTAGCTTAGCAACATAGGTTTGGATGGTGAACTTATCCTGCCTACATTCAAGTCATAATGATAAGAGTAGTGCTCTTTGTCTATTGGTTGCATGTGGCTGGTGTTGTTCTCATAGGTTGTAAGTGCTTGTGTTATTTTGAAAGTTAGACTTGTATGTCAGTGAGGCTAGCTTATAAGTTAAGTAAAATATTTGTATAATACGGGCAGGGGAAAAAAATGGAAGGGAGGTGCAAGTGCAGGGGATGTGAGAAGGTGTGGAGGAGGGATGTAGTGGGGTAGTGTTATCAGTGTGGTGGCTAGTATCATGCCGATTGTGTGGGATCAGACAGGGGGAACTGGGATTTCTACGGCAGAATGAGTGGAGGTGTGAGGAATGTGTCTTGAGGGGGGCGGGGGGAGGATGTAGTGGCGGTGGCAGAAAACAAACTAACAGTAGAAAAGGAAACTCAAATAGGTGGGGAATGTGGAAACTGGATTTCGGAAATGCTGATGAGGAACCTTGCAGAGGGTGTGCCAGTGGCTAAGGAGGAGAGGTGGTAAGGGGAGAAGAAGTTAGAGGAAGATTTAGAAGGCATAAAGGATGAGTTAGGCAAAATGCAAGTTTGTCTACAGAAGGAACTGCAGGAGGAGAAGCAGAGGAGAATAGAGGCAGAGATTGAGGTGATAAAATTGAGGAGGAGGATAGAGGAACTGGAGACAGTAGAAAGGGAAAAGGCAGTAGGTGACACTAGGAAGCAAATAAGGATAGAGGAGCAGGAAATAGTAGCAAGAGATAAGGCAATAGTAGACATTGGGAAGCAAACAAGGACAGATGAGCGGGAAACAGTATGTAGGGAACAGGCAGTGGTGGAAGGCAGGAAGCAGTATGTTGAGGCTTGTAGGAGAGGGATTAGCAAAGACCAGCAAGTAGGAAAAAATGGACAGTTCAGGNTTGAGGCTTGTAGGAGAGGGATTAGCAAAGACCAGCCAGTAAGAAAAAATGGACAGTTCAGGGCCAGAGGGGAAGGAAACAAGGGTGGTGCAAGAGGTGGCTGGTGGCAGGGATCAGGGAAGAGGTGAAGTAGACAAGGGGAGGCAGGTGTGTGGAAGGGACAGGAAGCAGGAAAGGGTTGTAGGAAATTAACCAGAGATGGTTTTCCTAGGCAGCTCGATCGTAAAGGGGGTGGAGTTGAGGGACATCAGGAAAGGAAATACATATAAAGCAGCGTTTGGTGGTGCAACAATGNGATCGTAAAGGGGGTGGAGTTGAGGGACATCAGGAAAGGAAATACATATAAAGCAGCGTTTGGTGGTGCAACAATCAAGGATTTAGAGGAAAGAGTTAATAGTATGAGAGGTAGCAGGGTGGCAAGGTGGTTTTAATTAATGTGGAGGGAAATGACCTGGTTCGAAAGGAGGTGGGGCAAGAGGTAGAGAGGGACCTTAGGGGATTACTAAGTAAAGTACAGGAGAAGTTTCCAATAGCTTGGACAGCAGTTAGTGGCGTGCTGGTTAGAAAGGGAATAACTTGCAGGAAGGCATTGGCATCGAGTGAGGTATATGAGAGAGTAGGAAGGGACCAGGTACACCTGACAGAGCAGGGAAAGAGGATCCTAGTGGATCTGCTAGGTAGGGTAAGAGGGTCAGGGCTGAGCAGCGAGTGTTTAAATAACAACCAGAGAGGGACCAGATAACAGAAGTAGAGTGAAATGGAGAAGTAAGCACTGATGAGGCCACAGGGGAGGAGAGAGGGGGTAAGCAAAGTAGAAGGGTAAAGCAGCATGTTAGCATAAAGTTAATGGTGTTGAATTGTAAGAGTGTGTACAGAAAGCTGGAGGGCTTCTGGGGTAAGGTTGAATGATATGGGGCAAATATAGTGGTAGCCGTGGAGACTTTGCTGAATGAGGAAGTGCTTGACGTTGAATGTAGGCAGGATAAGTTCACCATCTTCAGAAGAGAGAGGGATTGGAGAGGAGGAGGAATAATGGTGTGTGTAAGGGAGGGGCTGAAAGGGTCTGTAGAATGGATGAGTGAAGATGCTGAGGCGATGGAAATTAAAATAAGTGGGGGGTAGTAGTAGGAGGATTACTTTGGTGGCAGAATATAGGCCACCAGGACAGGGATGGCAGGCAATTGAGACGATGAAAAGGGAAATTAAATAGACTGAAGATGCAGTGGGTTGTTGTAGCAGGGGATCTNATGGCAGGCAATTGAGACGATGAAAAGGGAAATTAAATAGACTGAAGATGCAGTGGGTTGTTGTAGCAGGGGATCTGAATATGCCAGGTGTGAGGTGGCTAAAGGGTGCAGAAGGGATGGGCAGCATGAGGCAGAGAATGGCAGCGCAGTTAGTCAACAGTTACTTGGTCCAGGTAGTAGAAACACCTACGAGGTGGAATGAAGAGGGTGTTGGGTCAGTGCTGGATGTGGTGTTGGTCAGGCCTGGGAATGCTGTAGTTGGTGCAATAGTATTGGATGGCATAGGCGATCATGATATTCCTGTTGTGGAAATAGGGCTTGGCAGGATGAGGGAAGAGTAAACTGCCAACATGTTGGTGTGGCAGTATGGGAGAGGAGTCGAGAAGGGGGCAGAAATCTTCCTGAGGGATAGGTTTGAAAAGTGGTCTATGGANAGTATTGGATGGCATAGGCGATCATGATATTCCTGTTGTGGAAATAGGGCTTGGCAGGATGAGGGAAGAGTAAACGGCCGACATGTTGATGTGGCAGTATGGGAGAGGAGTCGAGAAGGGGGCAGAAATCTTCCTGAGGGATAGGTTTGAAAAGTGGTCTATGGAGGAAAGTGTGGAAGGATTATGGGAAGAATGAAAATAATTAAAAAATCCGTAAAACATTCCATATCAAGGAATATTTAGATTAAAAAAAAGAAATCCAAATTTAATTATTACCTTTAAACATAAAGACACCTCCAGTAAAACATTACCATAGTTTGAAAACCTTATTGTTTATATTACAAAATGGAGCTGGTTCCAGGTACATAATTATAAAAATTGCCTACTCTCCAAATTGCCTTATGTTATTTCATAGACAACACTCTTGAATAAAAAAAAATACAAAACCAAAACAGAAGGTATATGCAAAGAAAAGAAAAAGTTATAACCTTATGAATGAGGTTGAGCAGAGGGTATATGGCGTATATCCACTTATACTCTCAACTAATATACTAATGATGTACTATGAAAGGACACATGCCCAGTCCAGATTTCCCGCTACTCACAGGCATGTAATGGAAGCTTAACACAAGTGACAAGCCACAGTTGAGGTCACTTACGAGAACCGAGGCCCATGTATTTGGCACTCATTTAGATGCCACACATGCCTCTGTAAATTCCCTGTGCAACGAACTCTTGCAATTGGATCACTTTCCCGACCAATTAGTTGAAGGTTTGCTAAACACAATGCCTTCCGTGTTTTGCTTTCCGACACTCAATGCCCCATAACCTCGTTTTTGGCCATTCATGTTTTGCAAGCTCCATGCACCACTGATGTTGCTACCCCATCTGCAAGTCTGTGGCTTTGTAAATTAATTTGCTCTCTTTTCCTGGCCAGTGGGAGGAATAGCTAATGTTTTATCAACTGTGTTGATGGAATTATGTAAGTGCTGTAGGAAGCGATAAAACTAGCATAGAATAAAGAATGTTCATGAAGTGGGGTGTTGTTACCAGCTCTTGCTATTATTATTAGTATTTTTCTTCAGATATTAAATATTTACTTTGTTTGCTTCTAGTGCCAGGAAACCATGCAGCAGAAAATATACGAATGTGCCTCTTAAGAGATGCCACTTTTGCTAGCAGCAGTTATTCAACAAACTGGCAGCTCTGCTTGCAGTACTGTAATAGCACTTGTCCCACTGAACACACACACTGTCTTACAGTCAACATTAGTTGGTTAAAATAATTATATTTTGAAATTATTACTAGTTATGTAAAAAAAAAAAATGCACATAAAAACTACACATTTAATAAATTGTGTAGTTACTTTGCATCATGAAATTCTTATGAGAATGAGTGATTTATATCAGCATCATTTTCGTTTGCATTGGCAGTTGTTTGGTAATTTTGCAACTCTGAAGTTTGCAAAATGCATTATCAATTTTATTGGCAAAATTGGGTAGGCCTATCAAACCATCATGTTTAGCGAAATTCAAATAGCATTCAATCTATTTGTTAAGTTTAAAAGACGTGTTGAGACATGGCTAAATCTCATGTGCACGTTCCATTCAAATAACAAAATGGTTGACTTGCAGTGTCACAGGGTGCATTTCTGTCGAGAAATGTACTCTGTGTGGTAAAGTACTGCCCTGACATCTGGGAGATGCAGTATTTTTGTTTGTGTTTGTGTAACTTTTTGAATGCACGTGTTTCTGAACTCTTTATACTTCAGTTACTGGTACAATAAATTAATTTTATTGCAGACTTAAGATAGGCATGATTTTGTTAGGGTACGTGTAACCACATCTGTTTTTCAGTGTTGAGTAATTGTAAGCTCCACCAGGTTGATTGGCAAGAGGAAATAATTTTTTCAGTTGTTTTAGTTTTACTAAACTTTTGTTTCACTGAAGAAGTTTTAAATAGGTGGAAGTTTTGAAAAATTGAGAGGAGTGGAGAGATTTTGGTAGCTCTTAATATCGGATTCTTGGGAGCCGATGGTGGTGAAGCGAGGTGAGGATGGAGCCATGTCGGGATGCAAGGGAGGGGTAAAAGGAAGTTCCCCTAGAAAACCTAGCGACCAACAACATTGTCCAGCATGATTCCCACATATGAAAATCTGGGAGCGACCCCGCCAGGAATCAAACCTGGTTCACCTTGGTGGGAGGTAAATAGTCTGACCACTACACCACCGTGGCCCCAAGAGTCTTGAAAAAGTTTTGCTGTCTGCAGTCCAAGCACCAGTGTAACTTGAGTTATTTGAATAAGATGTGATGAGTCTGCATTACCATTGCCATCTGAACATTCTGATAGCTTGTAGACAAAAAGGGTTTTTTTCGGGTAGAGTTGAGTAGAGATGTTTTCGTTGGCCCTTAATAGTGAACTCTTGAGTGCCGTTTATGGTAAAAGGAGGTCAAGATGGAGCAGTGGTGGAGTGCAAGGGCAAAGGCAACAAGAATACCGCGAGGAAACCTGCTGGCCAGTGGCAACATCTGCCACATTTTCTACATGTGACACGCTGGGTGACCCTACCGGGAATCAAACCCGTTTAACCTCGGTGGGAAGTGGTTTTTATTAGTAACAATAGTAAAGGTACAAGCCTAAATGGGTGTAACTTTTTTTTTTTAAATTTTAATTACAGTTAATGTATTTGTTATGTATAAGGTCATGCGAGTTAAACAAATCAATTTTCTTTCAGGCCGTTGGAATAATGACGGAGGAGCCAGAGGAAATGGGCAATTGGGTCCAGAAAAGAATTTTGGGTGCTGGAGGATTTGGTGAAGTGTCACTTTGGGAGCACAAAACCACAGGCGAATTGCTGGGTAAGGATATTTTGGACATATGTGCGCGCACGTGCATTTGTGGACAAAAGAGCTAGTGATGGGAGGAGAGAGACAAACTTGTACCTGCGACATGCTATGACCAGCAACACAGAAGCAATAGGGCAAAGTCGCAGTGACATGTCACTGCGATATTGTTCTGTAGCTTCCAACTACGTAATGCGCTGTTTTTTTGCATGTCACTTTACAATGACTTATCGAGAAACTACATATTATAACTTTCAAGCCTATTAACCAAGTAAATTAACAGTTTTCTACGTCAACTTGATTTCTTTTCATAATAGACGACTATTTATTAATTAATTTCAAAATGTAAAAATTATGGTTTTCTTCATTATAGGAAACAAACTCTAATACTTTTGATGATCTTGTGGGTTCGAATCTCACTTGTTCGTTCAAATTCTTTTTTATGACTATTTGTTTCAATAGTAACAAAATTATTTATTTTTAATTTTTTTAACATTTATACAGAATGATCTGCCATGTAATCTGCACTTTAAATATAAAGATTGCGTTATTCTTTCCTAGAGTTTAAATTTCGAAAAACGCAAAATTTTGGCAAATAGTAAAATTTATGTATAATTATACCTAAGCATATACTTTTAAAAATATTGGAAAATTTTGGTAGTAATTTTGTGCATATTTCTACCATTTTCTCATGTCCATCTCGCTTCATATAATCAGCCAGCGACACAATAAAAAAAGTTGGTGTCTATTGCAATAATAGGCCACAGTACGATAATTATTGCCTGTATTACTTGATTCCAGTAAATTGTTCATTTTGTTTCGTGGTTTGGTAAGACAAAGTGATGGAAAATATTTATTTAAAATTCACGTGTTATTTATTCCTAACAGAGTGACTGGCACTGCTCATGTTGTGTGTCGCTGTGTAGTGTCACAGGTCACCGCCGTGGCCTTGGCATGTTTGCAGACACGCTACTTTGCCATCGCGGGAACTGACCTGGCCCTGCTACTTTCAGTTGTGGTCACTACAGTAACATGCCACATTTGTGTCGCTGTGACAGAAGTCGACCCGACGTACAGTTGTAGTATTTTTGAGCAGGGTGTAAAGAATATATGAAGGCCAATGTTGAAAGATAAGACAAACAAAAGTGTCTGTGTTTGTAAGTGTATTTGTTCTTTTTGTTTTTATTGACTTTGTTTGTATCAAATTTGTTGTAATGCACAATCGTTAAACTGATTCACCAATAATTTACTGGGTATAAATTTCAGTATTTAAATTATTTATAAATGTCTTCCAAGTAGTGCAATTCCTTCTCCATTTAATTGCCAAAACTATCCTCCAACACATAATCTTGAAATACATAGCGAAAGATACAACAGAACAATGTCTTCTGCAATTGAAGGGCATGTTACTGTCTAAAATAATATAAATTGTGGTTTATTTAGTTTAGTGTTTCGGCAAAGTCAAAGTGATAGCGAAACATTTAAATTCATAACTTAATAATTTCCAGTAGTGCGACTGGTACTGCTTGTGTTGCTGTGTAGTGTCGCAGGTCGCCGCCGTGGCCCGCCCGGTGAGCAGCGACGCACTATCCAGTGCTGGTGACAGACTGTCTCTTGGAGCACTTTGTATTTAAAATAAAAATAATTTCACTGGTCTAACCATTTTTTTTAATTTGGAAGAGTAAGTTCATGATATGTTACATATGACCATAATATTTTGGTAGCATTGCCTTCTAAAGTAATGAACAACTGAAGCTATTAGGTCCTGCGTAGTGAATGTAATTTATCTAGTACACACCAGTGCATCTCTCGCCAGTGAGTATAGAGAGACGCATCCATCAAAGTAAAATTTAATATTCAACAGCAAAAAAATACAACTTTTAAAAAATCTTATTTGACTGTATAACTAACCTACTTATTAAATACTTCAAAAGATGGTTGCAATTGCAAACTGTGTCACCCCGTGGTAGACATGGATAATGCTTTTTACAGCATCTTTGGGACCCATATGGCCTGTATGCTCTCCACCAAGGATTTTTATTTTAACTAGGAAACTTCAGGCCAGATTCATCAGACTAGCTGATGGACAAAATATTTTAACTGATATTTCTTTTTTTCACACACATATTTTTGATTAGTTACCTAAGTTGTAACTATTACTAACGTAAAATTTGTAATAAAACAAAATATTTTATGTTTTACATTTTTATGCAAACACACAATATTTGAGTGAATTACAGCTTTGTAATAGTGGATGTGGCTCGCCAAGCATTGTAATTGTGTGTAAGTGGCCCAATGTGAAAACTAATTGATTAGTTCGACCCTTCACTGTGTTCCTTGCCTGACGTTGAGACTACTTGAAGACAGCAGAATTGAGGCAGTATTTAGGCACAAGCTGTCTGCACCCGCATTTTGTAAGTTAGTGCTACGTCAGTTCAATAGATAGCAGGCATGCTGCCACTGCTGTAAACATTAGAAAACTTCATTCAAGTTCACTGCTACTACATCCTGTTACTTGAACTTGTTAATGTGCATAGCACTGTCACTCCTATAATCTTAAGATTTTTGAATAGTCAATAAATTATCCATTAGCATTGCATGATTTTAGCATTTTAAAAGTCTCTCTCTTAGTAAATTTGTTACAAGTTATAATTCAGTACTTATTCTTAATTGATGTTAATGGACTGAAGTGTGCCAATCTTTATTAAAAATTAAAACGGACTGTAAACAGTCCGTTTTAATTTTTAATATTGACAGTATTGTAAATAACTTAAAATTCATTATTAATTTAATTTATAAATAAAGCAAGGAAGATATTAAATACAGAAGACTTTGACACTGAAAGAGTTTCTTTACAATGTTTAGTGTGAAATGTGACTACATACATGATATTCCACATTGTACTAAAATTCCAAAACATACTTGAATTATTTTCAATTAAATGTTTGTTATCGTTTGTGAAAAAAAAAGTGCTGTACTATGTTATTTATTAAATTAATTTCCAATTATATGTTTAACTTGGTGCCATCCTTTTAAATTCTTACCCAAACTGTCACTGGTAGGTACTACAGCACCAAGTTTGGTGAAATTTGATGTGATGGTATCAGAGATAAGTCATTCCACACTGAAGTAATAGGACCACTATTTTGGAGATATGTGAGTGTTAGGTTCTTTACTAGAAATTAGTGAAATTTGGTTCCTATTCAAGTTCAAAAGATTTTAGGCGACACATTTACAAATTGCGTGTTAAAGAAGAGAAAGGAAGGAGAAAAAGTAGGTGGAAAAGAAAAGTTAAGTGTTATTCTACATGATTAAAGAGAACCAGTTGTTTTATTTTTGGTTCATGCAAGAAACTGTATTGGAAATGTAGGTACAGGTAGTATGTACAGATTTACAAATATCAGTAGTACCAGCAGGATTTGATCGCATGTTGAATTTGAATAAAACCTCCTCATGCACCCATTGGTTACTTCACCACAATTGGCTAAAAAATAAATGTTTAGAAGAAGCTAGTTTCTTCAGTTATGTCAATAACTTATTATAGAACTTTTTTGTTACGTCTGCATTTTTTCTTTATCACTTTTCTGCATATGTGTGCAATCTAGTAAAGTAGTACTGAGGAATGCTTAGGATTATTTTATTAGTCACTGCTACTGTCAAATTTTATTCAACTATTGATACAGCAGTTTGAGTGAATAAAATTATTCCCTGACTGATGAGTTGATGATGTATTTCAGCCATTAAGAAACTGGAGCATGGCTCAGATAGGCAGTTGTCGGAACTGCAGAAGGAGCGCTGGTCCAAGGAGGTGCAGATAATGTTGCGACTGTCTCACCCGAATGTTGTCAAAGCATCACCTGTTCCTGAAGACATGGAGAGCTATTTGACCGGCATGCCTGTTCTTTGCATGGAGTACTGCTCCAAGGGTGATCTGCGGCAGGTAATGATCTGCTACAGCTCAACCTTGATATAATCCAAGTTTTGTGCGTCACAGACGGTTTACATTAAAATAAGCACTTTTGAAATCAACCTGTGAGAAAAATCACTTTCTGTTACCACTTATAATTCAGTATTAACACTGGTTGCCTCACTGTCTTTAAAGTTGGCTGCTACTTATGAAAGTGGTTCCACGTAGTAATGTCTTATTAAAAGAATGTGTGGATATTTAAATAACAAATATTATACAGCGACGTATTTTACAAATTAGGTTTGTAACCATTCCATGATTTAACTTATCTTACACATGGACAAAGTGTTTTCACTGTTGTTTTGATTTATTCCCCCTTTTGAAACTTTAAACTATCTACTGACATATAGTATATGCTGCCCACTTCAGAGTGAACACTCGCTCGCTTTTCAGCAAACCCATGTTGTGACAAAACTACTAAAAGCTATTCATTGTGAAAATCATCATCAAAGGGCTGTGCATTATACAATTTATTAGTGAATTGTTATGTTTTATACTGGCTTGTCTTTGTACTCCAAATTACTACTGACCATGACAAAGTTAATATCTTACTTTGCCAATATGCAGGCCAATTAAACAGTATTAATTATGTTATTGGTGTTAATTGACGAGGCAGTAGATGAAAGTAGTAGTAATGCAGTAGTATTCCCAGGGCACCAGGCCATGATTTCACGCACGGTGAGCACAGACACTATCCAAGATCGCAACGTAGCCACGTGGCNAGTCGAAATATACCACTTTCTGGAGTTTTTTTTCTTATTTTCAGAAAAGCCCCTAAACTAGAAAATTACCCTTAAAATTCATTATTAATTTAATTTATAAATAAAGCAAGGAAGATATTAAATACAGAAGACTTTGACACTGAAAGAGTTTCTTTACAATGTTTAGTGTAATATATGTGACTACATACATGATATTCCACATTGTATTAAAATTCCAAAACATTCTTGAATTATTTTCAATTAAATGTTTGTTATCGTTTGTGAAAAAAAAAGTGCTATACTATGTTATTTATTAAATTAATTTCCAATTATATGTTTAACTTGGTGCCATCCTTTTAAATTCTTACCCAAACTGTCACTGGTAGGTACTACAGCACCAAGTTTGGTGAAATTTGATGTGATGGTATCAGAGATAAGTCATTCCACACTGAAATAATAGGACCACTATTTTGGAGATATGCGAGTGTTAGGTTCTTTACTAGAAATTAGTGAAATTTGGTTCCTATTCAAGTTCAAAAGATTTTAGGCGACACATTTACAAATTGCGTGTTAAAGAAGAGAAAGGAAGGAGAAAAAATAGGTGGAAAAGAAAAGTTAAGTGTTATTCTACATGATTAAAGAGAACCAGTTGTTTTATTTTTGGTTCATGCAAGAAACTGTATTGGAAATGTAGGTACAGGTAGTATGTACAGATTTACAAATATCAGTAGTACCAGCAGGGTTTGATCGCATGTTGAATTTGAATAAAACCTCCTCATGCACCCATTGGTTACTTCACCACAATTGGCTAAAAAATAAATGTTTAGAAGTNTGAATTTGAATAAAACCTCCTCATGCACCCATTGGTTACTTCACCACAATTGGCTAAAAAATAAATGTTTAGAAGTAGCTAGTTTCTTCAGTTATGTCAATAACTTATTATAGAACTTTTTTGTTACCTCTGCATTTTTTCTTTATCACTTTTCTGCATATGTGTGCAATCTAGTAAAGTAGTTGTGAGGAATGCTTAGGATTATTTTATTAGTCACTGCTACTGTCAAATTTTATTCAATTATTGATACAGTAGTTTGAGTGAATAAAATTATTCCCTGACTGATGAGTTGATGATGCATTTCAGCCATTAAGAAACTGGAGCATGGCTCAGATAGGCAGTTGTCGGAACTGCAGAAGGAGCGCTGGTCCAAGGAGGTGCAGATAATGTTGCGACTGTCTCACCCGAATGTTGTCAAAGCATCACCTGTTCCTGAAGACATGGAGAGCTATTTGACCGGCATGCCTGTTCTTTGCATGGAGTACTGCTCCAAGGGTGATCTGCGGCAGGTAATGATCTGCTACAGCTCAACCTTGATATAATCCAAGTTTTGTGCATCACAGACGGTTTACATTAAAATAAGCACTTTTGAAATCAACCTGTGAGAAAAATCACTTTCTGTTACCACTTATAATTCAGTATTAACACTGGTTGCCTCACTGTCTTTAAAGTTGGCTGCTACTTATGAAAGTGGTTCCACGTAGTAATGTCTTATTAAAAGAATGTGTGGATATTTAAAAAACAAATATTATATAGCGACGTATTTTACAAATTAGGTTTCTAACCATTCCATGATTTAACTTATCTTACACATGGACAAAGTGTTTTCACTGTTGTTTTGATTTATTCCCCCTTTTGAAACTTTAAACTATCTACTGACATATAGTATATGCTGCCCACTTCAGAGTGAACACTCGCTGACTTTTCAGCAAACCCATGTTGTCACAAAACTACTAAAAGCTATTCATTGTGAAAATCATCATCAAAGGGCTGTGTATTCATTGTGAAAATCATCATCAAAGGGCTGTGCATTATACAATTTATTAGTGAATTGTTATGTTTTATAATGGCTTATCTTTGTACTCCAAATTACTACTGACCATGACAAAGTTAATATCTTACTTTGCCAATATGCAGGCCAATTAAACAGTATTAATTATGTTATTGGTGTTAATTGACGAGGCAGTAGATGAAAGTAGTAGTAATGCAGTAGTGTTCCCAGGGCACCAGGCCATGATTTCACGCACGGTGAGCACAGACACTATCCAAGATCGCAACGTAGCCACGTGGCNTTCCCAGGGCACCAGGCCATGATTTCACGCACGGTGAGCACAGACACTATCCAAGATCGCAACGTAGCCACGTGGCTGGTTTTAACACCGACACAAACCTCTTCTGCTCAGTTGTTGGATACGGAGCACGCCAAGCGCAAGTACAGGGGAGGATGGCGACTTACACGTAATAAATGAGCTTGACCATGCGCACGTTATATCTAGAGCCATCTGGCATTTATTGCAAGGTAAAATGGCATGAACCTGCGCAGGGCGCTACATGAACTCAAAACGAAATGAACCAATACATTATTTGACACAGCTGCATAAAAAATCACGTCCATGAGACCTCACCTGATTTAGTATGAAGTTACACAAAGTTACGTAAACAGTAAAAGGCCCATAGGTGAAAATAATTAGTAAAGGGCCCTCTGAATCAATGGAAGGGTCAAGGTCAGCTGTGGGGGTGAAAAGAAAAGGTTTTAAATGATTACAATAGACAGAGCTACGAATATGTGATAGCAAATGTGAGGCCTGCGGGGCCCATGCGGCATGCGTCCGCCCGACACGTGTTCCATCGAGAGACTGTAGAATGGTTGTCGGAAACAGGGACACTAGCCCATGCTGGAAGTGTAGGCTTCGTCGGGCCACGTGAATGGATATGGAGCTTGAGGATAACCCTGATGAATACAAGAACATACACAAGAACAAACACAAAAGAATCTTACACGCTAACAAAGCCCTNTTGAGGATAACCCTGATGAATACAAGAACATACACAAGAACAAACACAAAAGAATCTTACACGCTAACAAAGCCCCTTGCTGGTGGCCTCGGCCGCTGTTACTACAAGACGTGCATAGGAGTTTACAGCAACAGATACGTCAAACTCTTATATGCTAATTGTAGAATGTGCACAGCAAAACACTTACAAAAAAACATAAATGAAAACCTTAACTTAACAAGAACCCTTATCCTCTTCGGGCATAGTCCATCTTCAGTGTCTTTGACACGNTTGAGGATAACCCTGATGAATACAAGAACATACACAAGAACAAACACAAAAGAATCTTACACGCTAACAAAGCCCTTTGCTGGTGGCCTCGGCCGCTGTTACTACAAGACGTGCATAGGAGTTTACAGCAACAGATACGTCAAACTCTTATATGCTAATTGTTGAATGTGCACAGCAAAACACTTACAAAAAGACATAAATGAAAACCTTAACTTAACAAGAACCCTTATCCTCTTCGGGCATAGTCCATCTTCGGTGTCTTTGACACGNACATAAATGAAAACCTTAACTTAACAAGAACCCTTATCCTCTTCGGGCATAGTCCATCTTCGGTGTCTTTGACACGTGCCTCACATGCATCACATGGCCCTGTACCTTGTGCATGCACAACATGACGGGCTTATGCCGGCTAAGTGACGAGGTCGGATGACAACTAATAATAAACCCTGGAGTGAACTTGAAAAACTGTAGTTGAGTACTATATCGTACTTAACATGGAACATTCTCATGTCGCTCCATAAATAGAAGGTCACAACTGAAGAAATACTGTTTTTAAGATATTAACATGAAAAATTAGTTGAAAATGATAATATTTTATTTAAAATAACAACATAAATTTATTTTAGAAAATTAACCTCCAGAGAGCAGTTGTGTCTTGCTGACCAAGGTGATGATTTTTAATTAATCAGATGTAGCTATTTGTTACTATTAACAATTCACTAATGGGCTTTTTAGAAAGAATGCATACTTAATTATGTGAATTAAAAAAAATTAAAATTGGTCACATGATGCGGCTAATATTTAGTTGTAAAAGTAACAGAAATATTTAATGCTCCTTTCTAAAAAATACTAGTTTTTGAGTTGAGGCCTATTTATGGAGCGATGTGTGGTTAACACATGACTTTAATTTCCTAAGTGTTTGTTCAGTAATTTATTGAATTTGAACACGGCTTCACTTTTTGCGTGACCTATACTTTTCTCACTCGAATAAAAAAGAATGTTTAAAAAACCTACCACATAGCGGATGATTTCAATGTTACCTTGGCAAAGGACTGATATAAACATAGCACTTTATTAATTTGCACGTAANCAATGTTACCTTGGCAAAGGACTTATATAAACATAGCACTTTATTAATTTGCACGTAACAGAAACTAACTTTTTATTTCACTCATGGAATGTTCACTTTTGCACTTTTTGTGCCTTCTTGTGGCTTTGATATAACGCTTCTTCATTCCCAACATTGTAAATTACGTGTGTGTAATTTATCACTTGTGTATTTGAAAAGTAAAGCACAGGGCAATGTTTATATTTGTACATGGTGGAAAGATACAAATTAGCTGAAAAAAGAAAATAAGCATAGCTTTCAAAAGTGCTCAGTTGACCATGAATTTAATAAGTCTTACGTCATAAAGAGTCTTCTTACTTTAAGAATTTCTGCAATGAGTACTTTATTCACTCGTGTACCACCCGCACATTTTTAAAAATCAAAAATGAAATTGAAATGTAGCAGGGCCTATGCAGAAAGTGGGGATAATTTGTAGACCTTTTACATACTGTCAGAAGTTAATTAATTTTTCGTATTTGAGTGCAAATTTCTAATTTAAACTTTTTAAAATTATTACTGTTAATTGATGAAATGATATGCAATGCATTATTTAGGGTGTAATGTGCATGTTATTAATTTGCAACAACAAATTTTTTTCCAGAAAAATGTTTACACTTTTTTATACACTTCTCTGAAACAGACATTTAAATTTGGTCTAATTTAAGTACTTATCTTTCTCTATAAGCTTATTCCAGTACAACTCCTACTGAAGGGACAAAGGACCCAAAAATATCAACTTAATTTTTGGCTAGATCACAGGGGACCAGTGTTGATAATAAGAAATTTCAGTCAATCAGAGGGATGTACCTAAAACCCAAAAAAACATACTGAAAGAAAAATTTCGAAAAAGTAAACCCAAGAAATTCATTTTGAAATATACCATGTTTATCTGCGTACCATCGACCCCCATGTAAAAGCTGCACTCCACACTGGCAAGATCCTCCCAGGAAGAAATGCTGTTACATAATCAGTTCTGAAAACTTGTGTTTCAGTGAACAGTGATGTTGCACAAGCTATACATATTTTACAAAACTGAATGCGGAAAGTAGTAAACTATATTTAATTCACAGAAATAGTGAAGGGCATTATATTTGTGATTTTTGTAACATGTCCACATAGGCATAGCCAGCCTATGTCTTGACTGGTGTGTTTCAATGAGACCTATTACGATTGTTTCACATCACATAAAATGTACGTTCATTTTATAAAAAGCTTGTCATCGTTATGTTGTTTTGTGATACGTGACTCTGTAGCACGTGATCTTGCTGGTCAATAGCAATAGAGACAGAATTATGTTATCTTTAGTTTTCATGGTTTTTGTTTTTATTTTGTTTTTCTACGTGGTCTGCTCAAATGTTTAACCTTATAATCCTTTTTCACTGGAAATGGAATACAAATGTGTAATTTAAGTTAGGTTACACTTTGAACTATATGATGGAATCCAAAATAAATAATACAACTTTTAAGGAAGGCTGTTAAGAAAAATTAGCTATACAGCACATATTTACTGTAATGTTGTCCAATGGCGAGACAACATGCAGCACTTAGATTACCAATATATTGCAGCATTCAGGTAAAGGACTGAAGTGAATTATTTTATCTATGATTTTGGTAATATATTTACAAGGCTTATGCATTGCTGGAAATTTCTAATTATTTTTAGCAAAAGTATCAAAGTTTTTGTATGTAGTGATGAATGTTAACCATCAAGTTGCAAACTTAGGTGCAATACAAATTATTTAAACAAATTTACTCACCAACATTTCTGCATCTCTCATGTGTATTTAGTTCTGGGTAGGGATGTAACAATTCTACTTTTCCTAGATTCTCGTTCTCTATGCTGTATAGAAGGGTGTGAAATTAAATTATTTAAACTAGGCCTACGTTAGTAGTAGGCCTATTACTAACATAAATAATATAACACAAACAGTGGGAGCATATTCAGTGAAATTCCAAAAAGTTCAAAAGGGGTATATGAGATAATATTAGAAACACACACACACACACACATATATATATATATATATACATATCGTCCACATAGTTTATTCGGGAAATATTTTGAAACCTCGCTTGCCATGATAAATGTTCACTAACAAATGACATTATTAGAAAGTTTGCAAGAATAGCACAGTGAAAACACATAATGTTTTACAACAAAAGGAATCTTTTTGTCACGCGCAACTGATAGACACACAATAACTGTAGATTGATAATATTATAACAGGGCAGCAGGCTGGTGTTTATCATAAACAAAACATAGCTGGGCGGGATTAGTATAAAGGCATTTTGCATACACTTTATTTGGCATTTTGTTTGTGAGACTGTTGACTTACACTGCTCATTTTTGAAACAATTGCATGGAAATGTTTTTCTTGTTATACTCGAACATGTTTTGTTTTTGAAATGGCATGGCTTATTTGCTTGAGTACTACCAGCGCTGCCGCTGGTGCTAGTAGTCTAGTAAACAACCATGGCAGACACCAGACGGTCGTTCCAAAGCCCTAAGATGTCGACAAACTTAATTTCCTTTTACGATAATGCAATTTTTTAAATATTTATTTCTTGGAAATATTACAACAGTACAAATATAATTTTTTCTCGTCCCTTACCAACTCAAAATTCAAACAGTGAAGTATGTGCACGTAATTTATAATGTTGTGAATGAAGAAGCGTTATATCAAAGCCACAAGAAGGCACAAAAAGTGCAAAAGTGAACATTCCATGAGTGAAATAAAAAGTTAGTTTCTGTCATGTGCAAATTAATAAAGTGCTATGTTTATATAAGTCCTTTGCAGTGGTAACATTGAAATCATCCGCTATGTGGTAGGTTTTTTAAACATTCTCTTTTATTCGAGTGATAAAAGTATAGGTCACGCAAAAAGTGAGGCCGTGTTCAAATTGGCACTTTTAGTTTATTAAAAGGTCACGTCACCTGAATTAGCCGACAAAATGATGAGGTACTTGGCATTTTATTTAGTTTTTACTTTTTGGTATGTAACGAAACTTGCTAAATACAAAACTACCAAATCGCAACCGAACTGAAGCTATTAAATACTTACATACTAAATGGTGAATTTGAACACGCCCAGTACAGTTATATTTTCAGATTATTTCTGCATCTCATATTTTCACGCACAAAATAATTTTGCAAGAGTGATTCAGTTACTGGCATAAATCAAGTAATTTTAATTCTGTTTTGAGAGGTGATAGTTTATGTATTTGCAGTAATTGGTTTTTAATGCTTTGATTCTTGGTCTTTCGGTTCTCGATTATATGATTCTTCGAGAATCGCGGGTATCGATGAATCGTGGAATCGAGTTTGACAGCCCTAGTTCTGGAAGTTATGGACAAGTTGTTTACAACGTTTTAATAAGTTACTAAGTAATCTGCCAAGTTAATTAAAATACATATGCCTGTACAACTTTAATTTGAAAATTTTGCAATTTTTAACATTAAGAGTTTATAATGTGAAATGCAACAAAATATTTCATAATGTTTTGATGTGATACACAATATAATGTGTTTACGTGATGGATTATAACATGACACTCGAAAAGTACATGTTTTATGTACACATGTAAGTGTAATGTGATGTATGCTATGAGATACGTGAAGTGATTGTAATCCTGGCATTATACTGACGGAAACTGTCACTCAACTGGTACGGTCTGACCACAACAAAAATGCCATTTTTTCTCATGCCATTATAGTTTAAAAAATTTACGTTTCTACAGAATACATGAAAAATTTTAACAAAATTTGAAATGTGGATTGCTTGTCCGCTGAGCCGGCCATGCACTTGGGAACCTGTCTGAAAGCCATGTGCCCACTCCACCTCCCGTAACAAACATCTGCTTTGTTTCGATAAACATCACTGGGCTGACACCCTACTTGCCGTAGCCATGCACTCATCAGCGGGAGGAGAAAGCAGTCTATGTTACGATGGACCACACTATATTCAGTCCTTATTAATCTGCAAAACCTAAGTCTCAAATTCGTTTTTGAGAAAAGAACATATGGATGGTACATGAGTAAATTAAGTATATATCACAAAAACTTCTTTAAACTTTCACTTCCTTAAACTTCTTTGAAAACTACAAAAAGAATATTTAATACACTTCCAAGAAACAGTGAAATGGTATGCCTGCCCTCCAAAATAAGAATACTCAAGCACTGAGGTGTTAACAAATTATTCATACCACTTCCTTCAGGCCCATTCTAGAGTGACACAGATGTAGATACTTATCACAGAAGCATGTATATAGTTAAAACACTCCATGTTCACTCTTTCAGTCTCTAATGGAACGCACGCATACATTGATGCATGTGAAAGAACATAAGAAAGCCGGTCAACTCCAAATCCTTCTGTATCCATGAATCCACATAGTCAATAGGAATAGAGTATTTTGTTTTATGAAATTGGTTTTCGTGACTATTGTGGTTTAGAAGAAAACAAATGCATGGCTTTGAGGTATCTGATATAATTTGTGTTTTAAACATGTGTACAGCTTGGTAGCACTATTTATTTAGTATTAAACATACACATATTAAAAGTCAAGTGTGTGTTATAATACTTACATCAGTATTTTCTTATAGAAAAGTGTTTTCGTTTCATTGATTATGGCCACTATGTTTCTGTGCATTGTAGAATAGCCTTAAATTCATCTCAATTCATCTGCTCATTCCATTTACATGTTCTATGTTTTTTTCCTGATGTCTGGTGATGAAAGAAATGGGGTGGAGCTCATTGAAGGACAGGAGGAAATTTGAAAGGCTGGTCAGGATGTACAGGATGGGGACTGGAGAGGGAGGGTGGGGAAGGTTACACTGCCAGCTAAGTAAGGGGGGTGTTTAGAGGGAGAGGAAACAACAGTGAGAAGCTTCAGAGGGCGTGTGGAGGAGAATGGAGCGGGATAGGCAGTCTATGCTTGTGAGGGAGTGTAATGTGTTGCGGGAGGAATTGGTATCTGTGAAGGGGGTTGCAAAGCTCAGGAAGCGCATAGAAGTGGAGTTTGGTCGGGTAGGGGAGAAGTGAGAGAGCTCGCCTCCGGGCGGTAGCCCAATTGCGGGTGGCTGTTATTATTGTTACTATTATTATTATTATTATTATTATTGAGCATCTGTGCATTGTAGAATGGGTTTAATAATAATGTCACACATTATTTTTAACATGCCTGGAAAAATAATGTAACTAAACATTCAATTACTGATCCCTGTTTTCTTGCTAACACATTTACAATTTGTAACAAAGATGCTTGAACTACAGGAAAACCCTGTTAAGACTCTTCCAATAGGACTGAAAAAATTTGTGCTTATTAGTCAGAAAAGCTTCTTAAAAGGGATAAATTGTATATGTGTATATAGACAAAGTAAAAAAATTAACATATAAAGCAGAAAACTTCTTGAGAGGGTATCACTGTACTATAATTGATATTTCAGCATTTGTTTTTATAAGCACGTAAATACCTAATTTTCTAAGTATTTCCAAAGTTGTGTGAACATGACATTAAACTGTGAAATAGGGTTGTGTGAATGAGACTTTGATATGAAAATGAAAAATATGTTATGAACTTTAATTAAACTGAAACAAAAATGAAAAAAATTATTTAATGAGAGCTCAGTTTTAACTAAAATTGAATGACTTTCATAACATATTAGCAAGTTATTCATCATAACAAATTTTTCCAAAACCAAACATAAAAAATTGAGAATATGAAGTATTTACGACAGGGATTCTTGCCTATATTTAAATTCCCATTTTATGTAGTTATTTTAGCTAATTTGATAAAATAATGGAAACAAACAAAGTGATTAACAGAAAAAAATGTCCTTTGCTGATTTACTAAATAAATATACATTAAACACCAGAATATTAATCAAAATTGAGGATTTTTGTTTTGTTACATAGGCAACCAAATTTCGTACTGAAATGAAAATGAAAATAGTCATTTTTTATTTTTGTTTTGGTATAACAAATATTTGCACAACCCTACTATAAAATATTTACTTCACCACGTAAAAAATACAGATTCTAATGTAATGAAGTGATTCCTGCTACAGCACCAGAGTTGTGAGAGCCCTACCACCTTCAAGCAATAGCTCAGACTTCAGATGCTGGGAGTTAGCTCACCAATATATAACAAAATCCAGACAGTCCCTTAGCCTTAACATAAGATAATCGCGGCTCCAAACCATATTCATCAGCTATAGCTATACTGGCAAATTTTAAATTTTTCCGCCCCACCCTAGTTTTCCACCTGGCTGCCTGATGAAGCTGGCCTAGCCAGCGAAACGTCGCGATCGTGCAGCCGTGTAGAAAATGTGTCATTCTCCTTTGTGTGTGTGCCTGTTGACTTGATTCCTGTCCTTTTATATATTTTTGTATGTATGTAAATTAATATACAGTATTTTTTATTTCATTTCTTTNTGACTTGATTCCTGTCCTTTTATATATTTTTGTATGTATGTAAATTAATATACAGTATTTTTTATTTCATTTCTTCTGGAAATAATACATTTTTTGTCACATTTCTTTTAGAAGTTAATATAATTTTATTACATTTCTTTGGCTTAAAAATTGTAATAACTCTGAATTTTTATTAGTTGCTGTCTTGCATGTTGTTTAATGACTGCATGTAAAAAGTAATGAAAATGGGAAGTAGACTACTGACCTATTAACTACGTCTTTAAAATGATATTGACACAAGTGCAAATTCTCACAGGTTGTTATTTATAGTTAGACTTACATATAGTCAGACGACACTGTCCTGTGACTACAGTAGAAAATTTTTACACACCCTGATTTTACATTTTCCTCTATTTTGTATGCATTGTCTTTTGTCCAGTGTAATACTCGTATGGCATAAATTTCACTATTTTTACATTTTCTTGCATTTTGCAACTTTTTTCCCTGGTCCCTTGAGGTGTGTGGAAAAGGGGTTCTACTTTATATATAATGTGTCTGCAATTATTAACGTGCAAGTGCTTTTTCTCATGATNTGTGTGGAAAAGGGGTTCTACTTTATATATAATGTGTCTGCAATTATTAACGTGCAAGTGCTTTTTCTCATGATTTAAATTTTTGAAGTATATGTATGTATTTAAAACAGTGTAATTACACTGTAGTCGTTAGTATTTTGAAATAGTTACGTGTGTTACTGTGGTTGTAGGTGCTAAGGCGCAGCGAGAACTGCTGTGGACTACCAGAGCGAAACATTCGGGCCATCCTTGGGGACATTACAAATGCCCTGCAGTACCTCCATAGTCAAAAAATTACGCACAGGGACATGAAGCCAGAAAACATTGTTTTGCAGGAAAAAAATGGCACTGTGAGTTTGGTTCTGTTTTGCTGTTAAAAATGATTACTGAATTACAGAGGTTTATGGCCATGTCACAGCAGTGAAATGTGCATCTCCGTCTGAGTGGCCTGTACTGCAAACATTTTCTGCATATGTATTTGTAACATAGACTGATAATTGCTAACATTTACAGAATTTTCAGTAACACATGGGACTTCTTCCATGTTACTAACTTGGCCTGTCACTTGGACATTTTCTTCTAAAATTTGATCCTCTGATTCCAACTGACTTGAAAAACTGTAGGCCCTATCATCTCTCATATTGGACACAATGTTGGCCACCTAGGAATCAGTTTCCCCTGGCATCAAATTAATATCTATTATAACTGATAATTAACTGAAGCAGTAAGTAACTTCAAACAGATGTTATATGGCCAACTACATTTTTTTTACTGTGATATATTGTTTTCCTGACTAGTAGTTAAAATACCTACTTAATTTGCAAAGAAAAAATTCTTTCAGACACAGAGCAATATGCAATTTTTTTTATTTATTTATTATTAGACCTAGAAATTTTTTGAACCATGAAAAAATTCCAAATAATGTGAAATGCGGGGATATTATGTNTGACTTGATTCCTGTCCTTTTATATATTTTTGTATGTATGTAAATTAATATACAGTATTTTTTATTTCATTTCTTTTGGAAATAATAAATTTTTTGTCACATTTCTTTTAGAAGTTAATATAATTTTATTACATTTCTTTGGCTTAAAAATTGTAATAACTCTGAATTTTTATTAGTTGCTGTCTTGCATGTTGTTTAATGACTGCATGTAAAAAGTAATGAAAATGGGAAGTAGACTACTGAGCTACTAACTACGTCTTTAAAATGATATTTACGCAAGTGCAAATTCTCACAGGTTGTTATTTATAGTTAGACTTACATATAGTCAGACAACACTTTCCTGTGACTACAGTAGAAAATTTTTACATACCCTGATTTTACATTTTCCTCTATTTTGTATGCATTGTCTTTTGTCCAGTGTAATGCTCGTATGGCATAAATTTCACTATTTTTACATTTTCTTGCATTTTGCCACTTTTTATTGGTCCCTTGGGNATGGCATAAATTTCACTATTTTTACATTTTCTTGCATTTTGCAACTTTTTTCCCTGGTCCCTTGGGGTGTGTGGAAAAGGGGTTCTACTTTATATATAATGTGTCTGCAATTATTAACGTGCAAGTGCTTTTTCTCATGATTAAAATTTTTGAAGTGTGTGTATGTATTTAAAACAGTGTAATTACACTGTAGTCGTTAGTATTTTGAAATAGTTACGTGTGTTACTGTGGTTGTAGGTGCTAAGGCGCAGCGAGAACTGCTGTGGACTACCAGAGCGAAACATTCGGGCCATCCTTGGGGACATTACAAATGCCCTGCAGTACCTCCATAGTCAAAAAATTACACACAGGGACATGAAGCCAGAAAACATTGTTTTGCAGGAAAAAAATGGCACTGTGAGTTTGGTTCTGTTTTGCTGTTAAAAATGATTACTGAATTACAGAGGTTTATGGCCATGTCACAGCAGTGAAATGTGCATCTCCGTCTGAGTGGCCTGTACTGCAAACATTTTCTGCATATGTATTTGTAACATAGACTGATAATTGCTAACATTTACAGAATTTTCAGTAACACATGGGACTTCTTCCATGTTACTAACTTGGCCTGTCACTTGGACATTTTCTTCTAAAATTTGATCCTCTGATTCCAACTGACTTGAAAAACTGTAGGCCCTATCATCTCTCATATTGGACACAATGTTGGCCACCTAGGAATCAGTTTCCCCTGGCATCAAATTAATATCTATTATAACTGATAATTAACTGAAGCAGTAAGTAACTTCAAACAGATGTTATATGGCCAACTACATTTTTTTTNATCTATTATAACTGATAATTAACTGAAGCAGTAAGTAACTTCAAACAGATGTTATATGGCCAACTACATTTTTTTTTACTGTGATATATTGTTTTCCTGACTAGTAGTTAAAATACCTACTTAATTTGCAAAGAAAAAATTCTTTCAGACACAGAGCAATATGCAATTTTTTTTACTTATTTATTATTAGACCTAGAAATTTTTTGAACCATGAAAAAATTCCAAATAATGTGAAATGCGGGGATATTATGTNTTATTTATTATTAGACCTAGAAATTTTTTGAACCATGAAAAAATTCCAAATAATGTGAAATGCGGGGATATTATGTTTATTTGCGAAATTCTGTAATACAGTCAGGACCCTATTTTATTAGGCCTCACGGTTCCTGAGAATGGTCTCATGAAATAATGCCTTCATAATTCTTAGCAGACCAATTTTGACACTCCCAAAACCCAAAAATGGCATTTAAAGTGTGTTTTTCACATTATGTCAGTTTTTAGTCGCTTGTGCACAAAACTAACATGTTTTTAAAATGAAATATTAATTTATTTCAAGAGACAGACGTCTTCCAAGTAGTAGCATACCCCAGAATGGTGTAAAGGATGCTCTGAAACTATCTGGCGAAAGTGTAAGGGGTGATAGAGGGAACAAAAATCTATATTTATTGTCATAAAATGTGGGTCCAGAAATGCCACGTTTAAAAACTGGTAGGTGGTACTGGGTAGGTCAGGTGATAACTGCTGGCAGCGGCGTGAGGCGTCAGTCACAGCTGGGAGATTTACTAGCATGCATCATTATACGAATGCTGAACTTGCAGATGAATCTGACATTGGGGCAGCAAATGGAAATGGACGAGCTGCTGAACGGTTTTATGGGGAACGATTCACAGACAGGCAATGGCCGAATCTGCAAACATTCAAATGTGTGCACCAGCAGCTTTGCGAAAGTGGATACTTCGGTGCTAGCAGAAGTGATGTGATGTGGGCTGCACAAGGATGGCCAGAACTCCTTGCACGGAAGATGATGTTTTACATGCTATTGAGGTTCATCCACCCACAAGCATGAGAGCTATTGCCCGTAACCGGAGTTTGAGGCATTCACTCCTATNCATGCTATTGAGGTTCATCCACCCACAAGCATGAGAGCTATTGCCCGTAACCGGAGTTTGAGGCATTCACTCCTATGAGAGATTTTACATAACGAAGGAATGCACCCATTCCATTTACAGTGGGTGCAGACGTTGAGAGTGGAAGATTATCCTTGCGGTGAAGACTTTGTCTACACACTGCCCTTCAGCCTGAGTTCCCTTCATACATGTTATTCGCAGATGAAGCCACATTTACGTGGGAGGGCCTGTTTAACAGCCACATTGCTCATGTGTGAGTGCATGAAAATCTGTATGCGACACGACCACATACCTACCAGAAACGATTCTCGATCAGTGTGCAGCCGGGTATGGTACACCATTTCTTCATTGGACTATACATACTACCTTGCCAACAGTGTGAGGCTTGTGCGTGTGTTGGTGGTCACTCTTTCAAACATCTACTTTCAAATCAGGATGAAATATATTGTTTGTTACATTGCATTTGGCCCCTCTTTCTTTCACCTTTCCCATCTGTTAAACGTAGAATTTCTGGACCCATGTTCTGTGGCAATAAATTTATGTTTTGGTTCCCTCTATCACCTCTTACACTTTGGCCAGATAGTTGCCGAGCAGCCTGTGTACAACCACCCCATGTTCCAAAAAAAATTTAAACACTGGGCACCGAATCACTTTTAGCGAGTGTGAAGTCAATTTTCAGTAGCGTCTTGTTGAAATATCAGACAGGTTATTAATGGAATATTAATTGATTTTAATAGACATATGTCTTCGAATAAATGTACCATATACCCCAGAACTAGGGGTGTTGGAAGATTATTTTTAGCCTACTTTCCGAAGGAAAGGCTTAAGCAATCTTGTGGTTGTCTGTCTGGAATGTATGTCCCTCCCTAATAAATTTTAAACCCAAAAACCCAACTTAACAATCTGGAATGTATGTCCCTCCCTAATAAATGAAAACCCCAAAAACCCAATTTAACAATACTATGTCCACATATATTATTTATTAAAGACATCAGACTTCCGTACTTATTTCCAAAATGGCGGTGATTTTGAAAATTAGTTTTCTATGATATATCTCAGAAACAAATTGTCTGATTTAAACAAAATATGGAACATTGACAGTGCTTTTTATAAGCATTGCATTTAAAATGTGATAATGGTATTAATCTGCCATTTTAGAAGATAGCACAAATTAAAAAAAAATTCCAACTCTATTTTAGGAATTATTTAACCTATTTAAACCAAATTTGGTACATTTACAGTGCATAATGAAAGCATTGAATTAAGGATGGTATAATGTTATTGGTAAGTTATTTTGTAAGATCATGCAAATTGAAAAAAATAAAGCTCTTATGGTATATATCTCGGGAACCATTTCACAGATTTAAACCAAATTTGGTTCGTTTGGAGTGCATGATATATGCATTGAATTCAGAAGCCAATAATATTATTGGTACACCATTTTGGAAGATAGTAGTACACTTTGAAAAAATCAAGCAGCTTTTACTTTATATCTCTGGAATAACCAATTTAAGCCAAATTTGTTACTTTGACAGTGTATGATGTATGCATTGAATAGAGATAGTTTATTAACTGGTTATTTTGGAAGATAGTGCAACATGAAAAATAAAGTTTTTATGTTATATTGTAATGTGGCAGCCCACAGTTAGGCGCCATATTTGTAATGTTGCAGCCTCGTGTTAGGGACGGCATAATTGTAATATTACCCCATGTTTGTTACAATGTATGTCCAGGTATTGACGGCTGGAAAGTACCACTGTTAGCTCAGTGGTAGCAACATGAGACTCTTTAAAAAGGCGCCAATGAAATACCAAATAATGTAGTCAAGTTCCGGTTTATTATTCTTTACTTTGATTTATTAGAAAGATGCCTCAGTTCACAAACAGTGTTCAGGTATGCAGAGTATGAACAGGGTTCACCAATACACCAGTAAAGTAGGAAGCAGCGCCACAGTCGTTGTTGATTATTTACGATTTAACACTTTTCATTGCCCAAAGAAAACAGAGGCAGCGACCTCCCACACCGGCTGAGAAATAATCTAGCAAGTTCAAGATGGCCGGTGTGGGGGTTATGCGCCACACCCAACGCAGCCTCGGCGAGTTGCTGCTGAGAGTCTACTGCTTCAGTCTTGAGGGTATACTGCTGGATCACTGGGTGACGACTGACTTCAGTGGCGACAGGCACATGAGTATTTGTCGCGTGCCTATCACCCCCTCTCAGAAGATAAGGGCCTGGCGTTGGTCGCCACGCACGCTCTTCCCACGCTATCCAAACTGCGTAGTTCGCTTCTGCGCCGTCAGTTAAATATAATCGAAATTCTCGAACAAAACCGGATGACGCTTTCTAATCTAATGCTGATGTTTACTGAAAACTAAGACTTTCGAAACGGTAANTTTCTAATCTAATGCTGATGTTTACTGAAAACTAAGACTTTCGAAACGGTAAATGGATGCCAGATAAACTTATTCCATGATAAACAAACTACCTACCACTGCTTTAATTTTGAAAACCGATAAAATATTTTACAACGCCTAGCAAAATGAAAGAAAATGAACCACGTATCCCAAAAATTAATAATATTGCATCATTACAATATCTTGGTAACTACACACCCCAATTCTTGCCAAATTTGGCTTATAAATAATACTATTGTGGGCCATGTCCATTTATAAATTTAAGTGGTTAAGGCATTTATTTTTAAAATTGCAGCTATATAAAATTTTTTGGATTAATTGCAATNCATTTATAAATTTAAGTGGTTAAGGCATTTATTTTTAAAATTGCAGCTATATAAAATTTTTTGGATTAATTGCAATATCTACCATATACTGTTTGTGCGGTTTCGACCTAACTTGCTAGACTGAAATCATCTTTTACAAACATTAAATGTGTGAATACATAGCCTCCTTTGTACTCCATTTTGTAAGATAGCACCTCATGAAAATAAAATTTTAATGTTATATCTCTGGAAACAATCAACTGATTCCTACCAAATATGTCACTCAAAAATGCTAGAGCAGGTAATGTAAACTGACATGTTTTAGTCAGTCAAACTATTATTTTCAAAATGGCTATACAAACAAATTAGAATACTATGCTATATCTACAAAATCATGTAACAAATTTCAACTTAACTTTCTAAGTTGGCAGTATGTATTACAATCATCACTCAGAGCCTGTTTTGCCCCCCATTTTCTAAGATAGTGTCACACAAATAAGTTAAGGTTTATCATATCTCTGGAAACAATCAATCAATTCTATTGTGTCCACTCTCACAGAACATTTTTATGACATTCAACTTTAGTGACTGTGTTTGTTCCATTCGGTAAAATTTATTTCTGGTTTCGAGACATGGTATCGTCAAATACACTAGAGTATTTGGTATTGTGCTTCAAATTAAAATACGTAAAATCGTTAATATAAGAAAATATTTTAGTATAAATTTAAAAAACTTAATTTTTTAAAGTACCATTTGTTTATATATCCCCATTTTACCATACTTTTTTGAAAACAGATTATTCAAATAACTGCTTGGCAAATATAAGTTCGGTTTTACATTACNCCCATTTTACCATACTTTTTTGAAAACAGATTATTCAAATAACTGCTTGGCAAATATAAGTTCGGTTTTACATTAACGGAAGAGAAATTTTTTTCTTGAATATCAACATGCAAAAAAAGTGCAATATTTTGTAAAAAAAATTTAAGAAGTGCGTATGTGTTATATTATTTTATAAATTATGTACATGTATTTCAGATATCATTAAGATAAAAAAAACATTTAGACACTTGTGCAGGCCGAACATCAATCTAATGATCCTGCTGCTATAGAGCCAAAATGTAAAGCTGCATCTGTTTATGTATCTGCAGCCCTAATTCTGAAATTTGAAGTTTCCCAAACAAAACTCCTTACTTTGCGTTATTTACAAATTCTTTTTTAAGAACTTCAGCAAAATAAAATCAGTCTTTGAAGAAAGAACCATACTGAACCGATGAACCGTACACAAGAACAGGTTCATTACAGGGAGCGAATCGATTCTGAACTGCTGCTGTAAGTGAACTGTTTCGCCCATGACCAAGACAGCTGTATCCACAGTCCGCCCCTTCCTTTCCGAACGTCAGGTATGACCTTGCTCGGCGGAAAAAAACGGAGAGAGAGAATGGATAGGCCCCTTTATCCCCTCATATTGATGGCTCTGTGCATGGCTTGTTATCTCCACTCATCACTTGAGGTAGGTGACCCATCACAAGATAAAGAACCTTGAATTCTTGTTCTCAGTACCTTCATTGATTCACCAGTTTTTTCTTCCTGGTGTTCACAATGATGACAAAATGGCTCGCATGGCCTCCTAGGCAGTGCATCTGCATTACTGTGAAGGCGTCCAGATCTGTGCTGTATTTGAAAGTTATATTCATGAAAATGCTGTATCCACCAGACTATTTGACCTTCGGGGTTCTTGAAATTTAGTAGCCAGCGTAATGATGCATGGTCGGTTCTTAGAATAAAATGTCTCCCATAAAGGTAGGGTGGAAGTTTGAAATTGCCTTCACCATGGTCAGAAGCTTCCTGCGTGTAACACAGTAATTTCTCTCAGGCTTATGCAATACCATATTGAATATTCTAGTGGTCTTTCCTTCCCATCGTTAACCTCTGATAACACAGCTCCAATGCCTACATCACTAGCATCAGTGTCCAAAATGAACATGCTCTCACTCTTCGGGAAACCCAGAACGGGCAGAGATATCAGAATTTCCTTTAGCTTACAAAAAGCATTTTCACATTCAGTGGTCCAATTAAATTTTCTTTTTACCTCAGTTAGTTCATGTAGTGGCTTGAAAATCGTGGCGAACCCAGGTACAAATCGACGATAATATGCACATATTCCCAGAAAACTCCACACTTCAGTTTTGTCATTTGGTGTTGGCCAATTTCTTATTGCTTTGGTCTTCTTTGGGTCTGTTTCGATTCCATGAGCCAACACTACATGTCCCAAGAAATTAATTTTCTTTTGGAACAGGTGGTATTGCGTAGGAACCAGTTTCAAGTTGGCTGCAGCCACTTTCTGGAATACGGAGTCTAGGCATGATACATGCTCTTGAAATGTCCTTCCTGTCACAATATCATCTAGGTAAACCTGACAAGTATCTCAAGGCAAAACTTTTTCCATGAGGCGTTCAAAGGTAGCAGGGGCATTACATAGCCCAAAAGGCATAACTTTGAACTGCCAGGTTCCTTTCCCTTGAACAAAAAATGCAGTCTTCTCTTGGTCCTCTGGAGCCATCTCGCATTGCCAGTACCCACTGTTCGTGTCCAAAGTAGAAAACCATTGTGAACCAGCTAGGCTGTTTAATGTGTCCTCAATCCTTGGAAGCGGATAAAAGTATTTCTTGGTCACATTATTAAGCTGGCGATAATTTACGCAAAACGTTAGAGAGCCATATTTCTTCTTAAGAAGAACTAGGGGGGGGGGGATGACAATGGACTAACTGATGGTTCTATCACATTTAGATCATTCATTTCTTTCAGCATTTTCTCNTGTCCTTCCTGTCACAATATCATCTAGGTAAACCTGACAAGTATCTCAAGGCAAAACTTTTTCCATGAGGCGTTCGAAGGTAGCAGGGGCATTACATAGCCCAAAAGGCATAACTTTGAACTGCCAGGTTCCTTTCCCTTGAACAAAAAATGCAGGCTTCTCTTGGTCCTCTGGAGCCATCTCGCACTGCCAGTACCCACTGTTCGTGTCCAAAGTAGAAAACCATTGTGAACCAGCTAGGCTGTTTAATATGTCCTCAATCCTTGGAAGCGGATAAAAGTATTTCTTGGTCACATTATTAAGCTGGCGATAATTTACGCAAAACGTTAGAGAGCCATATTTCTTCTTAAGAAGAACTAAGGGGGGGGGGGATGACAATGGACTAACTGATGGTTCTATCACATTTAGATCATTCATTTCTTTCAGCATTTTCTCAACTGCTTCATGCGAAGCTAGTGGAAGTCATCTTGGTGGCTTTTTTATGGACTTGGCATCTCCTGTATCTATGTGGTGGCAGGTCACGTTAGTCCGTCCAAGGTTATTTGGTCACACCTATTTCTCTGCAGTAATTCAGAGACAGCCTTCTCCTGTCGCCAGTTAAGATTTTCTTTTGTTCTTACTAACATTTCCTCCAGTACTTCTGGAAAATGACATTCTATTTGTTTTACTCTTGAATCTTCTTGATCATTTGTAAATACCTGTGTGACCTGCTTGCAAACACCTATCACGGCCCCCTCCTCAAGACGAATGACACTATCGGACAAATTTATATCATTCTTACTGGAAAACTGTCAGAATTATAAGAAACCAAACTCTTTGCTACGACTACCTGGTAGGACGCCAATCCTCTCTGCTGGCTCAATTAGACCCAAACATTTGACAAACTCTCCTTGACATCTGCCTGGAATGACAGTTTCACTAGAAGCGGGCAGCACATTGGGTTAACCACATACTACTGGGCAGCTAACTGGGGAGGACAAATCATGCTTTGTTGACATCACCAACTCTATACTGCTAACCCATAGCACACCAAGTCGAGTATCGATACAGCACCCCAGCTGACGTATTACATCAAGCCCCAAAAGACATTCATCCTCTATTTCTGCTATGTAAACATTGTGCTCTATGCTAAGGTCACCAAGCTTCAAGATCACTTTTCTCTTACCGATAATTGGTGTGGTCTCACCTGTTACTGTAGTCAAATAGCACCATTCCATCCTGTCGTTGGGTGATCACTGGGGGGAAGGCCGGAGGATGTCTGGTTTCACTACTGTCATGGTCGCCCCAGTGTCAACGACCATCTGGCAAGGAACATCATTCAGGCTCTCCTTCACAAGTATTGCATCCAAATCCTGTTTCACCGACCGTACATGTAAGAAATTGGGGCCTTTCCTCTAGGAGTCACCGACCTTCGTCCCCTAAGATTGTTGTTTACAAGTTTTCTGCATGTGCTGTATTCTCACCGGCCTCTCGCTGCGTCTTTTCCCGCTGCTGCGGTTGGCAGTAGGCTCTCAGGTGCCCCGGCTGTCCACATGACCAACATTCAGGCCATTTAGGTGGGGGTTAGCAAAGCTCTGTAGCACGGACCGATGTCCCTTATGGTTGTCTGCATCTCCTTCAGTGTCTCTGTTAATCTGTCTTCGTCGTGTTCGTTTAGCATCACTGCCCGTACCTGACATCGAGGTGCGGCCCCCTATCTTGCTGACTCAACCTACAGTGCTCAGGGCTGGGCGTCCTGCATGTTGTGGGGTGCAGCCAGATGTATTGCTAGCTGAATCTCTGCTTCTGCGATGGCATCGATGAAAGAGCCGACTGCGATGATGTCGCGCGCCTCCTCGGAGCACCCTTCTAGAGATAGGTGGGAGAGAGCCGTATAATGTCTTGCCATATCTCCTTCAGTGGCTCCCCTGGTCACTGGGTGCAGCTTCCCAATTGGGCATGGTGGGCATGTCGCAGGTACTGGTCGCTGAAATGTAGCTCCAAGGCCGACTCCAGTTTGCGGTACTCTAGTCGATGTCGCTCTGGCAGAGATTGTAGTATGCTTAGTGCAGGGCCTTTCAGTACTGCGGCGAGGTTGTAAGTCCGCTGTTTGGTTGTCCAGCCATTTAGGGTAGCGACTATTTCAAACTGGTGTTGCTACTCCTGCCATGAAGTCTGGCCATTGTAAGGGGCGGGCTTAATATAGTCCCCCTTTCGCACTCCTGGCTGCGCGACATCAATGCTGCGGACCTTTGGGTTCTCCTCCGTTCGTTTTGTCTTGCACTACTTCTTCACTTGTCTTGGCTGTTAAAGTGGTGGTACTGGAACTCCGTTTTTGAAGAAATTCCTGCTATTCCGTCTTCATTGCACTCATTTCGTTCTCAACACTGCCCATCATCCCACTGACGCTGTCCAATCTTTCATTTACACAGTCAGTTTTCTCGTCCACGCTGTCAATTCTTGTATTCACCAACTCACTAATGCCTTCTATTTTCCTGTCCGCATGATCTATTTTCTTGTCTACATGCTCATTTAGAGAGTCAATTTTCGTATCTACTAATACACGTACATTAGCTATCTGGCTATTTGCATTGTCATTTACAGTCCCTACTACATTACTAATTTTGCTATATACATTACTTATTTCACTTTTTACATCTTCCCTCAAGCTATTCGCACTTGCGCTCACTTGGCTACTCAGCCCCCCAGCAATGCTCGCAGTGCTTCCAGTTCAGCAGACATTTTCCTTGTTAACATTCACTGCGTCAGTTGTACAAAACAGTCTTAATTATTTTCACCCACAACTATTACATTTAATTAATTTGTTTTAAGTTCACTAACTACTTGCCTATATTCTAACTTTATTTATAATTGAGTCATTAATAATTGCCTCCATCCCACTTCTGACACCAGTGTTACATGGACACCTGAGGGGCTTGCCCGAGTTCGTGAGGGATGGAGTTCTTTATGAAAATAAAATAATTAAATAAATAATTATATTTATTCTCAATGCTACAAACAGCCAAATATCTGTTATTCACCAGTTTCGGCGTTCTATTATATCTTATCATCGTTATTGAGCGCAATATTGAATTACTTTCTCCATTTTAATTAAAGTGTCTATCACAGTCTTTACTATTGCTAATTTCCCTTAAACTGCTCCAATTATTTCCACACGTTTAGTTAAAACTGTCTACTTCCATCGCCCCGAATGTCTTTTCACTCACACATCCAGTCCACAGTCCCACAGATCAGTCCCACTCTTCACTGCACACAAGCTTGCCAACACACTCTTGCAGATTGCTGCAGTCGTCCCTAGTTGCTCTGGGATCGCCCTACTGACACTGAAGGTCGTTTAGACGCCCAACTCTCGGCTCTTAAGGTAAAGGTCAAGTGGGAGGTAGTGTGATTCTTTGTCGCCCAGAGCGCACTGCCAACTGATTTGTAAATACTTCCAAACCATCTGCTATAGATGGCACCACAGTCGGCCCCCCCCCGCAATACAACCATTCTTTTTCAGGCAGCTTGCAATCCATTCTCAGAACCACGGAGTGTCAGTGAGCAGGCCAGGTCATCTGCCCGCCTCTCTAATGACCCGTCACCTTTATCAGATTACTCTCTGCGATAACAACAATGTGCTTAAGAGCTACCGGCAAGACTGCTAGCAAAGGGAGGTTGGCCCTCGCCAGTCGAGACCGCAGCTAAGGGTAAAACTTGTATCTAATACTCGTTTGCACGTTGGTACAGCTACTGTTTTGCAATAGATATCAAACATATTCTTTTCTTTGATATATTTATGTTACTCTCACAAAATAGATTTACATAAAAATAAAATCTTTATTAGCTTATACAAGAAAAAGTTAGATGAACATCGCGTTTCATGTGCATGGAATAATTCCACTGAATATCCTCCAGGAATTAGCTGAAGATAACTGATAAATATTATTCAGACCTAATAAAACAAATATACTCAAATTAAACATGGGCCCAATTTTTTTAAACTATCAGAATAAATCCTCTAGCGGATTGTTCTGATACTTCCATTCCGGTTACGAGTGTTGCGATGCCAAAATATGAATTTTTGAGACGACTAGTAACTGTAAAAATAAAATGTATAGAATTTTCGAAGAATCTGTTTTACAACTTGGCATCGTTGCATTTCGTGTTTCGTCACTGAAGCTGAACCAATAACGTTACATCTGTTGCAGTAGGAAAATTTACTTTAAAATACAAAAATATATAAATTATTTATTTATAGATAATCCGGGATAAGTATTTGCAACTCCCTTAAAAAATAAACTATCTACAGTGGCGACAAAACTATTAACTTATATATTATAAATAATGAAGTCAGACATTGGTAATCCATAGGAACTCTTATTTTTCATGCAGATTTGTTTCCTTAAAATAACTTTTATTGATGTAACTACGCTAATATTTGTCAATAAAATAACTTAGCTCATGAAATAACACGTTAGAGAGTTATCTCATATTGCTGCTAGACATAGGTTTAGTATTAATTAAGAATATATTTTAGAATCTTTTATATTTAATTACTTTATCGTAACTTTATTCACGAAAGAACAGTAAAACGCTTTACCATACTGTTACAAATGATAAAATGCAAATTAAAAAGCAACACTGTAACAATTTATATTTTTCGGGTGTAAATATACCATTACAAAATTTTTGCTAACATTCCCGCTATGGATGTAAACTATAAAATATTTTTCATTAATGTTTCCATGTCTAAAACAAATTTATTACTTTTTGATTCACAGTACTAACTACGTTTCACAACTACAGCTTTTCTTGCAAAATTNAACTACAGCTTAGCTTTTCTTGCAAAATTGATTTCGTTATGTATTTTATGTTTCAGCAGTTTCTTGTAATATATCACCTGATATTCTTAGCAATTCTATCAGTTTTCACCTACCAACTTAACTTTGTTTACACAATTTTTTCANTTATAATATATCACCTGATATTCTTAGCAATTCTATCAGTTTTCACATACCAACTTAACTCTGTTTACACAATTTTTTCATAAATATGTAAACGCCTTGATAATTTGATATTTGGTAACAATTTTACATTCCTTTGTTAATTATATTTATATTAAACCACGCGCGAGTATATTTTCAAGTTTCGTACATCATACAAAGGATGATAGACAAATCTGTAGAGGAATGGCGATTCCGGCGGCTACCTAGCTGTCGGATTCATTTCGACACTTCATGGACAGATTCCGGTATACAATTCCGGTATCATGTGTTCAAAAATTGGCTGTAGGTATTCCGATAGCGGAATGACGTTTTTCCTCCAGAGGAATAATTTAGATACTGTCAATAATTGGGCCCCAGGTTGAGTTAAACCGCAGTCCGAAACTAGCAATAAATGACACACGGGTGGCCCTAGACTCGGGAGAGCGCTGCATCGCAGTGACGTCACGTGCCACCCTCGGGAGTACCGTTACTCGAAACAGGCGAGAAAGCCCAATCTTCTTCTCTCGTGGTCTTGTGTTAGCAGTACTCCTCCCATGTGTATGACAACACACATGCCGGTATGGAAGATAGGCACATTGGAAAAGCCAATAATACATTTTTGTAAACCTTTCACTATTGATTGCATAGGTTAGGAGCATTTAAGATTCGCTGTTTTTACTTGTATATAAAATTATGGTAGTATCATTCGATAATGAAGCTTATATTGGCAGTGTTTATTTCCGGGAAATTGACCTAGAATTCTGTTATTTTTCACGATGTTAGTGCATAATGTTTGCACCAAATATCTTGTTCCGTAATGATATAATGTTAGCAAAAATTTTTTGTATTTAGAAATGTAGTGAAAATGTTTTTATAAAACATCGGCCGGGTTTTTTCGTCTAATTATCTGCTGATACAGTAGTACTTTTAACATTGTGTTAATACGTATTTTGGTAATATTTTTATATGCATTTTACATAAAAATTTTTGCAAAATATTTTGTAGCAACGAATCATTTTATTTGATGAACTGTATAAGTGACGATAGAGCCATACAGGACAAAATCGTGCACAAAAAAAATGTTCATTAATGTAACCTGCAAGTGTTACACTTTAAATTGCTAGGGATATTTAACGAGGAACCTATGTTACTTGTGTTATCTTAAACGTACGAATATAAACTGCCATATTTTAAATCTGTTAATGTAAGAGTAAAATAGCATTATAATAAGGTTCTGAAAAATTTATCACAACAAACTTCTGGAGCTTTTTGTATTGCATTAAGTGTACGTAACACTTTGTTTTTCTCAGTACACTATAAATCAAAACATTATATTGGTGTTTAAAAGTGTGTAAATAAGACAAAGCTGCTGCCTCAACTTCCCCACCAAACAAAAGACTCATAAATAAATAGTATTCCTCATAATTTTTGTTTACCTCTAATTAAAAAAAATTAATTTCTTTGCCCTGGGCATAGTAATGAGTAACTAATGTGATGGTGTATAATTTACAATGTACATATTTGGTGAAGTGCAAATGGAGCTGTTATACCTCAAAAAATACGTCAGACATGAAAATAATTTTTTTATTAAGAAGAAACAAGTAACAGGTATGTTAACATATTTGTTCAGTAAGTTACTTTTACGTTATATGAAAAACAGGCGGTTATTTACGTAAACGGTTTAAAGAACAAACAGCATTACAACACTGTTGTAGACAGAAAATTTAAAAATTTTCTTAAATCAGGTGACTCTTATAAATCAACTAAGTTACGTTTCCACTGCCTAGCGAAAACTGCATTTTGTTCTTGTTTCCACATTTTTCAAAAGTTTTAAATGGAATTTGGAAAGACTTTGTGGAAGGCTTTGGTAAGTAATTCGTGCTCGAGAACGCTGATCTTCAGTTATGTAACGCGCGGGAAGAAGCAGTATTTTTATAGCATGTTAATTTTCCTCGCATACCTTACTCTTCTTGAAGAGTTAGTCTTATGTGATACGTGTATTCTTATGTGTACTGTTGTGTGTGTCAGGTGTGCGCAATAGCAGTATTTACCTACAGGGACTTATATTTGCATCTATATGTACGTATACGCATGTATGTTTCCAACCAACAACATTTCCGACATAGCCATCTGATAACACCAAATAAGGTACTGAATCAGATGTAACGTTTTCAATTTTTCAAAGTTTTTAAATAAGCCTGAAAACATTTTTTTAAATCGGTATATTGAAGCATTTAAAACGTGTCTTGAATTTTGTATGTAAGAAAAAAACTTTTGTTTGTAAACAGGAAGTAAACGACCCTAAATAATGAGTTTTAATTTTTCTCGCTTATTGAAAAATAGCAGCCACCTGGTTTGAAAGTATTTTAATGTGAAATAAACGAATATATATCTTATTTTGTTGTTGAATAAAAATACAACTAAATAAGTGAATGAACCAGCAAGACTGTACACGACAAAAGATTTGATCCTTCTCTAATAACTTCGTGGGCGAGTACGGTGCAATAAAAGCAGAGGGTGTGTTTGCTGAAGACAGTAAAAATTGTCTCAAAATTAACAAACAGTAGGCCTACACGTAATGCTGAAAATAAAATATATACGCTTGCGAGACACTTTGTGAAGCTTCTGTAAGGCACTAAAAATTAAAAGAAAAGGGTCTGATGATCAGTTCAGGATTGCAACCATTCTTACGTAAAACTTAAATTAAAATATCGAAAAAAAAAAGTTTTTATTTATAATGTTTTGAAAGATATTATCAAACATTTAATACATAATGAAAAAAAAATTATGATTGTTGTCATTATTTCCATACAAAATGTTTTGGTTTGCTTGGTATAATACAGCAATTCGCCTATTTCCTTCATGCTATTCTTCACACGGAGTTTGTTACCGTACCACAGCAGGAATGGCGCCTATGGCTATGCTCCACAACGTGCATACTCAACTGGCCACATTTTGATACCTCTACAATGCGCAGTTTGAGCAAACAAGACGTTCCTACCCCTACAAGAATTCACATCTGTGTGGAGCCTGCGTCATTCTACTTCTGGCCAATCTTCTACACTGACTGCAATGAGGCCAGGAGCACGAGTTCTTTATGCAATTACCTTACGATGGCAGTAAATTGTTGAACATTAGGTTAGCAATTTGGAAGGAGGCCGTTATTAGTGGTGACATGCATGTAGAAGTAGTGTATGTTCACTTTTTTAGTCTGTAAAATGTTTCTAGGAGATATATTTAATGAAGGTAATGTGATGGGCATCGACTGATTTTAGTTGTTCTGGGTGGAATGTTGTTCATATCATTTATGATACATCACTAGACACTGGCTGTCAGAAAGGTGCACTCGTTCGTGAAATAGAATAAACTGTAAATGACAATTTGTACAATTTCCTATAAACTGTATGGCAATAAGTAATAAGAATTTTGCAATTTGTAGGGCACAGACGAACTACATTCCTTTGTTTCTCTGCTATTATTTCAGTAATGATAACTCTTTGGAAATGGATTTACTGAATTATATTAATTTGATAACATTTGGTACAGCGCAGCTAAATTTCAATTAATATTTTTTTTTACTCAACTTCTCACAATAAATTCATATAATTTACTGTTTACAATTACTGACTTCATTCAATGAAATTTACAGTTACCTTCAAAGGCATTAATGCAATTAAATAATTAGAAATCAGTCCCAATAGACAGTGTATCAAAACCTATTCCGTTATAAATTATGTGTCCATATTTGACAGTTCCACTATTCACAATAAAATCAGTATTACATGTCCATGTCCCACCAGTCCGCGATGTTCTAGAGATCTCCGAGCGCCCTCACTCACAGTAGGCTTCACTCGTCGGGTTTCACGCCCTCTCGTCCATTCTAACCACGAACACCTGATCCGCCGTCGCGCCGCACTTGACTTTGCTCCCGTACTCAGCCAAAAGGCTTCTACTCAGACTCTCCGCAGTCCCGCGGTGGCTTGTATTTATAGGGCCGTAGGCCGTCATCCAGAAATTTTGGTAAGTCTCGCGTTTTGCCGAGGGTCCAAAGTCTCAGAATATTCTTGCGCCTTCTCTATATTTGTTGGCTCCTCCGGCAGGGAGAGGAGGAGGGGCTGTGACGCCAGTCAGGTCTCGACGCTGTCAATCATTCCTTGACTACACATGTAAAATGCCGAGAGGGTGAGGGGGGGGGGAAGATACGAGGCAGGGAGCACGTCAGCCTGGTGTGTAGGGGGAGGGACGAGGTGGGTCAACCCAGACCGTGCATAACAGGAGCTCGCCACCAGTCTGAGCTGCAGAGCGTAAAATAGTTATAAGTATCACAAGTGAGTTGAGCTGTGTGTAAATAGAATTTTTAAAGGAGCTGTGAATTTGATTTTGTGTTTGTCTAGTGTGCGTTTTCTCATAGCGATTGTGACAAAAAACCTGCCCATTGGATAACATTGAGTGTCCACTCTGTACTAGTACTATATATACTCTATGCATACACGCAGGAGGGGAAAGGCATTCCTTAGGCCTGGTTTATACAATAAACGCAATAATACAACATTGGCAAAATTGCAGCGACGCAAGAAAGTGAACTCTGAAAACTTTAGGCACCAGTTTATAAAAGTTTCTTCCAACTTTTATAAAAGGCACCTACCTAAAAATTTCAGTGTTTGATATTTTGCGTCGTTGCGATTTTGCCAGTTTTGCGTCATTGCAATTTTTATAAACCAGCCCTTAGTCTTGCCTTCTTGGCAGCTCCCTATGTACTCGTACACGCATAGCCTTGCATACGTCACTTGTCGGCACCGAGATTCATGAATCCGTACGACATTCTTATAGAGAGAGAATTTATAAACAAACATTTGCTCGGGTTCACGGGGGAAAACGTGTATGTGCAGTAAGTATTATCTACGACATTGTTCATAATTATCCCGTACGTTTCATCTTGAAGCATGGCACAAGATTGAGAAGTTTTGTTTTCAACACGTATTCATTCATTACTCTCTCATAATTGTGAAATTAGTTACAAAAATTACACAACACATCCATCTCGCTATGCAGTAACACGATTGATGGGTATAGTGCACTCATCACTATAGTAATTCATTTACATATGTAGTATATGTGCACACACACATATGTAGATGTAAATAACTGTACATGCATCAAGTGTTATACTTCCTTCGGACGCAAACACCTGGCCGGTATGTGTAAAAATGTGTGTCTGGCCATTTTAAGACGAAAAAGTTTGTTTCTGTCAGCATCCACGGAATGGCGCCTGCAAAGCTACAAGTGTTCAGGAGTAGAATTTTTTTCCAATTTTGACGAACGTTACTGATGTTTACGACATCTAACAGCATATAATAAAAAGCAAAGAAAACTGTATACTACTGATAACAATAGCATTGCAGCTTTCTCTAAAACTCCAGTGTCAAGAAATCAAAACTTATTTCGAAACAGGCAGAACAGACCCCACATATTTCAATTGGTGCTTCTAGCGTGCTGACTTGAGTCAGTTTTTGTCCGACAAGCGGTGAAAAGTGAATACATTGGGACATCCCAATAAATGAGGTACACCACACGGTGGACGGCATTGTGTCGTATCGTTTGGAAATTGTTGTCGGGAAATTAACGGCGGCAACCCACAGCGATTTTCGTCCGTATTATAGAGAATGTGAAGGCATCCATAAAACTACCTTTGTCAACTGTGAGCACGGCTTCATGTACGGCGTCTGGATTTCCCTTGACTTGCGGCAAAATTTGTTGTTGTTGGGTGTAATTTTTCCAGATTGTTTGGCCTTTTATTTTTTAATACTCTTATGTATGGATGATATGAAGTTTCCTAACACAAACATTTTATTGTAGGAGATTCACTGAAAAGAGTTGGATGCGTTTAAAACGGATAAATGAGAACAAGTGTTTCACGTTGGTGGGTATCCCTGAAATCACAGTAGAAGGGCTGTTGGAAGCAAAACATTAGTCAAAATTTTCTTAATTTAATGGAAAACATTTTTATGACGTAGGTTGAATCCCGTCTTATTGAGTGTCGAACCTATATGCAAAGAGAGTAAAAGTGTATTTCTGTATACTTACTTTCTCTCTTTATATTTGCTGATATCCGGGACTTTTGTCTGACTGTGATAATGGATGGAGACAGCATATTTTAATCAGGACTTACGAATGGGCGAAACGTTCCATTATAAACAGCACTTTGTTCTGTTCTGCCCACGTTTAACAATGTTGGCGAATACACACCATGTTGGTTTTTGAAATACCTGCTTAGGATCTATTTTTATGTGCATATGTAAAATCAGCATTGTCATGGACCTCATCACTTTATTCATGTATTAGTCAAGTTTAACTGGGAAAATGGTATGCATGTGTATATGTTACTAACGTGTTTACTTATATACTTACGCGCATAAAGCAAATTAAAAATCACTTTCCGCTGATTCAAATGTTACACTTGTGATTCGACGTTGAAATATGGAACTATTTATCTTAACTCATTCCCAACTCTATAGAGACCATACCAGTCACAATGTGTCTTCTTAAATACAGTGCAGTTACGGACAGAAAATTTTTTTCCAAAAGTGATTACTTTACCATTAACACTATCACTTAATCATAAAAAAAATTACAAACTAACAGTTTTAGTGAAATTACTTTCCAGTTACATCTGCATTACAAAGGTTTTTGTTTCACTCGTAAACTCACTATTTATAACTTCATGTACGCATGCCTTGCCCGGTCTTAACTCATGAAGTTGGTAGATTTGTCTGCCTTGTTATGAATGACTCTGGTGTGCTACTGCGATATTGCATGGATAAACTACAATACAACCGGGGTAAGAAATACATACATATCTAACACCAGCAGTAAGGCTTCAACTCTTCTCTGTGTGTTTTCTCCCTCTTTCTCGTGCACACGCACGCGCACACAAACACTGAATTTTTTTAAATAATTGTGTATAATAACAAGTATTATGTTGTACCTTGCCGGGATTTATTTAGGATATTTAGGTATAAGCCACTTCTGTTTTCGTTTTTTCTTGAAGGGAAACCTCGTGCCTTTTTCGACTGGACGCTTCTGGTGTACCCACATTCTTTTAGTTTCATCGCACAATCACTGTAGAGCCTGCAAGCACTTGATCCGAACTGCAGAACGAGTAGCGATATTTGTGCTGGCCAGACTAATCAGTGTGCGTAACCCCCATCCAGTCCCTTCCTCCTAGTAACACAGTACAGTAACTTCAAATGCTTGCCCGACAATTTCCGTGCAGTCAGGCTGTTCATGCGGACTTTTCGACGTATTTTCTTCCAGTGGACAAAAGATTGCAGCTCAAAATTAAAATAACGCGTATTTAGTTTCTCTTTGAACAGAGTATATACGTATTTGGTCACTTTATATTCTCCAAAACATTTTCTTTAGAAGTAAATAGTAACGTCTATATTCTTACATGGAAAAAGGATACTTGAAGTTATTTTTAATTATGGCATATTACAAATAAAAATTCGAAATTTCACAAAAATATTTGTCAAATCAGATATATAATGCGTTTACAATACTTTCAGGCTATAATACTATGACTTTAATTAAATACGTGCATTAATCCATCACGTATAATACAATCAATAAAAGAAATACATCTTATTTTCTTTTAAATTATGACAGATGCTCTAGTATAGTTTGGTAAGCTATGCATTTGTTGTGCAGTTAGTTGCAGCTCTATGAAGAAAGTGAGTTTGAGAAAGACTTACAGAAATTTTTTTTTTTTTTTTCCATAAATTGCGTAAACGATAAGATGAAAATTTTATTAATCGTTCACAAATATAATTCTTTATCAATCACATTTTCATCGATTTTACACATAAATCATTCCTTTCAAATGCCATTGCATAGACAAGTACACACAATAAAATTTTTGTTTTGTGCTGTACCTACTTTTTATTGGGTTTTACGCATGACAACCTCCATAATTGTAAGTTTCCGGTAATTACAGATTGAAATTTCAGTTTCAAACTGAGATGAGTGAAATGTGTGCGATTTACATAATAAAATGATAATTTTTGCTGCATGGCAACAGGCATAATAACATAGACCTGCAATGGTCGGTTGCTCATGATCGCATTACTTGCATCACTGTCATTTTTATAGGCAGCAGCAAATGCTCGTAGCATAGGTAGACACACAGGCAGACACGCGTCCCCTCCGCCTCTGCTGGTAGGCAGGTGCTCAGTCCCCTTTCAACTGCTCAAAACCCATTACCAGGCTTTTTATCGTGCACGTCATCACCTCGCCCTCCCTGTTCATTCATCTTTCGACATCTTCACATTGTTCCACTTTCTACCACTGCGCTATGAAGGCAGCAGCTTCCTAGGTATATTATAGAATTCTTATGTATTTCCAAGATTGTAAGGTTATTTTACATGTTATCGTTACTGCAATTGATTTATATGAAATCATACATTTATATCTTTGTATTTGTGTGAAAAAATGCTGTATTTGACATTTTTTTTAAATTTTAAAAATTTGCAATCTAGTCAACAGGTGTAATATGTATTGTAACTAATTTTCATAAACGTAACTTTTAGCACACCTATAAAATGTTATGCAAATATTTTCTGATGCAAAAGCATAAAAAAATGGTTAACCTAATTAGATGAGGTATTTTTTAATAAAATCAATTTTGTTATTTATTCAGAGAAGAAATACACCCATTTTTGGGTAAGATATGGAAATTTTCGTTATTAATTAATTAATTTACCAATCAAAGAGACTTACTTCGGTGACATATTTTACAATGAATAAAATATAAACATTTATCTTTCATATGAAACTCAAGCCATATTTACCTTGCGATTTTGGAAGTCTCTACAGTACTTTTTAACTAGTTGTGCATTTACTGTGTTGCTGGTTGCCTCACTATAAGGAGATCCACTTTACTTCTACCTTAATCACTCTCCCCCCAGAGGCCCGCACGTGGTATTTATATTTGAGGTAGGTGCCGTCAATAATGTTCTCAGCAATCAAAGTTGCTCTGGGAAAGGTAATGGTGATGATGACATTCCTGTGTGATAAATGGAGAAATACGAGCTTCTCAGGGCCAGCAAAGCGTGAGCTGCGATAAGTTTTATCGGCGTATGCTGCAACGTCCTTAATGACAGTCCGCTCTCATCGTCCAACATTACAAACTTGACCTCCAGCTCTCGGCGCCTCCCACACGAAGGAAATACCGGGCAACGACATGCAATTATAATACTGAAGTCTTTTGATAGTTTAATGTTTACAATGACAGACAAAACAACAAAAATACTAAACTCATTTTGAATTTGGTTTCCTACTGACAGTAAAATGAATCACTGCAGGCCAGAACACTGTCTACTGTGAAACACTTTAAAACACTTTAGCCATTTCACATAAACCAATTTTGAAGCTACAGTAAATTCATACCTAAATTAATACACGCAAATCATAAGGGTTACACATTCTCCCACAGCACAGTGTTAATCCTAAATAAAGATATTAAAATCAAGTTAATCAGTAGGCTTAAATTGAAGAAAAACTACCCAGCTTAAACCACACATGCTATCCCTCTACTGATATTTATCTCTACCAATCAGCAGCATATAAGGACTCTTTAATTTGTCTACATTGTGTTTCATTTAAAACCCTGCAAACTCTCAAATTATTAAAGAAAGAAAAAAGTCATACAGTTAAGAAAAAAAATTTTGATAGATTTATGTACAGGAGTCATCTTATAGTACAACCCTATCGTAACATTTTTCAGGTAGTCTAAAATAATTTAGTTGACACGAAAATTTTATAAGCAGGAATTAAGGGGGGCCACCTACCTGATTCTTGAACTGTGTTGCAGTGTGTTTGAATTACACATTTTCCCTTTAAACTATTAAACGTGCGTCCAGTTTGCGGATCTATGAAAAGAACACTTACATCAGACAAGGGCTGTTAGGGCTTTCGAGATGTCACACACATTACAAACACCATTTCAGAGTATTCCATGATTGCCAAAAAGGCTTTTTCAAAGCTCTGCATCTCAAAATATGTGTGTCAGATACATACAAAACAACTCAAGGGCTCTGCATCGAATCTTCTTCAGGTTTTCCATCAATAAAATAATAGGGTTACCACTGAAAGTTCCATAGGTACATGGAGCATGATGAGAGTTCTGCACGTTAGTTCAGAGCCTTGCGCTTAGCTCTAACGGCGCTCAAGACCTGAATGTCAAGAGCCGCCCAAATCTCTTCACTCACTCACATTTTGATTTTTCTTTGATTTGTTTAGTGCCATCTCATCTAAATATAGTAGTCCCCCATTTTCTGCTAAAACTATTTGCTAGGCTACACCTGCTAGCTGTCAACAAAGTTATTGCTCAGAAGGTGTGGCAAGGTCTGATAATGATGTGGAAGAACGTTACTCCCCCAAGCTATTCTTTATCTTCAGACTTTTGATGCATCATCATGTACTGAAAAAAATGTCACAGACAGCCTGAATTTCACATGAGACCACACCATCAAATGATGTGAAGATACCTTACAAAATTCACAACCAATTGCATTATGGAAGCTTGCCTACTCATTTGCTGTTAGTCTTTGTCATCTTCAGGATCACCATCACAAATATCACGCCATCCATTTTCATATAGTCGGCCTTTGTAAAGGAATTGCCTACAATTTTTTTTTCTCTCCAGACCTTTTGAAGATAGAGTTGAAAAATACAGGGCTTCAAACAGAAAAGGAGGATAGTTTTTTGATAGGCTTCTTAATGTACACATATCTTGGAATTCAACCTGTCTCTCATACTTTGTTGTTGTTTTTGGAATTTTTTATTTGAGAATAGTGGCATTGGCGTATGGTTATGAACTAAAATATTGATTTTATATGGAGGAAATGAAAAATAGTACTGCTACGCGCTGCAGCTCACACCGGCCGCAAGCTCCCATTATGTGCACGGTTTGGCTCTGAGGGGGGTGACTCACTTTGACCCTCCCCCTCCCCAGGCAGACCTGCTTGCTGCCTCATGCCNCTAAGCTAGACCCTCTCGCTGCCTCGTCACCATCCCTTCTAAACACGGGCATCCGGGGGAATGACTGACAGTGGTGACGTAGCTTGCGTCACAGCACCCCCTCCTCCCCCATGCTGGAGAAGCTGACAAGTGTAGAGGATTTCTGGGCGATGGCCTACGATCCTATACATATTGCAGTGGTCCAAAGGTGTAACCGGGACATCGGTGAATAGGACGGACAATGACGGGAGATTGCGGGGCGACGGTGGACGAGGTGTTTGTCGTGTGAATGTGGACGAGAGGACGTGAAACCTGATGAGCGAAGGCCACTGTGCACGAGGATGCTTGGAGAACTCTAGAACATTGCGGACTGGAGGGACCTGGACTAAACTGAGGTGGGACTGAATAACATGTGATACGGACTTTATTGTAAATATTGGAACTGTCAAATATGGACATAAAATTTGTAAAATAATTCAATAGGTTTTGACAAACTGTCTATTGGGACTGATTTCTAATTATTTAATTACATTAATTTCTTTGAGGTAATTGTAAATTGTATTGATTGAAGTCATTAATTGTAAAAAAGTTAGAAAATTATAATTAACTCTTTTATTTGATTAAGACCTCCATCCCTTAATGAACTTGGTTTAGCCGACTGACTTTGAGAGAAAATTGTAATACTACTATTATTAGCAGAAAATGAAAGTATTAAGCTTGATGAAAAAAAAATGGCAATACCATGAAATAATAATGCAATATAAAGAAGAATGCTATAGGCAGGAATTGTAAAATAGTATTCTACTTTTCATACATAGCTGTGGTCAGTTTATTATTTATATGTCCATTGTTTTCATGATTCATTTTCTTTTAATGTTTACAGAAGTGACAGGCTCTGTTCTGTGGGTTTTGACCAGGGAATAGGGTTACCAGACACTCTAGAAAAGGAGGACATTAGGACAAGTAATTTCATTATCATCGCAAATTATTTGTACTGGAGTACAATACATTGAAATTTCAGATACAGTTATCTAAATCATTTTGAGAAAAAAAGTAATGTAATTGAATTGGTTAGTCTTTCAAGCAAACAATATTGGAATGTTTAATTAATATTATTAAATAACTAAATCTATCAAAGAACATACATAATTTTAATATAATTTCCAAATTATTGTTAACAACACATCTCTAACAAATTTTGTTGGAAAAAAAAAAACTAATATAAAAATAATTAGTACACATCTGTTATCGTTGGGTCAAAGAAGCTGGCCTTTTTTGATCACCACGAAAAATACAGCTGGATGCAAAAAAAATGCTGAAAAGGACATCATGTCCTCCTTTTGCCGGATGTCTGGTGACTGTACTTGAGTATGAATTTTGATGAATTTAAAGTCTTGGGCTGTTACAGAACACTGCAATGTAAAATTAGGAATTCATATGTTTGTGGTGTGTGACTGTCTTGCTGTAAGAATTGTTTTTAGTGGAATCTGCACTAATTTAGTTTGTGCCTGTTTCTGATAGGTTGTCTACAAGTTGACAGACCTAGGGTATGCAAAGGAACTGGACCAAAGCAGTTTGTGCAGTTCTTTTGTGGGAACCCTGCACTATATAGCTCCAGAATTGTTCACAGATAAGAAGTAAGTTTCAGAGTACTCATGTTTGAAATTAACATTAAATTTTATAGTCACATATTTAAGTTAGACGTGCTACTGACCTATCACATTTTGGAAACTTGTTAAAAGAGGAATGTAAAAGGTAAAGAGAGAGCCCTTTTATTATGCCTGGTTTGTGTTTATTCTATTGAAAACAATACATGACTTTGAAATTATTGAAATATGTAAACTTCTTTTTAATTATTAAATAATTAATAGAATATCCAAAACCCGTAAATTATTACTTTCGTTTAAGCATATTATAACTTTTTAATAAAGAATAGCAATTGTAAACGGACGGTGTACATCCTCAGTTTACGTCGGAGTGGCATGCCTGGAAACTGTGATGTAAATAGAAACAAATAAACCATTTTATTTTGTGCATTCCTACATTTAGTCCTGTTTTCATTATTACAGACTGCTATGCTACCAACATGAGAATGAAAATATATATTTAACCAATTTGGGTATCTTCAGTAAGGATTTGTTTTCTCTATTTCAGTTGACACGGCCTGAAGTAATGTGTGTAACCAAGAAAAAAAATATGGAATGCTGTACAAGCTGTGTGCTGTTAATAGCAGTTAGTGAAACTATCAAATCATATCTCACGTTAAAACTATCATCTTGACCACTAAATATACATGTGGCACTTAAAAACAATGCATGTTCCACACTGTCCCACTCGTAAACTTCCAAGATTTATGTTCAGAAGCACCATGCAGATGTCAAAATTCGATACACATCGTACTGCAAGGGCATGCCAAGAGTTTTGTTAAAGATGAACGGAATGTTCGCAACATCACTTAAAAGGAAACACCTCCGAAAAAAATGAATTAAGTGTTCAGATTTATTGCATTTTCAGGCAAAACCATTTGCTTTGAAATACATGGTTAAAAATACTATTTTGAGTGATGATATTCCTGATAAAATTTCTGCGATCTGGATAGAACTGGAAATAATAATGGTGCAGTGCCGTACCGTACCGGACCAATCACATACTCCGTGTCTGTTGTGACCTTGTTAGAGACCAAAATAAATAGAAAATTAGGAGCAAAAAATGCTATAAGTCATGGTCAAAATCTATTAAATATGTACACAAACGATAAACTATGGTTTTTGTAATGTGACTCGCCAGCTATGTAGGGGAGGAAACGAGCCGTAGCTTATCCTGCCAATCCAACTCCAAGCCGCTTGTTTACACGTACTTTATGCTTGCAGGCAAACCCTGTCATTTTGAATAGGGAAAATGAATCCTTAACAAAGATACCTAAAGTCCAGGTTTTACAATCTCACAACTTTGACATTTAAAAAAAATTGTTGCATATTTAAACATAATATTTACTATCTGCACCTCGTGTAATTATACAACAAACAATCAAGTAGTTTTAATTTTTAGCTATTGTAGAATTTCTAGAAACGTAGCTTGGTTACATACATAGTAATCCATTTTACCATTGGAAGGAATGGTACATGTTTTCTCTTTGGGAATCGGACACTTGAAAAAATTTAGTTTTTTCTGTGGTCCTTGGAGATTGGTAACCCTGGCACAGTTGTTGGTCATGTTGATGATTTTGATTCTCACTTGCTAATATTATTGTGCATGTAGTTATTCATTCGCCGTAATTGCAAACATGCAGTACCCAATTTGATAGCGTGTTTTTTGTTGAAAACATATTGAAAAACAAATTCGCTGGTTAAAACACAATAGGCATATCAAATAGAATTTGGTGTGCAAACCATTCCAACAAAGTGAACAATTTTCACTAGTGATAAAACTGGAGAAAACTAGGAATCTTTTAAGTAAGACTGGGAAACATCAACTTGCATTGCCGCAAGTTCGTGTGGACGACATGCGAGATTGTCTACTGAACTTACCAAACAAATTGTTTCGCCACTTGGCAGGGGAGAGGCTACTCATACGGCACAAGTCTGAGAACAGCAAAGAATTTTCGTTTATGACCATACAGAGTGCATGTTGTGCAGGAATTGAAGCAACCAGACTTACAAAAGCATGTGCATTATTGCCACTGGTTCCAGGATCCTCTTACTAAAAGGTCAGAGATTCTGTAGTTAACATGGTTTACGGATGAGACCTGGTTCCATCTGCCTGATTACATCAACTCCCAAAACACCCAATATTGTGCTCTAGTTAATCCCAACATCCTACACGATTCACCACTGCATTCTGAGAAGATTGGGGTCTGGTGCGCAGTGTCAGTTTCCAGATTGGCTGGTCCCATTTTCTCCAAGGAAATTGTGAACACCAAAGTGTGTGGCCACACATTCAATGAATTTGTGGAGTAACTCTACGTTGTCGAGTTACTACATGTCATGTTGAACGTGTCCGTGGCCCTCATAACCAGCTTCTTCAATGATTTAGTTATCTCCAAGGACCTGTGGCCTCCTCGATCTCCGGACCTAACCTCTCCATATTTGCACCTGTGGGGTTTCTTTAATGAAAGTGTGTATTGGAACTGTCTATATACATTTGCACAACTCGGAGAGAATATCACGACTGAAATAGTAAACATTAGCAAGGGCACACTACGGAAAACATCTCAGATTACAGTGTAACTGGTGTAGTTGTGCTTGGATATTGGTGGCTGCCATTTCTAACATTTACTGTGAATGACACGAATGTCCCATGGTTACTCCTTGTTTCTGATGTGATTGCACCTTTGTTTAGTTGTATGTTTTGTGGTTATATGGATCATACTGTATATTTTTTTTTATTTTGATGGTGGTAGCATGTAGTCTTTGTTTATGTGGCGTTCACAAACTTTATTTCATACCACGTGTATTTTAGTCAATATTCTCTTTAATCTGTGTACAAAGTAGTGTCTCATCTATGTGATTATGATTCTTGTTCTCTTAAATGCATTTCTGGTACGAAATAAATAGGGATAAATGACACAATCAAAATGTAGGCCAGTATTAAAATAAATAAATAAAAAAATGCTTAAGAGGCTAGCGATGTCAAGAACTTTGACTGCCAACATAACAAAGTGAACATTTGTAGTTTACTCTGCGCACTAACATTGGCAGTAACGTAGAACCTACTTCGGCTGACTTGAGCAAACAAATGAATAAGATAAGGTTCTTTCGTTATACAGGTAAGTTGCGACTCTGTTCTTGTATGCTCCTTGTTTGCAGGGATGCCATTCACATTTCGCAGCCAGCTCCTATGTAAAACTACAGTTATATTTGGCAGATGCCTGCCTTTTGAGCTATTAATGAAATGGACTCTCACTGTACCGATAAACTGTATCCACAGTTAATTTTCAGTCGTCCTGGCAAAACTCCTATATAAATAGTGTTAAAGGTACCCGCTTGTATTGTTTATCGGATATTGCGTCAATCAAAATATATTTCGGTCACGTCACCTAAGATTTCCCACAACAATATTTTTTAAGCTGGTTGTTTATGCAAACATCTAGTAACAATGTGAAATATGGCACACGCACCACCATGTCAAGTCTGGTTTGCTCCCTCCCTTTCACGCCTGACAAGAGGGGAAGCGGTTACCTTGCAACCAGTGTGGTGACCTTGCTTCCTCTCTCTTTCTGTCTCTCTCAGCCGCACACGTGCCTTCGACAGGGGAAGTTGTTGTTTAGCAAAGAAAAAAGTGTCTCCTCGGCCGCGCATGCTCGCCGGTGATCGTAGAAATTTTAATATTATCTGTCACTCAAAATAGTCATACCTATCATCACTAGTATTTTGCAACAAATTGTTTCGCCTGAAAATGTTATTCATTACACTTTAACGAGAAATTATTGTTTGCAAAGATCTTTTCTTATGTGATAAAAGGTGGTTTTTTTCCCTCCATAAAGTTGGTGTTTAATTGTATCTAGCATAAAATAAACATGATTTTAAAACAAAATATTAATTTAACTCCATCATCTTTACGAATAAAATGATATGCCCAAAAGCATATACTTGACCTCCCCTTGTTGCCAAAAATAGTTTGAACATCGAGCTACTTGTATTACAAAGTGTAAAGTTCATGTTCAGTAACTTCCTGCAGGGAAATCAGAGGATTTATATTAATGTATTTCAATAGACACACATTTCTTGAATAAACTGATATCCTGTACGGGCCTATTCGACACCTTTTGTCTTAAAATTACAAGTTTATTTTTTGCAGTGAGATATAATTAATTACTTGAAAAAACAGACGTTTGCCACGCACGCAAGGTGCATCGGCAACATGTAGTGGCGTGGAGAGGTATGGTTTCACTCCTCCTGCCACTTCCCCTTCACAATGTCTCGCCCGCCGTGAACACACTGCTGGTCGATGACCCCTCCGTGTACTCTCATCTGATCAAGAGCACACAGAACATTCCAAATTTTACTTGCATTCAGTGTCATATTATTTTCATTTTCGGAGGGTTTGAAAGTCTTAGGTCGGCTTGCATTTGGTGTTGTATTACAATCAATTATATACAGTATTTTGAGATGTTATGTTATTTATTTTAATGAGTTGAGGTGAAATGTTTTTTAATGTATTATTTACAGTAATACTTTTTTTTTTTAATTCCCATTTCTATTGTGTTTGTTAGCTGAAATTTATTCACAGATGATGTACAGCTCTCATTATCCTAAAAATTAAGTAAGTTGTATTTTATTGATGTACATGCCAAAACACTTACCTACTGAAATTCTGCATGTATGAAAATTTAGACAGTGCTCTGAAAAACGGTAGATAGGGAGTTCAATGTATTTAATTAATTTTTTTTGTAGACAGAGGCAAATGAATATGGTCATTAGGATTTGTTTCTGTATAACATTGAGTAATTAATAACTTAAAACCACATACCCGATTTTTTACATAAGATTGCACTTCTTCTCGTGAGTTAGCGCAGTGGTTGAACTAGGTGCTTACACATTCTTTGGCAATAGAGGGATATCGTATATGCTCTTCCATGATACCACTTTATGCAGAAGACATGTATCTGTTGAAATAAATTAATATTTCAATAACAGATCCTCCAATTTTTCTGCAAGAAGCCACTAAAATTGACTTTGCGCTTGGCAAAACTTTGACTGGCAAAACTTTGACTGCTGCGCAATGTTTTAACATTTTTGATAAGAGGAGGTCAAGAACACTTATAAAATACTGACTTAACTGAAAAAAAAAAATGCACTTTAAACTACATTTTTTGGGTTTTTTAGGGGTTGAAAATGGCTAGTTTTGAATTTTTAAAGTTATTCTCAAGAACCGTAGCACTTCAAAAAAGTTGGGGGTCTACTTTATCTATCCAACGTTCTAGTTTTGAAATGTTATGTGGAAATACAATATGATAAAAGAATTATGGTGGTTACTAGTATGCAGTTTTTTGTCTTAAACTAATACAATTCAAGATTTTAAATCCAGTGAATAAAATTTGTAAGTAATTTTTTTTTTTCGTATATTCACAGTTTGAGTAACCTCCTTAAATCCCTTACAGTCATGAATGGAGTTGTGCAACGGTTTCCTCCATACTCAGAAGGCACTTCTCAGTAACCTCATCCCACACTTTTTCGATGTTCCTAATCGTATGTAGGATATTATAACCCCACCAATATTTTTTAGCCTACTTTCCTAAGGAAAGAGAGGCTTATTAGATAACTTTCCTGTATGTGTGTTTGTGTCTGGCTGAGTGTGTCTGCATGTCTTATTGTGTGTGCCTGTGTGTATGCTTGCGTGTCCCTCTTTCAATTTTTGAATGCATCTGCCAGATTTAATCAAACTCCACATATTATAGTACTTAGTAAGGACACCTGAGATTTATCATTTTCAACCACGTCAGGCACTTACTTTCAAAATGGTGGCCATTTTAATATTTTGGGTGATGTCATATCTCGGGAACCATTCTACCGATTTAAACCAAATTTTAATGCTGGCAGAGCATCGTGTAAGCATTAAATTTTGAAGTAGATGTTGTTAGTCCGGCATTTCAGAAGATAGCACCAAATGAAAATATAAAGATTTCACGTTATATCTCGGAAAACTACCAATGCAATTCTCACCCTATTTGGCATGCAAATAATACTATGACAGGCTAGGGGAACATAAGTTATTGAACTTGATTATGTACTTATTTTCAAAATGGCGGCCATACAGTAATTTAAGCTTAGAATGTTATATCATCAAAACCATGTTATCAATTCAAACTTAATTTTGTATGCTTGCAGTATGTATTACAACTATCAACTATGTCTAAATAGAGCATCTTTTGTCTGCCATTTTGTAAGATAGTGCTACATGAATAAATACATTTTAATGTCATATCTCGGGAAACATTCAACCCATTCATACCAAATTTGGCGAAGAGGTTGTACTGTGGTAGGCTATATAACTGTGTATATTTATTAAGTGTGAGACTTATTTTCAGAATGGCGGCTATAAAATTATTTTAACTTAGTGTGCTATATCTACGTAAATATGTAATAAATTTTAGCTTAACTTTGTATACTGGCAGTATACAATCATGGAATGTGCTAATACATAACTTTTTTGTCCTTCATTTACGAAAATCATCACATGAAAAATATGGATGTTTTTATGCCATAACTCGGGGACAAACCAACCAATTTTCACCAAATTCTTTACACAAGTAGCGCTATGGTAGGCCATTTAAACTTGCATGTTTTAAGTGACTCAGTCACTTATTTTCAAAATGACTGCCCTGTAAATATTTTAGGTTAGTAAGTCCTATTATTCAAAACATTAGACTGCTTGAATTCGAAGTTGATGCTTGAATTCGACCTCAGTAATACAGTTGATTGCATATTAGCTTATGGTACAAGGTTTTCAGGGTTCGAGTCCCGGGCAAGGCATGTGTGTATTTGTAATTAACTCACTACTGTCACATATGTTCCTTGTTTTAATGATATTGCTTTCTATGAGAGAACAATTCCTACCTACCAACTCAGCTTTTAAGAAATTATGTAAAAATGAGTTGCACCTAAAAGGAAAGTAGGCTCATAAATTATATCAGTAACTTCTTCTTTGTTTGTTTGCTTGCTTTCACCATCTGTACCTTTGAGGAGCTGTTGGAAGGTGCACTGTATATAATAGGTCTTAAATGAGACAATGGTACCTTGGTTCATTAGCTGCAAAAGGGCTCTAGTGTTCAGTTGGAGTTAAATAATTTTATCTTGATACATTTCTGCCTCTTCAGACGGGTGGGTTGTGGCATTATTGATGAGGAGAATTTTAAAATCAAAGTTCTTCTTCAAGCAGTAATTTCTCCATGTCAAGATAACATACAAGTTAAGCCATTCTCTGAAAAAGGGGGCAGTAATCGAGGCTTTGGTTTTCTCCCTGAGAATTACCAGCAGGTGCTCATTGGGGTGGCCTGTTAAGGCACATGGGTTGGCTGACTTTTTTTTATCAGTAGCTGCCTCAGTTTACAATTGCCAGTTGTGTTTGCAGTGAACTGTACAGTCCCGCGGTCCTTCTTAGCTTTAAACACGGGAGCTCTCCTCTCTTCTTTAAGTTCTTGCAGGCATTCTTTTCCAAAACAGCCCAGTTTCGTGTGCATTAAAAACTTGTTTGCGCCAGTTGCCACCATTATGAATAATATTTTCAAGCACCGGATGAAAATACTTGTTGCATTGCTGTTGGAACTTGCTGTCTCTCCAGTGAATTTTATATTTTGGAAATTTTACCAGACTTTTAACCTCTGAAATCACTCACGGCGTGCAGTAAATACTTGTTACTCGGAAGCTATAGTGTCATCATTTTGTCACTGTACAATAATTAAGTTTTGCTGGAGAATTGCGCTAGTTCTGTGTTTCGAACCACATGGCCAACGTCTTTTCCATTTTCTCCTCTGCTTTGCTGCATGTATAGTTTGTCTTACTAGCACTGACACTTTGTTTTGTTAGCATCACTCTGATTGTGCGCACTGTGGCAAATGATTTGCCTATGTCGACAGCCTGCTCACCTGAATGAAACCATAGCAAGATTTTAGTTTTTTAGATAGTGAGAGAGATGTTCTATTTTTCTTTGAAACAGACGTTAAAGATGAACTTGCTGTTTGGAAGTCATTTCAGAAAATGAAAACAGCAATTTACTACGAACTTTATGTTATTCACAGTTTCACTTCAGTGTTTATGGTTATCCGCCTTTGCATGAAAGTTAAACAGTGACTGAAGGCATGTTTTTAAAATTAGGATTGGAAACTGACACATCATTGGTTGGTGGCAGAATGCCTGGAGTGTGGGAAGCAACAGCTGGCCTGATTGGTGGCAGGAAATGGCATGTCAACAAAGAGAGTGGCGCATGTTACTTTATTGTCGTAGGTAACTAAAGAAAATAAACGTCTGAACACTGGAAACGGTTAATTAATGTTTTGTTATGACAACATCGGAAAAAATATGGGAAAATGGCAAATGCGTATATATAAATATGAATGTTATTAAAACTACAGAAACGTATAAAAAAATTTTATTCTGAATTTGTGACCACTTTATTTGAATCTTTGATTTTTTTAATGTAAAAATATTATTCCCAAACAATGTTAAATTTGGGGACTGACTTACAGTACTTTGCAAATAACAGCACAAAAACTTACAGTTGTGTGAAACTATTAAAAAAACATTTAGGTAAAATAAATACCGTAATTTAAGAGTTATAATGTACTGTAATGAAGTTTAATCGTTTATGAACATTCTGTATATAGTAATAGATAGTATATGTACAGTGGTTTTGGATAACCTATAAATTCTATCTCCCCCATCTTAGCTGTCTACATTTCATGATCCACATTTCCAGTTGACATGTATTTACAAGGGTTTGTTAGATAAGCATGCTCCGTATAGTTTTTTTACAGCTATGAAAATTAAATAAAGGGGATGATTTGAGGAATGATATGGAAAACTCCAAAATTGTTCTTCATCAGGCTTATATGTTTGAACAGCAAATGCTACTCATCTTTTTGAGTGGTTACCATTTAGGGCAGAACCTTAACATAAAGTGAACAATTTTCTAAGGTGCTAAAGCGCATGCAGCTTCATCTATCTGGAAGGAAGCTATTCATTCACCTAATATGAATCACATTAAAAAAATTTTTATCTACCAGTGCATTATTTTAGTCTCTTTTGTGGCTTGACTTAGACTAAACAAATTCATCAGATATTTATGTTAGTTGTGTTGGCTTTTAGAAGCATATTATTTTAATTTACTGATTTTGTTTTGTGAAAAACCTTGTGATATATTTGTCAGTTGGAAATAATTCACAAGAAACTAGTCAAGAAAATAAAAATCCAAGAAAGTGTTTTAAGTTTCAGAATCTGTGGTAGTGCAATAGTGCCATATTGAATGAAAATAGAGACAGTGAAGTGATTTGGGTGGCTCGTAACAGGGAGGTCTTCAGAGATGAAAACAGAATTGGTGTTTAAATTTATGCTTTCTTCCAGTTGAAAGGTACAGTTAAGAATGTTTTTGGCAAGATATGTAGGAAGATGTCAAATTGTAGTAGTGTTGTGTATTTGCTTGCAGGTACACGAGCTCTGTGGACTTCTGGAGTTTAGGTCTTATAACTCATGAAGTGATAACAGGAGTGAGACCTTTCCTTCACCCCAATGCACCACCCAACTGGTTAGTAACTCTCAGTGATGACAATGACAGACTGACGGAGACTGTTTTAAATTACTTCATATATCTTTATAATTTTAGGAAAAGTAAATTAAAAAAAAAACTGAGACCCCAAAATTTTATGAGAGAATATTTAGAATATAATATTTCATTGCATAATAGAAAATAGTAGCAGATTTTATAGAAAAATTTTCTTAAAAATTTTGGGTGCAACTTTTATCATGTGAATTGCTGGTTAGATACAGTACTGTACTTGACAAAAAAAAACATGAACAGCACCCATGTTTTCAATGTATCTGATGTTAATTATATTCCCGGTAGGTACTTGACAACCATTCTTAGTAAACGGTACAGATTTACCTTAAAGTGTTTGGTTATGCAAATGTCCAGGAATGGAGAATGTACTGCCTCTCAACAAACAGAGCAACCATTGTACTATTTTCTCCTATTCAGCTGCTGCTTGGCACAGCGCGAACTTGCTTGCTCTTCATACACGTCTTGTAAGTGGGGAGGAAGCACTATGTTCTCGCCTTTGGCTATCTTCGGGCATGCTCGGCTGTTGCTCATAGAGGTGGGCACTATCAACATATTGCTCGTAGTTGACTACTGTTCAAAACAGTTGACTGGATATAGTTGCACTTCCATTGCTGCCAGAAAAGAATAAAACCCTTAGCTAATGGTTTATCAACACTTTGGACAGATGTCGGGATATTAAACATTTTGCTAGAAAATTACCTTTCACGGTTGCGGTGTGGATGCCATGCAGCCAGCGGGTACGTCCAGTGAATAGTGGAATCTGCTGACACTGAAATTTTACTAAGTGGAATGCCTAAGTCGCTAAATTTCCACTACAGAGAGGCAACGCAAAGAAAAGTGGATGATTCAAGTCAATTGTTTAGTGAATGGACAATAGTCACTTTGTAGTCAGCATTATTGTGTCGTCTCACCGGCACTAGGGTATCTGGGTATTAGTCTTGACTCTTTTCCCCCCCTAGAGCTGTGGAGCTGGGACCGTATTGACGTGGTTAACTGGCGGCCTGGTCACGGCAGATGGTCCAGATTCGACCGGACCTGAAATTATCTGGGGGAGGGCCTTGGGTGGAGCTGGCTTACTGACAGGTTTGGTGGTAGACCAGTTGGGTGCAGGCATGGCAAGAGCAGGCGGGGCTGAATGGAAATTGGAGCTTTGTGGCAGATGAGTCATCACAGGTTTCAGCCAGACTGGAGTCTGTGACAGGGCCAAGATGGCATGTGGCATAGCAAAATACCCCGGCAAACCCGGATCTAACTTGGTGGCTCCTAATATTTACCATCCAACCAATATGTGCATCCCTCTCTAGAGCGGCCTCAGCCCTCAATCCCGTGTATACAAAAGCATTTCACAATACTCTCTTCTGACAACCTGATTTGTGATGGGCCTTCCGGGTGGCCTTCGGATCCCTGCTCTACGTTATGCCATAAGGACAGGGAGTGGGGCGAGGGGGAAATGCGTGTGTGTGTGTGTGTGAGAGAGAGAGAGAGAGAGAGAGAGAGAGAGAGAGAGAGAGTGTATTTGTGTGTGTGTGTGTACACTCACACAATAACAAAAAAATTAAAAAATTATGGAGCGTGGTAAATTTAGTCCAAATGATAACTTGCTATAGCGATAATTTATTTAGCCATTGTCGACTATCGTTATAACGTGGTTTCACTGTATATGGTAACAGATAGAAGTGCGAAGGGGTAGTCCTGGGCGGACCTTCTGAATAGCCAACGTGTCTCCAGCACCACTGGCCTGATGAGCTCGCAGCCCCTTCTTGGGTGTTGTGGAGGGACAGGATCTAGCTCATCCCGTAGTCCCTAAGAATGTTTGTGAACATCTCCCCAATATCCCCACTGTGGTTCTTCACCGTCAAAGAGAGGGGTTGGTGCTCAGTCTGGTGAATCTGCTGGCAATGAAGATGGAGGCCTTTGGCGCTCTGTCCTTGTTGGTGACTGATAAGGCGGAATTGTTGTGTACGTCATCACCTTTAGAGCAGAGTGTAGGACTAACTCCAAGCCTGAAGGGCGTAGGGGGACGAAACATATTCAGCAAGTTAAAGGTATAGAAATAAAGCAGGCTGAGAAAAAGAAGAGCAGAGCCTGAATTTTATGTGCTTGTTTATTGTATCTCAAATACACAAAAGAGACACCAGCCTGTGTTCAAAATGGTTGCTGGTTGCTTATAGGGCAGTGGCTAAGGAAGCCAAGGGAATAAACAGATACAAGATGTGCGGTAATTCTGGGGCGAGGCTAACCTCATTTAGGCTAGGCGTAAGCTGGCATAGATGTCGCAGACATGTGGCAAACTATAATGCTTGTGTGTCACACAAGCAAGTATGCTATAGTGTGGCCAGGAGACTGGCCAGTGACAGACCATCTTGAGATGACGTGCTGCGAACTGGCTAGCAGAAATGTGATAATGTGGCCCAGACTCCAGCCAGTGACATACACTCTGAGCTGGGGCTCAAAGTCAATATACTGTCTGACCAGGGGTGAGGGAGATGAGGTCTGCAAAGGGACAAGAGCGAGCATGAACGGCAGAGTGTACCATCCCTCTATGTAGTCTGGCTGCACGCTGNTTCTCCCTCTCCCTCCCTTCCTCCACCTCCCTCCATTTCTTCCTCCCTCTCTCTCTCTCTCCCTCCCTTACTTCCTCCCTCTCTCTCTCCCTCCCGTACTTCCTCCCTCTCTCTCATGGTATTGCCCCCACATGCTCCCAACCACCAGATGGGTCACAAGAATAATGTAAGTGAAAACTGATAACTGCTGTAGGGTCTGAAAAAACCTGGCCATACCCTTAGGTTCGTTGCTGTGGTACATACTGGCTGAAGGCCTGAGTATTATACACTGAAGAGCCAAAAAAACTGGTACATCTGCCTAATATTGTGTAGGACCCCCGCGAGCACACAAAAGTGCCGCAAGACGACGTGGCATGGACTCGACTAATGTCCGAAGGTATGCAGGAGGCAATTCACACCATGAATCCTGTAGGGCAGTCCACAAATCCATAGGAGTGCGAGGGGGTGGAGATTGGAGATGGAGATCTCTTCTGAACAGTACTTTGCAAGGCATTCCAGATATGCTCAATAATGTTCATGTCTGGTGATTTAGGTGGCCAATGGAAGTGTCTAAAGTTAGAAGAGTGTTCCTGGAGCCACTCGGTAGTAACTCTCGATGTGTGGGGTGTCGCATTGTCCTGCTGGAATTGTCCACGTCCGTCGGAATGCACAATGGACATGAATGGGTGCAGGTGATTGGACAGGATGTTTACGTATCTGTCACCTGTCAGAGTCGTATCTAGACGTATCAGGGGTCCCATTTCACGCCAACTGCACATTCCCCATACCATGACAGAGCCTCCACCAGCTTGGACCCTGTTGACATGTAGGGTCCATGGATTCATGAGGATGTCTCCATACCCATACACGTCTTTCCGCCCGATACAATTGGAAACGAGACTCATGAGACCAGGTAACGTGTTTCCAGTCATCAACAGTCCAGTGGCGGTGTTGGCGTGCCCAGGTGAGGCATAAAGCTTTGTGTCATGCAGTCAACAACGGTACATGAGTAGGCCTTCGGCTCCGAAAGCCCATATCAATGATGGTCCGTTGAATACTTCGCACGCTGGTACTTGTTGATGCCTCAGCATTGAAATCTGCGCCATTTTGAGAAAGGGTTGCACGTCTGTCACGTTTAATGATTCTCGTCAGTCGTCGTTTGTCCCGTTCGATCATAATCTTTTTCCAGCCGCAGCGATGTCAAAGATCTGATGTTTTACCGGATTCCTGATATTCACGGTACACTCGTGAAATGGTCATACGCGAAAATCGAAATTTTATCGGTACCTCGGAGATGTTATGTCCCATCTCTCGTGCGCCGACTATAACACCACGTTCAAACTCACTTAAATCTTGATAACCCGCCATTTTAGCAGCAGTAACCGATCTAGCAACTTTGCTAGACGCTTGTTGTCTTATATAGGCACTGCCGATCGCATTGCGTTACTCTGATTGGTTCCATATCTCTGTTATTTGCATACGCACGCCTATACCAGTTTTTTTGGCTCTCCAGTGTACAAACTTACAAAGTAAAAATTTAAATGTTGAAAGAAAAAAAGAATATTGGTATGTAGTATTGGCAGTTCACAGCCTGTGGCAAAGCCATGGAAACTGTAAAATCCTAGCTGGTTATAAAGTTCCTAGCCTTAAGTTAGTAGCTAAGGTTACTAGTTTGATACTGGTTGAGTAGTACTCACATTAACTGGTTGTGTTATTAACTCTGATCACTTGTGGCGTTTGCTATATATAGTCCATTCACTGTTATTTCCTACTTATCTGAAGCCCTGGTGGAGTTCTACTTCTAGGATATTCCTCCACCTCATGCAAACAAAGCTTCTATGTGTACTCAGCATAATAATATTTTGCATAAGAACTATTTGTTACTGGGCATTACCAACACACCTATTTCCTCACTGTTTCTATTCGTATTAATTATAAATTAAATATTAGAATTTATAGATTAAATATAAATAAAAAATTTAATTTAACCAAAACTAAATTATTTTTATGTTAACACAAGTTATGTTTGTGATACATGACATATTTAGGAAACAACCAAGTACATGGGATGATATCTGGTTACATTAAAGACAGGTGAAGGGGTCTGTCTGACTAAGAGAGCAACTAGACTTGACTGTTTAATAAAAGAATACTAAAGTCTCAAAATTGTGGCACACTGTAGGTCCTGAAAGGACTTGGGTACCACTTAGCTGTGTTAGGTTATGTTCGTGGTAGGCTGACGTCGATGGTGCTGGTAGACTCTTCATGCTGGAGTTAGTGCGTAGAACTGCTGGGATCCTTTATGGGTTACTGATCGCTGGAAGGCGGCTAGTTGCTGGTCTCTGGAAGGCGGCTGATGACTTTGCGGGTGATGGCTCCTCAAGAGGAGGATAGGTAGAGAGCTTCAGCAGAAGGTGTGCTAAGGCAAGCTGCCGGAATGAGCTAGCTTGATCTCTGGAAGGCGACAGTGACTCCTCAGGGAGGAGGAGTTGACAGAGAATACCGTTGGTAGTGGTCAATTGGACGGCGGCTGGTTGCCTTTTCGCGGTTGCTTCTCAGGGAGGAGGAGCTGGTAGAGAGCCCCAGCACAGGGAACAACTGGTGTTTGCTGGGGGTGTGCTGCCTTATAAACACCTGGCCACTTATGTTGTCGGCAGGGGATGCTTCGGGTCATCCTCTCTCTTCTCGCTGGTGCGACTTTGCTGCGCGCATGTCTGGTGATTGGGAAAAGCGGGGAGTAATTTTCCTTTTACAGCGAGCCGGTATCTGGTGCTCGCTTAGGGGCAATCCATTTACATGGCTGCGTTTAGTATCCCTTCCCTCTGGTAATTAGTATGCACCCGTGGGCTAATTATGGTGTGTGCTCGTTTGTCTTCCTTCGTTTCTAACGTCTCTTAGGATTCCTGCCGGCTCTGTAGGCAGACTGTATCGTGGTTCACATCTCCCTGGACGCTGGTCTCTCTTCATTACGTGATGTCACACATGATGATGCGAAGTCTACAAAAATATACTCTAGCCCTTATGAGACACCCGTCAACATAACCTTGCCATGCTTGTTGGTTTTGTCTTCTTTCACTAAACTACTTTGTCTTGCTGGTTAATGGGGTGCTCCGCTTTTGGGTTTCACAGTGGGGCAAAAACACATGCAGCACACTATCTATTCTAAGCTAACGGGACACACTTTGATGAGTTCAGGGAGAGCTGCTAACTACTATGTACACATCATCGTACTGAACACTGCGGGCAATGGTTGCTCTCGGTGGATGTGAGGTTGGCCTGTCTTCTCACACAGAGTCCGTAGCTTTAAGAGGTTTTCAGAAGTACACACGTCACTCCGTTGCACAGAGTATTTGTGGCGATGGTTGGTGCTGTGACTCAGGATGGGTGGCTACTCCGGAGCTACAGCTGCTCTGGGGATGCTGTTGTTCTAGCGGAGCTGGCCAGTGATATAAGGGAGGCCAGTGCCATGACGTCTACTTGTTGCGGCCAGGCCTGGCCTCGATGTCAGCTTGGCATGCCCATCACGGCGTGCAATGTGTCTCTGATGGTACATATGTTGGGCTGGCGAGTTGCACTTAGTCAACAGCTGTGGGCTGTGGCCGCAGTGACCTCTGCACAAAGTTTGTGGCGGTGGGATTCAGCTGGGAATGTGGAGGGATGGCAGTCTCTTCACTTCGACGGAGGCATGCTGGTTTCCCCTCTCGGGCGGCTGCCTATGGAGGAGAGAGCCTGGAAGGAGGGGATACGACCAGCCCTGAGCTAGGTGGAGTCATCCGCTTGAAGTAATAGAGACTCAACTGTAATCTTATAAAATATTTGGTATTTGGAGGCACTATGTTGTTGCTTCCCAGTTCTATGTGATGCAGTCATGTAATTATTTATTGAAGCGGTAATACAACAAAGAGAATGACTACCACAGTGCAGTTCATTAATAATGGTTCCTTTCTCAATTCTTTTGTTTATAATCTAATTTTAATTTTTGTATTTTGTATTTGCCATCCTGAGTTTTTGTCTTTCCCTTGTATAAAGTTTTCCCGTTTATAATGCCACTTTCTCATGGCTCCTAAATAACATTATGTAAGGGTTCTGCTGTATATAAAAACATACCACCTTAAAGCCAAACCAAAAATAGTTTCCAAACAATGTCTCAGACAGAAGCAGGAAAAACAACAGCATTATGTAAAGCCTGATAGTGATCTACAGTGAATTTGTTGGTCATAACAGTAGATGATGTCTAAATAATATTCACAGTGCAGTACAAACTGCTGTGTGAAGAATCGTTTGTGCAACTTTGCACACTATTTAACTGAATAAATTGAACCGATTTGGTGCTATATAATGGAAAAAGGTATACAAATATGGAGATAAATGAATTAGTTTTTATTGGACAACACACTGCTCCACACACAATGCCGAATACACCTTACTGTTTTTAAATTTCTCACAAGTACCACTGTGACAGTCTTAAAATGCACCATAAGGTTATAAAAAATGGTACAGTCAATAAATAAACACAATTTTTGTATCTAAAATTAAAAGAGACGTCATTTAAAACTAAGGATTTACTTTACATAAACAAAGATTTAATCAGGTGTTAAAATGATGTGAAAAATTGTTATCCTGCAAGGTTATATTTTGTGTGTAGCAATTGGAAAACATGATCAGCTGTGCCTCATAGCATGGTCACTGCATGTAGTAACTAATGCAGTATTCTCTCTCCATCTTCTTTCACGTCTGGTGAGAGGAGAACTGGTTGCCTAGCAAACAGCATAGTGCACTTGCGTCTTCCCTCTCTCCCTCCGTTGGCCATCTGGTGGGTGGCGGTTAGCCTCCATGAAGGGTCAAATTTGCATCCTTTGTGAGGAGGAGACAAAAACACTCTAGTCATCCTCGGGTGCCTGTAACTGGAGCGTGTCTTGGCCTGAACAACTTCCACTCTTCCCCTTCAGTCTTTTTGAGTGGGCGGCTGATGGAGTCACCATTCCGTATAACTTTTTGGTAGAGGGGTGTCTGGAGTAGGGTGTGTTCTAGCTCGACGGCAGTGCCAAAAAGACTGTAACTGTCGAGCTGAAAATGTTTGTAATCTTTTCAGCACTTAAAAATTATGATGCGACTATTATGTCGTGATGACTGTTATGCAATGAAATACAGTATTCTGTAGCAACAGTTTTTTGTGACGTATGTTACTGCTATACGTAGTCAGGTGCAGCATGTTAGTGATGGCTGTCTGGATTTGAGTAAATACAATCATATGCAATATAAGTATTGTGTGTCTGTTGATAATTATGTATACTGACTTGCACAACTCGTTTAAATATTTTTAAATAGGAAGGATAATGCTCTATTGTTGTATTTTCTGACTTTGGTTGTATGATGTTTTAGGATGGGTATTGTGATGAAGAAGTCTTCGAACCACATTACTGTGTATCGAGAAAAGACGGGGAAGATTATATTCAGTCCTCTGCTCTTTTCAGAAGTCCACATTTCTTCGTGAGTTGCATGCTTTTGTTAACACATTAACCACACTTTACTTTGTGTGAGCAATATGAAGAAAGTGTAATTATTGTGCTGTGTGTAATGTTCTTGGTCTTGTTAGAGTGGTAAACTATCACTAATTGCTCTCCTAAAATGATGATACGCAGCCATGTGTTACTTAAGAAAATGGCATTTGCTGCCAGTGTTTTGTTCTTGGCGATACAATGCTGCAGCTTTTCTCATTTTTTATGTTATTTATTAATTTATCTCCTTAAGTAGGTTATACCAATATTGTATAGGGAAATTACTACATTTGAAAAAGGTATGAATTTCTTTATATAAAATGTTTTATTTTCCCAGAGAACTATAGTTATGGGACTTGTTGCCCAGCACATGTTAAGACCTTCCATTGATACTGTAGTTAAGTTTTTTGCTAATTTTCACCTACTCAATAGTTCAACCTGCACTGTTAGATATAATTTTATTTAAAACACATCACCATTTAAATATATTAATGCTCTATTAATAGAACATTTCAGTTTTTAACCAGAGACGTTTAAACATGACTTTTCGTGTGTCAGGTCTTACAGTGGTAGACTTTGATGCAGTTTTCGTGTTTCAAGGGTCCAAATATTTTGAAATGTAGTCGTAATGGTTTTTTATGGACAAATCAGTTGTAGAATATCTAAAACTGAGGTTTTAGGATAGTTACTGTACTGTCAAGGTTGTATTGCCATTAGTCTCCCAAGATTTGTATGTTTTTCTCCATTTTAACTTTTAGCATTATTATAGACTAAAGTTTTACTTATAATTTTTTTTTTAATTTTGTAAATTGTTATTGTGTATGTTATTCTATTGTATCCAGTCCTCCTAGCTATATGTTGATTGTTATGTTAAGTAATTTTGTTCAGAAACTATAGCAAATTTGAGAGCAACAATTTTTGAGTATAGAATGTAAATTATGTATGTGAATCATGCATTGTTTGAAGTTATGTTGTGGTCTATATTATTTAGAGAAGTATTTAAAATGTAAAATTTAACCCTGTTCCAAAAAAGTTATAATTTTATGTTAGTGTGTTTTATGCTGCTAGGTTTTGATGCAAAGGTGAGTGCATAGCATTCATTAACTTTGAATGAATTTTATTGCATTGTGTTCTTTCAATGACGTTGTTATGAAATTCTTTCAAGAAACTGTTACAGGTGTTTAAGTGTGGCACATTTGTGGGAAGCAGGCAGTTAGATTACTATTGACTATCGTAAAAGTTTAAGAATCTTGAAATTTAATATTTACAGCCTTGTGTTTGCAGATAGACATGCATGAGGTTAAAGCCAAAAGTTCTTGGAATTTATTTATTACAAATTGAACACTTGCCTAATAACTGTCTTCATCTCCTTTGGCACCAGTCCCAGTACAATTTTGATGCTTGGAAGTTTGTGTGAAAGTCATTTCTTGTCATTTCGTTCATCATATGTTGAGTTATCCTTTTAATTTAATCTACCATGTCAAATATTCATCTCGTGAGCTTCATTTTCATTTTCAGGAACAAAATAAGTATTGTGGGGACTGAGTTAGATGAGTGAGAGGGTGTGGAGCAGCGCAGCCTTCGTGCAGCTGACGTACAGAGACAGTGATCACACACCGCATTCATGGCAACTCACTTCAATAATATTTTGCATGCGAAACTAATTCTTACTAGGCATTACTAACACATCTATCTTCTCTCTGATTTTATTCATATTAATCATAAATGAAATAATATAATTATTAATAAAATACTATTAACAGTTCTATTTAACCAAAAATACAACATTTTCAATGTTTTTCTTTTAACAGAAATATAAAATGCTTGTGACACATTGACATATTTAGGAAACAACTAAACACATGGGATGTGGCCGGAATAGGCGGCTAGGCTACTGATTATGTTATAAAAAGTAGACAGAATGCACAAGTACTCACAGGGCGGTACTTGTAGATAGACACACACAAACAAGAGTCACACTACCACATTTTCCATGCGGATGCTCAGTTGCGCAACTTTTCGCTGGTTAGACCACCTTCATCAGGTGGCAAACGGTGGCACACTGCAGTCTTGTGAGTGGTGATTGGCAAACAGTGAAGCTAGCGGCCAGGAGGCAAACGAGGGTGAGGCGGAAAATTTTAAGTGTGGTGGAGGGGGGTTATGTTATGTTTAGGCCAGGTATCCAGGGCAGCTATAACTGTGCAACAGAAAATCTTATCTACCAGCTACAGTGCATTCACTGCAATGCAGAGTACTTTGGCCTCACCATCAACACTCTCAGACAGAGAAAGAAAGGCAACAGAGCAGACACCAAACAAGCTATAGATGGGGCAAATGTAAATTTGCAGCTGAAGCCAGTTTCAGCACTTGTAACATCTCACAACCAGAACTTTGACTCCTGCTACACAACGAGAGTGAGGAGGGCACTACCTCCTAATAATAGTGCAGAACTGCGTTGCTGGGAACTGGCCCACCAATACATAACAAAATCCAGACACACCTGGCCTAAACATAAGATAGCCCCTCTACCACATTTCAAATTTCCCACCTCACTCTAGTTTGCCTTCTGACAACTAGGTTCACTGTTTGCCAACCACCTATCACCAGACTGCAGTGTGTCACCGTTTGCTGCCTGATGAAGCTGGTCTAGCTAGCGAAACGTTGCAAGACCTTGAATCCGCGTGGAAAATGTGTTTGTCTGATTCTTGTTTGTGTGTGTGTCTGTCTACAAGTACCTCCCTGAGAGTACTTGTACATTCTGTCTACTTTTTATAATGTACATCATATGGGGTGAGTTTTCAAATATTTGATTTGGTAAGTTTAAAAGATATCGCAAATAGTTTTTAAACTTTTTGTTACTGAGCACAGCTTTTATTTCTCCATATTACAGAATGGGGAGGGAGTTAACTATTTGGGTCTGTAAAAACAGGCAAGCTGTTATGTCTGTGTCTTATAAAGATTTACAGAAACAGACCTTGAGATGTTAGGATGGGATAATATGGCAGAACTAAGGATAAAATAACCTGAAGGTGAACGTAGATAATTATTTCATTAAAATCATTTCACTATTACATGATCTGAGCCTGACTGTGGCCTTGCTAATCAATCCTAAAAACCTGCAAGTCCTTTCTGAGAATCCCAACTTACCAAGGGATGTAACTGAAGAAGTGTCTCACCCTGAATCAACCTCGGTCAGCCGCCACCGGAGGGGAAGCTGCTGCTCAGTGAATGAGTTGTTGCTTGGAGGGTGACATCTACTGACATACACTGAAGAGCCAAAAAGCTGATACACCTGTCTAATATCGTGTAGGGCCCCCCCGAGCACGCAGAAGTGCCGCAAGACGATGTGGCATGGACTCGACTCGACTAATGTCTGAAGATATGCAGAAGGCAATTCACACCATGAATCCTGCAGGGCAGTCCACAAATCCAATCTGCGCCAATTAGAGAAAGGGTTGCATGTCTGTCATGTTTAATGATTCTTGTCAGTCGTCGTTTGTCCCGTTCTTTCACAATCTTTTTCCGGCCGCAGCGATGTTGAAGATGTGATGTTTTTCCGGATTCCCGATATTCACAATACACTCGTGAAATGGTCGTACGCGAACATCCATATGTTATCGCTGCCTCGGAGATGCTATTTCCCATCTCTCATGCGCCGACTATAACACCACGTTCAAACTCACTTAAATCTTGATAACCTGCCATTGTAGCAGGAGTATCCGATCTAGCTGCCGACCGCATCGCGTTACTCTGATTAGTTCTATTTCTCTGTTATTTGCATACGCATGCCTATACCAGTTTTTTTGGCTCTTCAGTGTGTGTGTGTGTGTGTATATATATAAACACTACTTCGCCTCATCTTCACGTGCCGTAACATCAGTCTAGATGGGGTTTGAACCCTGGACGACTTGCTACCAGAGCCTACCAGCACGCCCCTAGCCAAGGGGCACCCATAGACATGGCAGTCAAGACCATCTTCACCTTTATGTCAGACATCACGCCACCCCACGTGTGATAGATACCAGCCAAACAACCTAGCGCTGAGCTTGAGCTCGTGCAACCATCGCAACCCCGCATAGCATAGAAGTCTGCTTTTAGTCTCCCCCGAGAGATGGCAGCCCTCGTCGCTAAGGGAGGAGCTCCAGCACGAAGATACCAGACACGCCCAAGGGAGCCGAAGGGTCTGCAGCCGGCCGTCGATATAGGCAAGCGCACGCCCCAGAAACGTGTCGGTTGATTCTCAGCAGCTCGCTCCACTACCTTGTGTGCTGGCTGGAACTCTCTGTCTGCTACAACCCTACAACCGCCTTCCTCATGAAGGACCCCTGCTCTTCAGGAGATCTTCCAGAGCTTCAACCCCTGAAGAAGTCTTCATGCCTCTATAACACTCACTACCCTTCTGGTAGTTACACCCAAGTCCCTTCTGGACAACAGCATTAGAGTAAGTTAAGGCCAGTTAGTATTAAAGTTACCTAGCCGCATCTGCTCTTGTCTAGTTTCGACCCAGTTCCCCTCACCTTGTATTACCGTAGTTTAATTCCGTTTCAGTTCATTTTAGTTAGGAGTTAGTACAGGCCACCATGTCTATTACTCACGGGAATTAAGACATGATCTTACCTGACCTCTGAGTATTTATTTCTTTAATCCCAAGTAGATGTCGGCCCACCAAGGAAAAGCAGGCGACTGCGTTATTTGAAACCTTCTTTGCCAAACCTAGAGTAGGACTGCGAGCTCCCTTAACCGGGCACACGTACGTCTCAAACACACGCATCAGATGGCCACCTATACTGTGTATTAGCTATGGCGTACGGTAGAGCCACAACTATTAGAAACTCAATCCACGAGGCGGCTAGTCAGCCAGCTCAGCCAATTCACTCCATCCACCGCGTAATTTTTACCGGAAAGAGTGATTCGACTGGTTCTGGAGGTCTGACCCCTTTTGGACCACATACGTTGCTCAGACATCCAGGGTAACCCATCACTCCAACCACCACGTTGAACTTCGCCATTTGGTGTAAACAGGTCCGACTTTGGTTGGCTTAGCCCGAATGACTTTACACCTAGCTAGGGATCTTCGTCACCTGCTCTTTCTTAGCTTGGCAGACCTTAGTTCCTGCCTTTATGCCATACACACATAGGAGTGGTGCAAAGTGGAGAGTGAAGAGGGCAGCTACTGCCTCCGAGACTAGCGTGAACTGCAACCCAGTACCAACTGCCCTCTGCAGTTTAACCCTCCAGGGAACGAGCTCAAGCCACCCACCAACTGGAGAGACTTCACCTCCCAGTTCCCTCCAACTCCCTCTTTCAGCCACCCCACAAGACCGCTGGCGACCCACATCCTATCTTCGAGAGATTCCGTGAAGGACTTCCAGTACTGCTGGGAATCGACAGTCCTTGGTTCTGACCCAGCAGCCCTCCGCAGGCCCCCTAGCCACAGCACCACCTTTGCCCACGGACTGAGCACGAGTTCCAGCCGGCACCAGCAGCAACAGCGGCCGAGATAGGGGCTACCCCGGGCCACGCCCAATATAGGTAAACCAGTGACTTTGTGCGAACCAGTAGTACGAAGGATAGTTAAGCCCACACCAGACTTTATGCCATGCCGTCAAGTCACACGCCCCAGCTTATATACCGGCTGGGGTCCGGTTACCAGCCAATAAAGTCAACCCAGTCATATCGCCAGTGTCTGACAGACACACGAAAACCTTGCGTGACTGTGACATCATCAGTCACCCGACGTAACGCGTCAAGGCCTGTCAGTTGAAGATTGCCAGCTCTCTGTGCTTCTGAGCTGTGTCTACTCCTCTCACCCACCTCTCAGGTTTTGTCGCATTTCTGAGCTTGTTGACTCCCTTTATGCACTAGAGGTTGTGGTTTGTTTACTATTTCGTAGGTCTATGTGAAATGTTGTAATGTAATGTATATCTGTAGTTCTTGGTGACCCAATTAATTACTGTGTTTGTTTTTGGTTACCTCACTGACTGAATGTTTCTTTTTTGATGTTTGTATATTTGTTTGTGGCTTCCTTCACTGGTATGTTTCGTTTGGTAAGTGTTGCACAAATTTGTGCTTAACAGTGTCACTTTGTAATTAAGCAAAATTGTGTACATGCGACATTCAGAAGTGGTGAACATTTTTCACTTACATCAGCAGTCTGTTATTTTTAATGCCTGCCTCCACCAACAAGGTAAGCATGAATACCCAAGTTGCACAAATTAGCCTTTCAAGTTCATTAAATTTTGTACCTAAAAAAAAAAGAAATTTTTAGTTTATTCCATTGTTAGGTATTATCATACCGCAAGTATCCAACAAAGCGGTTGGAAGTATTTTGTGATTTCATGTCTTGTGTACTGAGGTAATGTAAGCCATGTTTGCTGATTTTACTTTATCACTAGTATTGACCAAGTCTGTTTCTCTACCAAACATGTCATTATTGAATCCAAACACCATTATTGTTTTGTAAGATTAGAATGGTATCAACATGATTTTCTACAATGTTTGTGGCGGCTGCAAATCCATCTATGATTTGTACGCCATTATAAAATGACAACTGCGAATTACAGCACCACAGTCAATAATGCGTAGCAACATAGCTTCACAACTGGTCTGGTAATGGTTCCTGATGATGTGAAAACTCAGGGCCAAATTTAATATGACTGCCAGATATTTGCACCAATGCAGTGCGGAGTAAAGAAAATTGTGATCTCCTTTGAGCATATTTGGCTATTTCTTTTTTGCCGAATACGTATCATCACGGGCGCACCATGTACCCCAGATGAGATATGAACCCTGACTGGCAGCTGCCAAGGCCAGCATTCCACCTCCTTGGTAAACTTAAGACACAAGGAGAGCAGAATACGGCATTAAAAGACTAGTCACGCAAGTCGCCCTTCCCCTTTAAGCCCGTGAGAAGGGATATCAATCAGCAACGCAAGTAAGTTGCCTCTAAGTGAGCAGCGGATACCCCTAGCACACAAGAAAACTACCCTAGCCTCTCACCCTCTCCGAGAGAGCACTGCAAGGCCATGCTGCCCTCGAAGGGAGGAACCAAACTGACTGGAGACCCCAGATGGCCGAAGAAACCCAAGACCCACCCCTGGCCAGGTGTGTATATAAGGCCCTGCAGAGCCAAGGAATGGCAGTTAATCTCAGCAGTGCCTGAGCACAAGTCATGCTAAGGCTCTCTGCTCTTTCTTCCTTGTGAGGAACCCCTAGTGGTCACCAGTGACCAACGCCCGATGCCTTCAAGCACCAGTGCAGCCCTGAAGAGTCAACGTCCCTCCTTGACAATTGCCATCAACACCATTAACTCAGTCTCATCCAGTCCTTTCAGGACAACCAAGCTTCAGTTAGGGTCCAAGTTGTTTTCATAGCTATGTGATTGTTGGTCTTGCTCCTCAAGCACGCTCTTCAAGTTGACAGACCCCTTCACCTGTCTTTTCTTCAACTTAACTTCACTTCCGTATATTACTCGGTGAATTGATACAACGCAGGAGAGTATGTGTCACTGTGTTCTATTCTCGATGGATTAAAACACTTATTTCAGTCTAACTGCCATATAACTGTTCTAGAGTGAACTGTACTTAGTCTCCATCCTGGTAAGTGTCACCCCGCAACGTAGCGGCAGGGAACTGCGGCTTTACAACATATTTCCGACTCAAAAGTTGGACTACGGGCTTTCCCCTAACAAGGACTGTACGTATGTCTCGAACCCCACATATTAATATGCCACCCATTCTGTCAACCAGGTACGTAGAGGTACCTGGTGCATACGTACGGTAAAGTCGAGTCCCCTACTAGCAAGGTACACGATGAAGAGGCTAGACCACCTTTGTCAGTTAACCCACTCCATCCACCGCGCATAGACTTGCCGGAAGGAGTGCCAGGCCTGACAAGGAGTGACCTATCCCTTCTGGGTTACACAATAGCTAGGGAACCGTTGCCGGCCACCTCAGTGCGGGCATGAACTGTAGTACCTTCCCATACATGCCGTTCACCCGTAGGAGGGGTAGTAAGTGGAGCGACGAGAGGACAGCTGCTGTCCTCGTCAAGGAACAGTTGCTGAGTAACCAAACCTTACCAGCCTTCAGTTACTTAACCCCATGGGAACAAGCTCAAGCGGCCTGCCGACTGTTGAGGCCTCACCTCTTAGTGCTCCCTGCCAACCTATTTGGCCCATAGAGAAGATCCCTGGCTCTTCTCATCTGGTCATAGAATACATACATCTGAGCCTACCCATGGTTTTTGGGGATTGAGTCAGTCACCGCAGCTGTGCAAAACTAAATTACTTATAAACCAAAATGTTTATTTTTTTAAAGTGAATAATAATCTGGAAAGCTTGCCAAAAATATATTTTTGTAAAACTTGCTGAAGTTTTATTCAGAAGGAATGTTGATTACCGTTAAGAGTTTTATGATAGAATATACTTTTTGTTAATTTAAGTATAAGACATTTCAGAAGAATATAACACAATTTATACATCATTCAGTTACATTCTATACCTCATCCATGCTAGTAAAATACTTGTGAAACACATTACACAAAATAAAATCCACAGAAGCAGTACATTTAATTAAAGTCTTTGAGGAACTAATATTTTAGATCTGATTCAATGTATGTTCAATAATAAAAGTAATATGTGAATTGGCTTTTGAAAACTAATATTGAACCAGTATCAACATTGATACTGAAGATTTATAAAATGACTGACTTTTATGTGTATTTGTATTAATACCTCAAACATCATGCTAGGACTACAACAGGCATAATCATATCTTGTTTCATGCCTGCGTACTATATTCACGAGTTTCAGTTATTTGAATCATTTTATAAAATCATATTTAGTATTTCTCACTTCAAAGGCATCATAAAGTTCATGTGATTGTTCCATTTATGTCTAGAGGCATAAGTTTTCATGAAAGTTGTACTAAATTAAATGTTTAAAAAAATTTTTTCCCTGTAGAAGAGAAACATGATTTGTGAAGTATAGAAGTGTGTGTGTTTGCTTCAGGTGTTTGAAGTCGCACATTGAGAAGTGGTTGAGGTTAGTACTGGAATGGGATCCGAAAAAACGTGGACGAGATCTCAGCAAGCCAAAAGAGTTCCAAGTAATAGTTTTCAACAACATCAGTAAAATCTTAAAGAAAAAGGTTTGACACTATGTTTTTGCTTTACTTACTTGTGAAAAAAAAAAAATGTATTTATTTTTATCTATGATTTCTTTAATAAGTTCCTTGCCAGTTATGAAACATTATGATGAATAAACTGAAGTATTTCCCACTGCAGTATTAGTTATATGGTGAAAGCATAGTCTGAAGTACTCTCATCGATAAAACAAAGAAATCAAAGCGGGATGTCCTTGAAGTAGAGGTGTGTTGGGAAGGTGGCATTTCACTTTTGAGAAGTAACAAACAATATCAGTGTAAAATTGTCTGGATACTTTAGTGCTAGTGGTAACATTGTGGGAAAAAATGTGGGTTTATGATGTGTGTGTCAGGGACCAGGCCAAGTTCTACTAGGGACGCCTCGTCCCTAGTTGTCATTGGCTCTTATTGTAAGCAGTTGTGTCCATCGTAATTAAAAAAAAAAAACTATGGAAGTTTTCAATGTAAATCTGTTTTCAGGATAGGAATGAAAGTCAATATTTTGTTGCCTGTTCATAAATGTGGATATTGAAACACAAATGTGGCAGCTAATTGAAAAGTGTCATAACAGTCAGCAAAAATTGCTGTGAGTAGTTCTCTGTTTATGGTATTCGTTCTTCTATAACACAGTGCATTTTGAAGCCATAGCGACAATGCTGTATTTTTTCTGAACAGATTGCTGCATTAAAACTCTATACTCACGACCGCTTGAAACTCTGAGAAAACAGAACACATGCAAAGCTTGTTTGTGCTATTTTTCATCGC
>NQII01002335.1:188294-215406 GCA_002778355.1 Clitarchus hookeri
GGGGGGGGGGGGGGAGCTGAAGGGGCTTCATCCCCTCCCAAAAAGTCAAAGTTTTGATAAATATAAACAAATTTTAATAAATTAAATTAAAATTATGTACTGAAAATTAAAATAAACAATTGCAGTTTTCCTTGGGTGTGCACTTGAAATTTAATGTATTTTACAAAGAGAAAAGGTCTTTTACTTATTGTGCAAATTGCTCACCTCAGAAATCGGGGGTTCAGCCCCTATCAAAATAACATCTTGTGTACACAACTAGTCATCGAAATACTTCTGTATAGCCAAATGTGACCTTGATTGCGAACTCATACCAAGGCTTCTAGAAATAGAGTGGCTTCCAATGAAGCACTACACATGACCATACAACACACAGAATTCATTAAAAAGCAGTTCACTCACACAACACTACCAAAATTGTCAGAAAAGTATGATTTATGTTGCATATGAAGAAGAATGCGTATATTTTGTACTGTGGTAAAATGGTTTTTTAGGATTTACTTATTTAAATGTTAAAAATAATTAGTAATAATGTTTACAAATATTTTAAATAATTGTTTTCATGCCCATGTATTCCTGTCTAAAAGTAATCATTTTTATAACCAAAATAAACATACATAGATACAATCTGACGCACCACAGGTGACGCCTTAATCTAGTCGAACCTCGGCCACAGCCAGGTCCTCGCAAGGTATAACCACTGGGTCTGCATGTAGAGAGGTCCATCACAGAGATCCATGCATGCCTGCGCAGTTTGCGCTCTCACGGCGCGCAGAGGGTTTCCACTCTCCGTCTCTAGTTCACGCTCGCACTCTCTTGCTCCTTCACTCGCCTCCTTCACTCCTCATTGGTTGGACGGTATGAAAAAGACTTTGAGTCCCACCTCAGGCTTTGTATGTCACTAACCGGTCTCCAGGCCACATCGCAGCGTCCCTGCTATTCAGTCGTATATCTGCTAGTTTTCTTTTGTGACGTACAACCAGTTGCTGTTGCCACAATAAACAAGCACACAAAATCAGTGTCAGCTCTTGTCACTCTCAGACCACTTTGTTTTCTGAAGCCTGCATCCTGCTAGCCCTATGGCAACCACCAATGGTGGGGATTTTTTCTGTTTTATGAAATCGGTGTTAGAACTTAAGAAACTATGCCAAGGGAACTTAATTGTATAGAATCTGCACCCACTTTAAAATTCAGAATACCACACCACGTTACTAATAACTGCATCAAGATCACACACACACACACACACACACACACCCACACACACACACAGAGAGAGGCCCCCCCGCGACACCCTCCAAGAAAAGTGCTACGCCGTACATGCAGGATTAGCTAGCAGGCCTGCTGCTGCTGCCTGCTGGTCGACAACCTTATTTCATGCTTCAGAGTGCGCCTACCCCGCCGTCCTACTGGCCATGAAGGGGAACGCAGCCCCGTCTTTGCCGCTACCTTTCCGCCTTTGCCTCCCCGCACCCCCCCTCCCCCTCGTCCACTAACCCTGTGCTTAGAGCATAAATAGGACTTACGGTCAACAACAGTTTGTGGCCGACTCGCGCAGCTCCTTTTGCAGAACATCACTCTACCCGGCNATGCTTCAGAGTGCGCCTACCCCGCCGTCCTACTGGCCATGAAGGGGAACGCAGCCCCGTCTTTGCCGCTACCTTTCCGCCTTTGCCTCCCCGCACCCCCCCTCCCCCTCGTCCACTAACCCTGTGCTTAGAGCATAAATAGGACTTACGGTCAACAACAGTTTGTGGCCGACTCGCGCAGCTCCTTTTGCAGAACATCACTCTACCCGGCTGTGTACTGAAGCCTCCTTTCCATTTGTAGCTGACTCGTGCAGCTCCAGTTGTAGAACGTCACTGCCCGGTCACGTTCCGAAGCCTTCTACTTCACCATCTCTAGCTGATTCGCATAGCTCCAGTAGCAGAACATCACTCTGCCCGGCCGCTGACAGAAGATATCAATGTCTCCCAGCTACGTGTGTCTAGCACATTTATACTGCATACGAGTCCAAGTACCAACAGCCTGGGTCAACCTCTCATCCTGCCCCACCACGTCTTCCGACACAGAGAAACCTCTGTTGGCAACCTAGGTTCTGCCCTTCAGACCCTAATCAGGGTACAGGCTGGATGTGTGTGCTTTAATTGTTCCGGCAACCCTCTACTTCCCACTTCACCCATGTGGTCCGCCAATACTCTTCCAGGAGTAGGAACGTGCCGCTCGACCTCTTTCCTTTCTCGCCCTTCAGTGAGCTCTGACTTTGCATTTTACTTGGATCATATGGCAACGTCTCACCTTGCTAAGTAACATGGGAGCAGCGCTCCATCGTGCTATTGTCTCCTTCTGTAAGTGGTTGGGTCTGCCGGCGACGTCCCTCTCAGACAACATACTTGCAGGAGGCCAATAGTTGCCTCTCGCAGACCTCTGACTTTATGTTTTACTTGGATCCTATGGCGACATCCCGCCTTGCTGAATAACATGGGAGCGGTGCTCCACCCTCTTATTGTCCTCTTGTAAAGTGCTTGGGTCTGCCGGTGATGTCCTGTTCGGCCAATGCACTTGTAGGAGGCAATACTAGGCACCTACCAAACCTCCTTGTATATTCATCATATCAGGCTGTGCCAGCCCCTACTTGACACCCACTGTCTCCTCTCTCTAAGCTATTTCCCGACTACATGCTTCGGCACTGGGCTGGGTGGGATAAAGCAACCAAGCAGGTGCTAGCCCTGGTTGGAAGCCTTGTAGAAACAAAACATAGCGCCAGCAGAATTTATGTCTGGAAGAGAGAGAGAGAAAGAGAGAGAAACTGCAACATGCCAAAGGCAAAGACTTCCATCTCATCCAACGAGGGCAGAGACACCGTTTTCAGACTCCTGTGGCACATTCCTTGAGCCGTCTCCTTGCTGCCCCCTACGCCACCCAAAAAGCCTGTAGTTAATTGGGCCACAGTGGTGTAGTGGTTAGACTACTCGTTTCCCACCTAGACGAACCTGTCAACAGCAGTCTCCAGCAGAAGGGAATGGAGGGGGAATAGTGATACCTCTAGGAAACAGTACGCGCACTGCGTGTTTTGACACGCTGCCAAGCAGCAACGCCAGTCAACGGGGCCCAATTGAACTACCTCGCAGGGAATTATTGCATGTCTGCAGGTCTCCGTCCCCACATAGCATATAGCGTTGCTCTTAATGCCATTTATGATGTGTGGGTGTTTTCAAACAAATGTTGACACAACCATCACAAAGTATATGGGGGTTGTAAACCACAGGAAAAAATGTTGGATGTAATGGCATTTTAAATAATTCCACAAACTAAACAATATCATTTCAATATAGAAGCTCTACATTGTTTTATTCTGTGAACATTAAAATGCCTTCTTTTATTTTATGACACAAAACAAGAATGGTTGCTATGGCGCAACTCTATAGACAAAACGACTCGGTGAGTGTCTGTAACATTTTGTCAACATGAGAACTCCCAGAGCTGTGGTTTTGGAGGAAGGTGATTGACACTGTTCTCTAAAGGTCCAATTTCCTACTGAAGTAAACACAGGGCGATTGGAGTTCAAAAAACAATCTAGTTTTATTATTCCTTGACAAGTTATAATTCACTCACGAGCTCTAGAGACAACTCCTTCCCGTTTATACAAAGGGGGGGGGTAGGGGGGTAGTACTCTTCACACACGCTGGATGACTGTACTTATCTGTCCTGTTGTGCTGGTAGCTGGTCCTGCAGTTGAGGTCTGGTGAGCGGGAACTGGCAGGACTCTGCGTCTGATGACGGCCGGCTGCCGTGGTCGTCTCCTCGCGGACTCGTTCCGCCCTCCTCGGTTCCCGTCGGCGTTGTGCATGGGTTTTCTCGGATGCTTCCCACCTTACATCCCGTTTGTCGGCCTCTGTCATTGGTCTGTTGCACGCGGCTGGCTTCTCCTTGAGCGGACGCCCTTCGGTCGGGCTCGTCCCTCGCTCCCGTTCTCGATGTAGGGCAGTAACGGCTTGTTCCTTGCCCTACCACGTCCCGGCTGGACATTCCCACTAGCTCGACGTGGCCTTCCGGCGAAGCTCACCACTCGATTCTCCCCTCCTCGGTGCGTTGCAACTGCTTGGACTGACTGGCTTCTGCGGTAAACTGGCTGGTTGACTCGCGTCCGGATCTGGCGGACCCCTTAATGTAGTGACCGCCTATCTGCGCATCCCGGGGTGGCAGTACCGTACTCCCGTGTCACTTTCGGCTCGTTACTGCGGCTGATTGATTCCCTGCTGGATTGGTTTATGTTTCCCACTGACTGCTCGTGGCAAACTCCCGTCGTCCGGCTCCGAACACCGGACGTCTCGCGGACGGACCTCCGACCAACTGTGTTGTTTCACTGCTCGCGCCTGACTGAACTGTCTCACGGCTAGCGCCTCACTGAACTCCCCCTTCCTCTCTCTCGTCGTTTTTGTAGGCTCCCATCGCCATATTGAACTCGTGTTATTTCTGCAGGTGGCCGGCCGATGGCCGCGTCCCCTCTGGGTTATAAAACAACGTGTGCGGCCCTCCGGCGCGCGTGGGTCCGGTGTTGCCCCTCGATCCTGGTTTACAAGTTTAAGCACTTCGTCCTGTGCATGCGGAAATATTTGGGTGGCCTCTTGGCTTGGCGTATGTGTGGTTCGCCTGCCTTGCCGCTATTCTCTCCGCACGCTCGCCCCAAAAGCTCTCAGGGTTTTATTGCGGTGAAGCCCGGGGTCGTGGGACCTCGGCGTATCTTGGGGCAGCTGCCCAGTGTAGCTGTGTTCGTGCCCTGGTGGCTTCCGTTGCCTCCGGATGCCGTCTGCACGTGCAGAAAACTTGGGTGGCCCGTCTTTGCAGCTGTGAGGCGCGGGATCCTTTATTTGGACACGTTCTCCACCCTTAATATTTATTGGTGTAGACCGCCGGCAGGCTTCGCTAGCGCGTGTGTTCTGACGGCCAAAAATGCATGGACGCGGGGAGCGTCAAACAAGAACAGTGTTGCTTTAACACTTTCCGAAAGGGTGGTGATTGGCATACGAAGATGACAACGTGGTCACACCCATATGTGTTCAGTGACCATCGTGTCTTGGATCAGTGGCCAACAACAATCGTATGCGATGGCTTCCCTAACCATCGCATTGGAAGCAGGTGGTGTCTGCTGCTGCATAGTAGGACAGGATTTGTATTGCTCATCCTCAGCCCTACAAACACTGTCATGTGGTCATCAATTCCAACCAAAAAAAGTGTGATTTTTCATTAAGTCCGTTGGTGTATGGTGAAAATTATAATTGCTTGGATTCATGTTATATTCAACTGACATTTATACAATTATTTATTTGGCATTTTCAATGGCCTGAACAGTGTCTACACCTTGGTAGAGGAACACTACACATTAAAGATATAGGTAAGGAATCTGCCAGGGCCTATTTCAAGGAACCATCCAACCATTCTTATGGAGGATTTAGGGAAAACAAAATTGTAATGGGAAGACTGGGAATCGAACCTGGGTCCTCCTGGTTGTGAGTCCAGTGTTTTACCACAGCACCTTTTAGAGCCCAGACAGTGTGTACTGAGGTCAGAAAGGTCAGAAGCTCAGTTTCAGTAACATTCACACGACAATCCTGGAGACATGATAATTTCACACGTACTGTTGTAGTGTTAATTACAGAACAGGTATTTTATATTGCATCATAACCAAACAAACGCCAATGAAAGTTAAAACATCACTTAATTGGTTCACATATTTTTATTTTTATGACCACTTTTACCCAGCAGTAATTATAACCACAATCCAGAAATAAGTAAAGTTTTTGGGACAAAATTGTACAATATTTATTTTGTAGTCCAAGTCATTAAATACATTTCAAAATTAGGTTTATTATAGTTCAAACGATTTCTAGCACCTAGCACTTTAATTATTGTGAACAAATAACATTTTAATTTCTACACTTTAAAATTTGTAGTAAATAGAATATTGAATGTTCTTTGTAGCATAATTCAAAATAATGTATTTTGAAATTTATTAAATACATATTATGCAAATAGAAATCTATTAATAAATATAATGTTCAACATTTAAATAATTTTAAACATTAAATACAGCATGTACCAATGGCCTTAAGGACAATACAGGAATGATCACCTAAGAAACTGACAAACTCTGTCAGGTGATTCCTCACATAAATAAAGAAAAAAAGTATATCCATCACATTTAGCCTGACTGACTTCCTAAGGAGGTGTACCCGCCCATGAAGTTTGAGACGAGTGACATATTTATTGTGAATAGCAGGGATCAAAATTTACTCTAATCTCTGAAAGTACCACATGCACACACATGCACACACACACACACACACATGCACATGTGAATGCCCACATGCACACACCCATACACATTCGCATGTGCACACACACACAAATACACAAGGGAGGCGTCACACTCGCTTCCAATGTGACTGGATACACCTGGGCGGCAACCACCATTTCTTCCATAACTTATTACTTATGTACACAGACAGTATTCTGTAGATGTGTATGTTCATTTACTGGTTTGGAATAAACTTGGGACATTTTTGAATTTCAACCTTAATATTGCCTTTTTTAGTTTACCCGGGTCTCCAGTAAGTAAGATATTGAGGTAGTTTCAATTTTTTATAAATTAAACATTTCTTTCTAATTACTTCTCTTTCCTTCTTTTTATCTCTGTTATATTATTTCCTTAACTTCACTGCCGCAGAATCTTTTTTAACATTTCAAGTAAATAATCAACTTTTTCCAAGCAGGTGTAAGGTGTAAGGATGGCTGTGAGGACCTAAGTGGGATTTCCAATCTCTCAACTCTGGCCTGACCGCCCTTGCTGTTACGAGCATACTGTGTACATAGTTTAAAGAGAATTTGTATTCATTTTTATGCTGCGCTCTGCATTAACATTCCTGCTGTTATTGCAATTGTTTAAAAGTTTAAAAAATACTACAGTAAATTTTTTTTAACGTGACAAATTGTTAAAGTATGTACGTATTCAGATACTTGTAAGTAGCACTCACAAATTTGTTCGGGTAGTCAGTGGAAACAGACATAGTAATAATTTGACACCATACTGTGCACTATAAAATAAAGAAAATTATTGTAACTGGGCAGGAATTTTGTTAAATTTTTGTATGGTATAATATATTTTTTTTTTTTTTGGGTTTGTCCTAAAAGTTTACTGTCTTTCCTGGCAGGTTTTGACAGTATTCTGTACTGCTACGTATTCCAATTTGTCTTATGAAATAAATGACAGCACTGCAATGAAAACAGTTCAGCAGTGGATTGAGAGGGACACGAAGCTAGCTGTGTCAGACCAAGAACTACTTCTCCCGTCAGGTGATGCTGTTGATACTGATGGAGATGCAGTCCAGTGCTGGGTTGCCCCAGAGTTCTTCACTGATGATGAGGTAATTTTCTGTTACATTTACAAGTTTTCTGTTTGGTTACATTGAATTTGTAAATGTTGTCTATACAGTTGTGTGTTTTTGAATATGAACTAGTTGAGCACCACTCCTTGTGCTCTTCTTACATTAAGAAGGGTGATGAGATAAATTTTCGTACGTGAGAAGAAGGAAGCTGCAGACTTAATATGACTGCTTAAGTCTGTGCCAGGCACCTCATTTGGAAGAAAATTTTGTCCCTCTTTTATGTTCCACCATAATAAAACATTATAAGGTTTTTATTTTTGTATCTCATATAATTTGATGTCAATATGTAACGTACCTTCAGCAGGGACTGGCACTAAAATCAAACTGGATATAAAAATTTTGCCTCTGGATTTCATTTGTATGTTGCTGAAATTAAAAAAGGAATTATCTGTTTTCATTAAATTTATGTCAGACGTATGTTTCAGTTCACGTCCCTTTGGAATTAAAAACAGTCGGTGCTGTAGCAATGTCTGAACATAGTTTAACGAAAACCTGATGGGTGGATATGTGGGGCGATCAGTGACGAATACCTGATTCCCTGTTTCCTTTGGAGATCCTGCTTGACGTGGTCCAGTTGACTCAACTTCAGTGTGCTCCACATACTTCCCGAGGTTCGAACCCGCAACTCGTGGACTGATACTCAGGTGGTGTAGAGGTTGTTCTCACTCCTTGGTAGAGTGATTTGTGTTGACCGAAGTCACTAGGAACTACTAGGGGTAGGTGACCCCTACTCTTCGTTCTCAGGAGGCCGACATGCTGGGGTGTGACGTCTCCCCATCCAGGTGGGCCTGCAAATTATGTCTCTGGGCCCCCTCATCCTGCTGTTGCTTCCTGCGGAGCAACAGGGGTGGTGGTGTGTTCCCCGGACAGATTGATGGTTGGTCAGCTGCACCGGTGTCAAACAATGAGGCTGGGGGGTGTGGCGGCTGGTCAGCTGTTCCTCGGTTGAAGCCTGCTTCCATCAGGTTCGAGTACTCCCAGATTAGAGCACGTGGACCTTGCCAAGGGGTGCACATGCTAGTGTGCCGAGTTGGGCTTGGGCAAAGAGAGGCGTCACAGTTTTCGCTTGACCTGCAAGCACCTGGCATGTTGTCTGCCACAGCTGTGGGTTTGAGATATTAGAGGATAACTGGAGGAAGGAAAAGGGGAAGGTGGTGTTGAGACACATGGGAAGTCAGTCCTCTGCAGGGGTTAGTAATAGTCCTCCCGGGGATGTGACCACGAACCACTCGACCACAGGCTGGGAAATAAACTGCACAGCCTAGCGGACGTACGTCCACCGGTTGTCTGCAGTCGGGTGTGGACCATGCTGCCACACAGTATTCTTCCTCCCTGGCTAGTGCGAATCCCTGGGTCGTAGGGCTGAAGCCCAGGCCAGCAACCTCATCACCAAGAAGTGGATAATCTGGGATGAGTGCACCACGGACCACACTGATACTGGCCCGGAAGTGAACCACACTACCTTGAGAGGATAAAGTCCCCAGGCGGGTGCGCACCCACCAGTCAATCACGAACAGGTTGTGTACCACATTGCCTCAGGAAGGCAAACACCCTGGCCATGAGTTGCCTTCTCGAGGTAAGGGTTGTAAGTTAACAAGAGAATAAGGAAATGTCAGCAAGGTTACAAGATGCCTCTTTACTGTGAGTGAAAACAATGTCACTCAGCCAATCTCGCTATAGTCCTTAACGAANCTGTCTTCTCGAGGTAAGGGTTGTAAGTTAACAAGAGAATAAGGAAATGTCAGCAAGGTTACAAGATGCCTCTTTACTGTGAGTGAAAACAATGTCACTCAGCCAATCTCGCTATAGTCCTTAACGAAGAACTAGCTACTCTGACCCAGGGTGGGTCCTACCACCTGGAGATATAACTGAGGATTGGTCCTCATTGAAATTGAACCAACTACCTTCCAAATTCAAATTCCACACGTAAGTGTGAAACACTAGGCCTAACACTTGGAAATGTACTCTGCCAATGTTAAGACGCAAAGGCTNAAATTCCACACGTAAGTGTGAAACACTAGGCCTAACACTTGGAAATGTACTCTGCCAATGTTAAGACGCAAAGGCTGTAAATGCAATGGCAGTGGAAAATGCAATGATTTATCAAGAAACACACTATGATCATGAAAACGCAATGTGAAGGTGAAATGTGACAAACGCAATAGCGCCTCGCACCNTTATCAAGAAACACACTATGATCATGAAAACGCAATGTGAAGGTGAAATGTGACAAACGCAATAGCGCCTCGCACTGGCTCTGGCCCTCGGATATTACTGAGGGTAGGGGTGAGGGGTGAAGTGGGAGGACGTCCAGCCTCATGGGGAACCACTGTCCCTTCTGTCTTGCTCTTGTGCGCTTGCATGGGGCATCTCTATTATCTACCCATGCCGCCCACACACACAGCTGTGGAGAAGGGGATTCCCACTGCCGACCAGCTGCTGGAGTGCTGGAACTCAACCCCGGTAGCTCACTGTTCGGTGTGCTGCCGCACACGGGTTCAAGACCTGTCTTTCGTCGGCCACAGACACTGTATTCCTTGTTTGAGCTGCCAAAGTGGGCGACGTTGTCCACCACACCATTCATGACCCACTGGTCACAATGGAATTTAACTGCTATTAATGGAAGGTATTCATTCCTCAGAACTGAAATTCATAAGGTAGCTGAATTTAGTTTCAAGTCTGGGCTGAAACAAGAGAGTAGGCCTAATATTTTCTGAACTGAAAATAAATATCTTGTGTGGAAATAATTTATTATAACTTATAAGGATTATACTCATAATTGAACTGATATGACTGTAACTCCAGCTTTTCGTACTGTAACTCGCAAGATTGATTTAGTTTCAGTTCAAACCGTGTCTGAAAGTTGATGATGATACCTGGAATTCCCGAACTGAAAATAAACTTCCTGAAATGTATTACCTTTTTATGAAAATCATGCATTTTTGAATGTAATTCACAAGGTTGTTTCATTTCATTTCAAGTCCAAACTGAAAATACATTTTCCATTAAAAAATATTTAACATAAGACTCATAACTGAACTGATATTACAACATACAATTCAGATTTTTGAACTGTAATTTCCGAGGTAGTTTCATTTAGTTTGAGTGAAGCCCACTCTAAAATTCGGTAGTAAATAAAACTTTTTCTGAAATGATAACTTTTCATTTTCATAATGAGGATTGTTTATATGTTGATTTGAATTGAAATTATTAATTTATATATTTCTCTGATTTTAATTTTTCATTTAACCTAATTTTGATATAAATTTGGATTAAAGTGTGGACACAGNATTTATATATTTCTCTGATTTTAATTTTTCATTTAACCTAATTTTGATATAAATTTGGATTAAAGTGTGGACACAGCAGACAGTAACAGGAGTAAAGTGATAATATGAAACATTGGATTTTGAGTATACACACCTTGAGATTTAAACAGAAATCTCAAAGTGTTTTGAAAATGACTTCAGTTAGTTAAATTTATTTGATAGTATGTGAATTGAAGGTAATAATTACAAACTACAAAGTTCATTAGAGAAATACTTTTTTTACCTCAAATCTGAAGTATATCTGGAAAAATAATTTATTAGGCGGCAGTCTAGTTAAAATTAGTGGTAAAATCTAAAAGATTGTGACAAATTAATTTCTTACCAATACAACTGTTATTGAAATTTATAGTGGGTATTAAGTGAATTTTTGGAGAAAATTTTTCTTTGGCAAGGATTTGAAGGAAGATTTGTTTAAAGCTTGTGAGACGAGATTAATATTAGTTGCAGCTTGTCAACAAATGTTTCGCTGAAAAACAAAAAGTAGGTTTTTCTTAAATAACTTGTTTCAAATGTCAATTGAGACTTTGTTTATTTTCAACATAAAATTAAAAATGTCAACAATGAAACCAAATTAAACAAAATAGTATAAACATTTCCTTGCTTTACAGTGAATTGCACAGGACATAGGTAAATGTTCACTAAACGTTAGTTGCTGAAAAATTGGGAAATGAGAAGATATTAAATGGTCATTTGCATAAGAATGACTGCAATTTTTCTAAATGTCTTGTACCAGGGTATGGCAAAAAAATTTATATAGGCCATTCTTGGTTACTTTACACTTTTCTGAAGCTCTGCTAAAGTTATACTTTTTGTTACAGATTATGTATCCTTCCGCTACATGTAAACTTAAACCCTGCCATGTGACTATGTTTTAACTGTCAAATGTTTGTTCACTGTTTTCAGCTGTTCAAAGAATTTAGTCATATTTCAAAAACAGTTTTGTAAGAATGTTTACAATTTAGGTCTATAATCATATCTAGGTCAGCTTTGTGACTTTTTAACAATATTTATGTTGACGATAGTTCTTACGGTTATTATTTTATATTGTTAACATATTTGTTATACACGACATAGCATATTACACATAATACACTTTAATATTTTGCAGCGACTATGTTTAACCCTGTTATAACTGCGGGGGAAAGAATTGTAGTATGTAACCTATTGTTATTAATGTGTGTTGGGTTAATTCATTAAAAAGACGGCCTTAGTTGGAATAAAAATTAAAACGAAGGGACAGCCAGTCCAACGAAAAGAGACAGTAAATTCAAGCACGCAACTCGTGTCGCTTATTTATTGCACATAGCAATGACAAATTTAAAAGGTAGTGGTGAACATGCACACAAATAGGCCTATTGTAATTTTTATCCCGCTCATATTTATATGCACTAGTCCTTACTGTTTTGTAGGCTTATTTCATTATTGATTAAAATTTATCTGACTGGGCTTAGTATTTTGTTGGAGTTGTGGCAAACATTCAAATTACAGAAAAGGAATCACGTTGCACAATTGTGTTTCAAACACCTAGGGCAAGATTACAACAATGCGATAAACAGACATGACTTTCAAACAATTAATTTCATATTAAAAACGGTTCATTTTTAAAACGTATCAATTTCACTCGTTCAATATTTGTAATCACACACACACACTGGTCCAACATAACATAATGGCAACAATACTCTTTCACACACACAGCAGTCATGACATACAGTATATTTATTCCTGCCATAGAAAAACATACTTATCACAACATCGTAACTTGCTTAGGTATGTTTAAAAAACATGAGTACGAACTTGACGCTTTGTTCAGAAACATGTCATGTCGTTGGCGTCGCCAGTTGCCACTTCTTCCAAATTCTAATTTGTAACCGTCCCGTTATCACTTCTAAATATATTATAATAAATATTCAAACAATAAAATTTGTGTAAGTTGTAAATTACAAATTCAAAAATCATTATTTTTGCTGTAATAAGTATGAAATATGCTGAAACTGAAAATGTGTATAATTTTTCTGCTACTACAGGCGCTGCAAAACTTCCAGAGAGAGACAGAGAGACATACAGAGAGAGAGAGAGAGAGACAGAGAAAGACAGAGTCAGAGAGAGAGACCGAGACAGAGAGAGAGAGACACACATAAGGAGAGAGAGGGACAGAGAGATAGATATATATATATATATATATAGATAGATAAATAGATAGAGATACATAGTTATATATAGATAGAGAGATATATATAGAGATAGAGAGATATATATATAGATAGAGATAGATAGATGGATATAAAAATGGATAGATAGAGTGAGAGATAGAGAGAGATGTATAGAGTGAGAGATATATAGAGTGAGAGATATATAGAGTGAGAGATATATAGAGTGTGAGATATGTAGAGTGTGAGATATGTAGAGTGAGAGATATATAGAGTGAGAGCTATAGAAAGTGAGAGTTATATAGATTGAGAGATATATAGAGTGTGAGANAATGGCAACAATACTCTTTCACACACACAGCAGTCATGACATACAGTATATTTATTCCTGCCATAGAAAAACATATTTATCACAACATCGTAACTTGCTTAGGTATGTTTAAAAAACATGAGTACGAACTTGACGCTTCGTTCAGAAACATGTCATGTCGTTGGCGTCGCCAGTTGCCACTTCTTCCAAATTCTAATTTGTAACCGTCCCGTTATCACTTCTAAATATATTATAATAAATATTCAAACAATAAAATTTGTGTAAGTTGTAAATTACAAATTCAAAAATCATTATTTTTGCTGTAATAAGTATGAAATATGCTGAAACTGAAAATGTGTATAATTTTTGTGCTACTACAGGCGCTGCGAAACTTCCAGAGAGAGACAGAGAGACATACAGAGAGAGAGAGAGAGACAGAGAAAGACAGAGTCAGAGAGAGAGACCGAGACAGAGAGAGAGAGACACACATAAGGAGAGAGAGGGACAGAGAGATAGATAGATATATATATAGATAGATAAATAGATAGAGATACATAGTTATATATAGATAGAGAGATATATATAGAGATAGAGAGATATATATATAGATAGAGATAGATAGATGGATATAAAAATGGATAGATAGAGTGAGAGATAGAGAGAGATGTATAGAGTGAGAGATATATAGAGTGAGAGATATATAGAGTGCGAGATATATAGAGTGAGAGATATATAGAGTGAGAGCTATAGAAAGTGAGAGTTATATAGATTGAGAGATATATAGAGTGAGAGCTATAGAAAGTGAGAGTTATATAGATTGAGAGATATATAGAGTGCGAGATATATAGAGTGCGAGATATATAGAGTGCGAGATATATGGAGTGCGAGATGGATAGAGAGATAGATATTTATAGATATAGATATTTATGTATGTAGATAGAGAGAGATTTAGACATAGATAGAGAGAGGGAGAGAGAGAGAGAGAGTGCGCGCGACAAGCTCTGCCTATTAAATTTTCTTCCTCGGACGAAAAAAACACCATGTCACTAGGGCCTACGCACAGTAATTTACACTGATATTTTTAACTGTAACAGTAAAATATGTTTCCTTCAGTGCTACCTAAATTTCAAATATATCAATAGGCAATGTTTAATTTACAAATAGTATACCAAAAAACTATGTTAAAACAATATTTATCCGTGAACTATTTCTTTCTAGCCGTTACCAACACATCGCGGCTCTCACTCTTTTTAATTTGTATTTAATACAAATTAAATATTACAAGTTATATAAGACACTAAGTTGTGCCATAGCACAAATAATATTGACAAGAATGAATTAAAAATTATATTATTTTTGAATAATTATACACTGCAACTCTGCAAGGCACCTCTGAGTGATCATACATGACATTAAATTATGCAAAAGCATTACAATGAAAATTCCTTCTTGAATTGCATAAAATTGGTTAATTGATCACAAAACTTGAATAATACAACTTGCATGAACTTTAAATGAAAACATTATTAAATGCCAAGATGATTAAAACAATTATTGGAANCTTGAATAATACAACTTGCATGAACTTTAAATGAAAACATTATTAAATGCCAAGATGATTAAAACAATTATTGGAATTGACTAGATATCAATACTTAAGTAACTAGGCAGGAGGTCAGTTGTTTAAGCCCAGTAAAGCCTCTGTTTCATAAACAATGAACACATTAAAATTACTNAATTGACTAGATATCAATACTTGAGTAACTAGGCAGGAGGTCAGTTGTTTAAGCCCAGTAAAGCCTCTGTTTCATAAACAATGAACACATTAAAATTACTATTGAAAGGATTAAGATTTTGATGGTGGTAGTCAAACAACCTGTCAAGGGTCCAGCCGAATATAAATGTTGCAGATTAAACACATTTAAAAACGTATACAAGACAGCCCAACGTGAGTCGTGGACACCAAAATTACGTAAAAAGAGTTAACTCTTGGGCAGCGAACAAGACAATACATGGCACTTTAAAAAAGGGAGACACCGCGACACAAAGTTTTAGTTTAAACTGAGACAGAATTTTGACGGGCAACCGAAACCACAATTTTGAAAAACTCTAGCATTACTGCTACCCAAGATAAGCACAACTATGCTATACAAACACTAAAACATTTAAAAACAGCCCAACTAACACACAAAATTTGTACACGACTCACCGTTAATTATGCCCTAATGCTCGGCGAATCGTACAAAAACACTAAATTAAAATGAGCCCCATCATAGTTGCGACATCCTACAGGACGACAAGTGCAGCAGTTAAACCATGTGGAGGATTCGTGCTGGTGACACAGTCAGGCAACGGAAAGGCGTAGAATAGGAAGAGATGGAGCCATACAATGGCTTAAATAAACTATCTGAATCGTATAAAAAATTATGATGCACGAGTGGAGGGGAAATCGAGGGAGAGTGAACAGGGGAGGAAAGAGAAGGGGATCCAAGCCGAGCCAAGAGTATACCACTGCGTCAAGTTGAAAATAAAGAAAATGTCTTTTGCGATGGGCGCTAGCTCGCAAAGTTAAAGTTTCATTTATTCAAGAATACTGTATTTTAAAGTTAATCACAGTGTTATATATTTGTGGTATATATGTTATTGAAAAAGTGGGTTGACATATTATGCCTAGAGTGATTTTTCAAAGGTTCGTTTCAAAACATCCAAAGAAACCGTAAATGGACTATATCTGGAAGCCAACCCGTAGACTTAGACACCAAATAATTGACCTTATGTTAGCATATTTTTTATAAACTTTTCAAATAAAGCAACTGTAAACATTATTAACGTTTTAAAGTCAGAATTCTAAAAATTATTATTTTACTGCTAACAGTTCTTGCCAATGTGATGTTATCGCACAAAGCATTTGGCCTTTAGACCGTGTGCAGTTGATGCATAGAATTGTCTGGAAGTAAAATGATGTAGAATATATATTGATGTCTAGATGGAGATTTCTGGACATTCGCCGTTGCTATGCAGATATTTTTCCATGACAGACATCTGCATCACAATGGCAAATGTCCAAAAATCTCCATCTATTCATTCATTCAAAGATCACATACACTGATGTGCCCGGCTAAGAAAACTGTGTAACTCTTCTGTGCGCCTCGTAGTGCTGCTTAGGGACTGAAAGAACCCTTCCCTCAGTAGACAGTCCAGCAACGAACCCTGCGGGAAGGGTTCCTTCAGTCCCTAAGCAGCACTACGAGGTGCACAAAGTATTAATAGAGAAAACACCCCGACTCTGGGACAGTCAACAACTGACACACTCCACCATCTCTATCAAAGAGAGTGTTACAGGGCACATGAGGCAAGGAGGTAGGAAGGAGAGGTAGACGTGGGCAAGAGACAATCTACCAGGCCTGTCCAGGTACCTGCCAGTGATACAACTATGACAAAAAACTGGGAATTACATGGTTTTGTTAAGAGATAAGTAATGTCCATTTCAGAACTGTTTTTTCTGTTTAATGTATCGTGATAGATAAAACTTGTGCTAAATTCTCTCATATTTTAAAGCTTTTTAAAATTAATTTTACAAATGGTTTAACTCACATTTTGTTCTGGCCAAGGCAAAGTTAAAAATTGAAGCCTAATAATGCAGAAAATTCTTTTGCTGTGAACAGTGCCTATCAAATCAAGAAATTACAGTCCTGAACCACACTGTTCCACTTGTGAGAAGTCAAGGAGTTAAAAACCTCAAGTCCTTTGACACTAGTTTCATCAAACAGTAAATGCACACTTAAGTAGCTAGAGTTGTCCAAAGTGAAAACCTGTAGATATTGAATGAAATTCTGTTTTTAGAAAGACTATTTATGATCCACATTTCCTTCCACAATGAGGTGATCAGCATGCGTGTGTATATACAGTCGACTTTCGTACCGTAAACGTATGTACCGATAAACTGTATCGCAATTAACTTTTCAGTGGTCCCTTCAATACTCCTATATAAATAATGACAAAGCTTACTGCTTGTTTCGTTTAGCGGATGTTGCGTCGATCAAAGTATATTTCAGGTCCGTCACCTAAGATTTCCAGCAATGATCGTTTTTAAGCTGGTTGTTTATGCAAATATCTAGTAACTGGATGTGAAATATGTCACGCGCGCCGCTGTTTATCACTGTTCTGCTGTGCGGTTATCTGTCTTCGCAACACGTCTGCAGTGTGGTGCGACGTGCGAGTCTGGCTTGCTACTGTGTGGGACTCAGCTCTCCGACCCTGGACGTGGTGGAGGTGGGGTTGTGGAGCAACAGGGCCCGGGCCTGGGGGGAGGGACTGGCGGTGGAGGAAGTGTCACGCTGCTAATGGGCTCTGCGTCGTTTAGTATTCGTCCTGAAAGAATTCTTCATGCGAGTGTGTAGTGAGCTTTCAATAACAGTTTACTCTACAACAGTCTTTTGTAATTATTCTTAGTTTTGAAACAGTCAGGAATACAAAATATCACGTACAAAGAACAAAGTTATTCATATTAAAGGACTTTAGGTAATAAGTCATGTTATCGAAAAATGGGATGAAGAGGAAAATAAGTTATTTTATTTTTTTTTGGCAGAACAGGCAACCCCCAGTGCAGCATTTTATGCTGGTATCAGTGAAACAACCATAAAATAAATATGTAAGGAAATCCAAGGACCTAATGAATCAGTCCCAAACAAAGCGTTATCCACTCAGAGAAAGAAACGAGCATGCATACCACAGTATACTGTAATTTCTGTTGACTTTTATATATATTTAATTCTAAACAATATTCACGATTTTAATGTACGTAAAAAAAAGTGCTATCTATCACAAATTTATTACCAGTCGGAAAAAGATGTAATTAATTTTCTATGAGAACAAAATTGCACAACAGATTATTAAATAACATGGATTTCAGGTGGAGAAAGTGTCAAGCTAACCGTAAAATACTTTTAGAGAGTGTGGCTATTGTTATATGGTGATATGACTATTTTCTTAAAATAAGACACTTCCATAAAACTGGGTGCCAAATAGTTTTCTTTGACAAAATCGCGGTTGATAGCAACTTAACTTTTTCAAAGTGTTGGTAACATAACAAATATTTTGGTGTACATGTAAACAGTGATGCGGATAAAACGTGTTTTTGTTACTATGTTTTTAAATAGTAAATACATATTTAAAAGTAGGAAGTGGAATGAAATCCAAGTCCAAAAATAAGATAATTGTGGCTGTTAAGTTTTGATTTATTTGTAATTGGCTGTGTCAATATATAAGATAGTCTTTTTACAATACTTATTTGTAAACAATGTTCTTTACCATTTTGGAGTGTGGCAGAAAAACAACCAGACTGAGGGGTGAACTTACACGTGAGCACGCCACTTAAAACTGACCATGGGAGAAACAGTCCTGCTTTAAGTCAACTCCTGTAAATTTGAGAGTTTACCTCTGCAACTTATTTATCGTCGTCGTGAAGCACACTTTGAGAGGAAACTGCAGTTTTAACGACATAACAGGTGTGCTCACACACACACAGTATAAGCCTATGGTATGGGAGACCCGTTGGATTTAGATTGTTCAAAAATTCCTCTGGGTAATGAACTGCTTCGTCTGTATTTACCACCGTATCTATCGAATTGTGTGCCATTTCTTCTCCTTGGAATGAGTTCAGCAACATGTCATTGATGACAGCTGCTTGTTCATTTTTTGTCACACCATTTGCTCGTTTTTCAGATATAACTTCAAAAACCATTTTTAAACTAAGAATATAAATATATATGTACAAACAAGAATGAATCAGATCAATAAACAGCCAAATCGATCCAAAAAAAAATACAAATTCGAACTAATATACTTGTAGCATTCTAAACTCAATTATATAAATTCAATTATATATTTCTTAGAATACTTTTGTGAAGTTTCTAGTTAAAAGAACAATTTTTATATGGGTTTATTTATTAAAAACTGTCAAACGTGTGTTAAATTATCTATTTTTGAAAGTACTTTCATGGAGTTTTGAGTTATTAGGACCATCTAATATTGGTTTTTCCATATAATCTTTGAACCCCCATTTTACCCCTTTTGGGGTTGAGTTTTGAAAAATCCCTCTTTAGTGGGTGCCTGCATTACATCATAATGTTTCCTCCAAATTCTAAGTTTCTAGCACCAGTGGTTGAGACTGGGCGTTGATATGTCAGTTAGTCAGTATGTTTTTCCATATAAATTATACCGCACTCAGTAAAAGACTGCCACTGACAGACTCCTGACCCTGGGGTCGCTGCAATATTTATAGGGTCGTAGGCCATCGTCCAGAAATTTCTCTTAAATGAGCATTGCGCTATGGGTCCTAGTTCCCAGAATACTCTTGCGCATCCTCTAAAGTCGTCGGCATCTTCAGCAGGGGGGTAGGAGGGGCTGTGATGCCAGCCAGGTCAGCTGTCAATCATTCCCACTGCTGCCGGCCTCCCAGAGCGGACCACCTGGGGTGAGAGGAGGGTCGAGGTGGGTCAGCCCCCTCCCACAACGTCGGACTGCATATGCCTGATGCGAGAGGCCACACGCGTAACACTGCCCCCTCCTTAAGTCTATTCATCTTGAACAGGCACTCCAACATCTGGATCTTTGTAGAGCACCAGTCGGTCAATGTGTACAACCTTAGACTTTTCTTTCAAGGAGTCCCGACCACAGATATGGAAGGAAGTATCACTTACTCGCTTCAAAATTTGGTAAGGGCCTTCCCAACATCCTTAACACTGAGAAGTTACCTCGAAGCCACACTAGCCATCCTTCCCTGAATGTATCACCTGCAACTCTAGGATTATGTAGTGTGTTTCGCTTGATGCTAGTAGACACGGGGATGTGCTTGTCTCCTGCCCCCTGGCTGTCTTCCTTCTCCTGAAGACACATACGTGCAGCTTCGTCTATTTACTGGACTTCTCTCATTTCCTCGCCTCCGTTAACTGCGGGGTGACTTCTTAGGTGGTCCAGCTCCTGTATCCTTGTTCTTCTTACCACCATATAGCAATCTTTCTTTGTCCCCTCAGATAGGATATTGCCAGTAGTTCCGATGGGTCTGTGATTTGGATAGACGTTACTGTGGCTGTCAGTTCCAATTGTTGGTGCAGCTGTCCTTTGACCAGTTCTTCGATGACTGGTCTCGGTTGGCATCCCTGGACACCAGGTATGTAAGTGTCCCTCCTTTCCACAGTTCCAGCATTCTCGGTGCCTCCGTCGACGAGGGACAGGTTCAGCTCCCTCTATGGAGTTCAGAAGTTCCCCTACCGCCATCTCCAGTCTTCTCAACAAGCTCTCGGTCATACTTACGGCTGCTGGGCCCTGCAGTTCCTTTGTGGCTATTGGATTCTCAAGTGTCCTGTCCAGTCACACTCCCAACATTTCCGATGCGTAGGTGGACAGACTCTGGCAGCAATATCTTTCATTGTGGTCTCCAACTTTCTCAAGACGTCCAGGATGCTATCTCCATCATCGTCATTGCACGGGGTAGCTGCCTGTACTGTATGCCGGAACATCGGCTCCTGCTTTGCTGATTCCACCTCCAGTGCTCAGACCAAGGTATCCTGCATGCTGTGTGGCGAAGCTAGGCAAACAGCTCAGCACACATCGGCATCGACAATAGCGTCTACAAAAAAGTCAACTGTGATGATGTTGCATGCCTCCTCGAGGCACCCTTCCAGAGACAGGTATGATAGACTCACGATGTCCTGCCACAGCTCCTGCAGTGTTTCCCTGGGTTGTTGTATGCGGTTTTGCATGATGGGTGTGTCGCAGGTATTCGCAGGTATCCGAATTGCAACTCCAGGACCGAAATCAGTGTAGAGTATTCCAGTCAATGTCGTTCTGGCAGGGACTGCAGTATACTCAGTGCAGGGCTCCTCAGTACAGCCACCTGGTAGTATGCCCGTTGCTCTTCAGTCGAGCCATTCAGGGTGGCAACAATCTTGAACTGGTGCTGGTATTCGCGTCAAGGTATCTGTGTGTCTGTCCATCGTGGGGGGCGGGCTTTATTGTGACGCCTTTACCCACCCCTGGCTGAGGCATACCCACCCTGCAGAACTGTTGGACCTCTCTTCAGATGCCACTACCTCTTCCTCGCTGCCCACCTTTGTCAGCTCGGCAGGGTCAATCCTAGCTTCTCTTCAGCCGCTGCCTGTCTCCTCCCCTGCTGTTGCAGGAATTCCTGCCATTCCTTCTTGAGGGCGCTCACCTCCTGGTTCACCTTACCCTCGACACTGTCCAACCTCTCATTAAATCTGTCCATCCTGTCATTCACACTGTCCATCCTTTCATTCACACTGTCCATCCTTTCATTCACACTGTCCATCCTTTCATTCACACTGTCCATCCTTTCATTCACACTGTCCACTCTCTTGCTCACATTGTCAATCTTCTTGTCAACACTGTCTGTTTTCATGTCCAGTTGGTCCACTACCTTGCCAACACTGTCTGTTTTCTTATGTACCAGTTTACTAACACTACTTTTTTGGCTTTTCGCAGATTCACTAACACTACCTATTTTACTATTTTCATTTTCATTAACATTATTTACAACAATATTTATTTGAGTTTTTACGTTTTCATTAACCCTAGCAGTTCAGCTACCAATGCCTTTTTATCAAAGCAGGTAGTGCTTCAATCTCTGCCAACATTTTTTTCCTCGTTAGCACTCACAAATGTCTTAATAATATGTGGACCTATTACTGCAACTATTATTATATTTACAAAATGATGCTACCAGTAAATATCCTACTTTAATCTTGATTACCATTATTTTATTTTATTTATTTTATATAAAATGCCTTTATCCCACTTCTGACGCCAGTGTTACAATTTCTCTCCAAGCTAGTGGGCTAAACCAGGTTCGTTAAGGGATGAAGATATTAATTAAATAAAAGTGTTAATTATAATTTCCTAATTTATTTACATTAAGTACAAAGAAAATACTCTCGTCTCAATATCTTAGAATAAATTGACATCTCTTGCTATTTAAAATTAATAAATTCAATCACTACAATTTACAATTACCTCAAAGATATTAATGTAATTAAATAATTTAAATCATTCCCAATAAACAGTGTATCAAAACCTATTAAAATTACTTTATAAATATTTGCCCATATTTGACAGTTCCAATATTTCCAATAAAGTCCATATCATATATTCATTCAGTNTTTAAGTACAAAGAAAATACTCTCGTCTCAATATCTTAGAATAAATTGACATCTCTTGCTATTTAAAATTAATAAATTCAATCACTACAATTTACAATTACCTCAAAGATATTAATGTAATTAAATAATTTAAATCATTCCCAATAAACAGTGTATCAAAACCTATTGAATTACTTTATAAATATTTGCCCATATTTGACAGTTCCAATATTTCCAATAAAGTCCATATCATATATTCATTCAGNAATTACTTTATAAATATTTGCCCATATTTGACAGTTCCAATATTTCCAATAAAGTCCATATCATATATTCATTCAGTTCCACCTTAGTCTGTATCCCACAAGTCAGCAATGTTCTTTAATTTTCTGAGTGCCCTAATTCACATAAGCCTTCACTCGTCGGCTTTCATGTCCTCTTGTTCATTCACACCACAAAGACATTGTCCGCCGTCGCCTCGCAATCTTCCATCGTCCGTCCGTTGCCGCACTCTACTTCGCTCAGTTACCGCACTCAGCAAAAGACTTCCATTGACAGACTCCTGACCCTAGGGCCGCTGCAATATTTGTAGAGGTGTAGGACATTGCCCAGAAATTTCTCTAAAGGCAGCGTTGCATGGAGGGTCCTAGTTCCCAGAATATTTTTACGCATCCTCTAATGTCATTGGCCTCTCCAACAGAGGGGAGGAAGGGCTGTGATGCCAGCCAGGTCAGCTGTCAATCATTCCCCCAGTTGCCGGCTGCCTGGAACAGACCGTCTGGGGAGGGAGGAAGGTCGATGTTAGTCAGTCCCCCCCTACCTCCTCTCCCACAGGACTGGACTGCGCACGCCTGATGCAAGAGGCTGCGCACATAACACTATGAAAGTTACTATAACTATTTTAGTATGCTTGCAACAATCTGACCTCGCAGTTTGAAAATGTAATGTGCCATGCTTTACGGCATAGTGTACCACAGTTTACTGTTATGTGGTATGACGCAGTGGTGTGGTGTGGAACAGTATGGTTCAGTCCAATTGTACAGTGTGGCACGTTCCCGTGGCACAGTGCAGCACAACACAGCATGGCGGATGACTGATACAAATTAAAATAAATTATAAGTATTCAGTTGCCAGAAAGCCATGTTGTTGCAATTTGAGGACAGTTTTTTGTTGGAAAAGGTTTTCAAACTCTTGGAATCATTATGCTAACGCAGTAAATAGTATTGTGACAAGACAATTCTTGTCTTAATTTTTTTGACTGTCGTAACTTAAATATAGGACACTCACTGCACTGCACAGACCATGGTTTAATTAAACAAAGCTTGCCTGTGCTGTTGCAGGAGGAGATAATGTTGTACGTGTACCACAGAGGAGTGTTACGGGTGCCGGATGTCAAGCCAGTGTTCCCAACATCTGTGGCCGCGATGCTGGAGTACCCACAGGAGCAGATGGATTTGCAGCAGCGCAGGCGAATGTGGGCACATGCCATGTATTTTGTACGTCAGGAGCGCAATTTGTTCAGGCTGTACTGCTGCTCCTGCAAAATCAAACTGTGAGTCTGTGCTGCATGCACACTTTTTGAAAATGTGTTAGATTGTTACTGCTTTCTTACATACAGTAAGTAAATATGAGCAAGTTACTACAATGTTTGGGACTAAGTGTAATATGCTGACCTTAGGTTCTTATACCGCAAACATATATTGTGTGTAAAACTCATTCCTTTTAAAGTTACTGCCCAATTAAAATATTTCTAGTGGTTTTGCTGTAAAATTAACATTGTTTGCTCTTAGTGGAATTATAGTGGAGAGAGGGAACATAGACATTTTTGTCGCCTTCACATTGTGGTTCAGGTGGTTGTGTTGAGTTTGGGGGTGGGGGGAGGATGAATTTCTTGGTCATTAGCAACATTCCTGCCTTGTAGACAACATGATTATGACCTTGTATATTCCCTTGCACAAAAGTGTGTAATTTGCACTATATAACACCAGTGTTGCAATAGTAATCAAAATACATTATCTGGAAACTGTTGACATGTAAAATGTGTACTGTACCAGTTAGTTTTTTTTTTTTTTTAATAATATTCAGTGTAAGGGTGCTGGTCACTAAAAATGTCATTATTTTGTACAGATTTGTACAAAATACTATTCAACTTGTAGACGTTGCTTGTAAGTACTATAAACGTTTCTAGATTACAGATTTTTTGCATAATTTCATGTCAAAGGGACGTACAAATAATAAAAATTAACCCACCTGTCAAAATGAGATAATTCACTTTAAAGTAAAATATCAAGAGCTATTATAAATATTCTTTAAAATCATTCTATGAAATGTTTTTTGCATTTTTTAAAAATTGCTTAATGTAAGGATGTTTTGCATGTTTTTATTTGTAGCAGTATATGTTATAATAAAGTTTGCTAAGTATACCATAAAGTTAATTAAGACATGACATTATAAAATAAATAAAACTGTAAGATGTTTTGTAAATATTTTTTAAAATTTTATTTGTATATCCAAAACCATTAAAATTGTGATTTTGACTTGCCATAGTGCGAAAACCATTATTTGTAACTTTTTTTGTGTGATGCAAATTGCTTAAAAGTAATACCTACAAGTTGGACTGTATTTCGNAAAACCATTATTTGTAACTTTTTTTGTGTGATGCAAATTGCTTAAAAGTAATACCTACAAGTTGGACTGTATTTCGTACAAATATAAAATAATGAATATTTTTGTAACCAGCATCTTTAATGCTGTACCTTAAGTACACAGTACTTAAGAAGTGTACTGTAGTTACTCCAAGTAAACATCCCATTTTCTTAATAAAATTGGCAGCTCAGAAATTGGGTGGGCAAGATATTGCAACCTAGGCTGCTTTGCCTTCCGATGTAGCCGTTGATANAAAACCATTATTTGTAACTTTTTTTGTGTGATGCAAATTGCTTAAAAGTAATACCTACAAGTTGGACTGTATTTCCTACAAATATAAAATAATGAATATTTTGGTAACCAGCGTCTTTAATGCTGTACCTTAAGTACACAGTACTTAAGAAGTGTGTTGTAGTTACTCCAAGTAAACATCCCATTTTCTTTATCANGTGTGTTGTAGTTACTCCAAGTAAACATCCCATTTTCTTTATCAAATTGGCAGCTCAGAAATTGGGTGGGCAAGATATTGCAACCTAGGCTGCTTTGCCTTCCGATGTAGCCGTTGATAAAAATAGAAAGCATAAGAACTAATTTCAGTTTTCACAAATGTTTACCTAATACTTTTCATTCAGTAAGATTTCCCACCTCACTCTAGTTCGCTTCCTGGCCGCTAGGTTCATTGTTAGCCAACCATCGCTCAACAGACTGCAGTGTGCCACCACTCGCTGCTTGATGAAGCTGGCCTAACCAGTAAAACATTGCAATCGCGCATCCGTGTGAAAAATGTGTTTGTCAGACTTTTGTATGTGTGTGTCTGTCAATGAGTACCGCCCTGTGTGTACTTGTGCATTCTGGCTACTTTTTTTTACTTTTAATTCTATGTTAAAACATGGAACTACTTTCTCTTTGTTGTTACCAACTTTACTGGTTGCATGTCAGTCAGTGTGCCTGTTACAATACGTGCAGGTAAGGGCAATGCAATTTTTTAAAGGTTGATTTCAATAGTGCTCAGTTCCTTGTGAACAGCCTATAGTGTTTCTAAGTCCAGAATGATTTTTTTAGAAATTGAGTGTGAATGGGAGGGTAGAAAGATGAGGGAGGGCGAGGGAATTGTGCAAGTGCATTCAAAATCTTGTCATAGAANCCATCGCTCAACAGACTGCAGTGTGCCACCACTCGCTGCTTGATGAAGCTGGCCTAACCAGTAAAACATTGCAATTGCGCATCCGTGTGAAAAATGTGTTTGTCAGACTTTTTTATGTGTGTGTCTGTCAATGAGTACCGCCCTGTGTGTACTTGTGCATTCTGGCTACTTTTTTTTTACTTTTAATTCTATGTTAAAACATGGAACTACTTTCTCTTTGTTGTTACCAACTTTACTGGTTGCATGTCAGTCAGTGTGCCTGTTACAATACGTGCAGGTAAGGGCAATGCAATTTTTTAAAGGTTGATTTCAATAGTGCTCAGTTCCTTGTAAACAGCCTATAGTGTTTCTAAATCCAGAATGATTTTTTTAGAAATCGAGTGTGAATGGGAGGGTAGAAAGATGAGGGAGGGCGAGGGAATTGTGCAAGTGCATTCAAAATCTTGTCATAGAAAGGTTTGCTAATTTGAATTTCCAATGACACTAAAGCTGCTTCCTTACAGCATTAATTTTGAACTAATACTTTTTTTTGGGTGGAATAATTAGATTAGAATTGCATTGCCAGAGATGAAGGTCACACTTTTAATAAGCTGGAAATATTGTTGCCTAATTTTAAAATTTTCTGACTGCTCTGGTGTTGGTACATCACCAGAGACAAGTTCAAATGAAAATTTACATCTATGTAAAATAAATAAACAGTTTTATCAGTGTTTCAGATTCACATTCTAGTCATGTCTTGAATCTGTGGTCTATTTTGAGCAGGTGCTGAAGAGTAGAGATTTCTGGTTTGAGCATGTTTCAAATAAGTTACATCATATGGTTAATTTTTTACTTTGAGAAGTTGGTAGGCATGCGTTTTTTGCTAAAACACGTGTGTTTAGTGAGTCAAGTAGTGTCTCCTATTGTAACAAATTTACTACTAAGAAGTGAAAG
>NQII01002335.1:215412-257471 GCA_002778355.1 Clitarchus hookeri
GGGGGGGGGGGGGACTGAATGGAAGGCAATCACATTAACTGTGAACTTTGAGACTCACTTGACAATGTACAGTGCTAGAGGAGGGATCTCCAGATATTGAACCTAGGCTCAGCCCCATAGGAGATTATGCTGAGGTAATGGAAGGGAAAGTCCCATCAACAGTTTAACATAAGAACCCATAACTTATTCACTGTTGCGTAAAGTAGAAAGGGTGTAGCAGTACATAGCTTGGTAATATACACTCGTAATCATTTTTGTTTGTTCACATTTGTAACTCGTAATTTTATTTTATTTTTATTTCAAATTTTGATGTTTCATTTAATTAGATAGAATTGTAAATTTTAGGAGGATCCTCAAATTTTACCAAAATTTCACATCAAATGTAAAATTTTTATTAATCTTAAAATATATAACCCTTTTTTAAGACCATCCTTCACTAACGACTGTATTCCTGGAAACCATGAGTGGTCTTAACAATGGGGTTCTACTGTACGTACATATTGTTGTGTGGAACTTCAGGCCAAGCAAATATGTGCACTAAAAATTCTGTGTAAGTTGATTTTAATTGAGCTTGTAAAGCCGATGTAAAACATGGGCTTCACGCAGGCGCATTCATTCCAGCATNGTGTAAGTTGATTTTAATTGAGCTTGTAAAGCCGATGTAAAACATGGGCTTCACGCAGGCGCATTCATTCCAGCATCTGCCGAGAGCTGGCCAGCATAATTTATGGTTTGCTGTTCATCTTTAATATTTTGTAATGACTGCTCATCCTAAGCATAGGAACACATTTGAGAGGCATGAAAGTGGATTAATTATGCACATGTATGAAAGACGCACAATAAATATTAGCTTTTTTGTGACTGACTGACATCCTTGCTGATGCATCCTGGGCGTGATATTATTCTGCTATGCTGATGTGATGGGTGTTGCAAGGCCATGAAAATGCATTAATAAGTTTTAAATCTGATTTTGCTTTAAACATTTATTTTCTGGAACTGAATTAAAATCTTTACTAAGCTGAATTTATCAGATATTACCAGAGGTCTCAGTAAAAGTAGTATTTTGTGGCCATTGCTAACTAATTTAGGCATTTTTAAATTTAACATTTGTTTTTGAATCATGTGTGAAGAAATTATAATGCTCTTNCATTGCTAACTAATTTAGGCATTTTTAAATTTAACATTTGTTTTTGAATCATGTGTGAAGAAATTATAATGCTCTTCGATAATTTTATTTCATTTTATGTTATGGGGGAGGTAATAAAACAGCCAATATTTTATGTCAGATAATAAAGTGTTGAACGTAATAAAATGATAAAAATTTTNTAAAATGATAAAAAAAATTTTTCATTTAAAATGAAAATTTTTGAGATAATAATTTTTATTTATCTTCTGAAATGTTACATAATAATTTCAGTACATTCAAATACTACGCAAATGTTTTTGTTCTTCTAAAGCAGGGCTATTCTGTTAGTTTTCCCATTGGGCCACTTACAAGTAATTACAATGCTTGACGAGCCACACTCATTACAAAGCAGTGGCTCACTTAAAGATAGTTTATTTATGTTAAGATGTAATAAATAAAATAATATAAGATGATTTTATTACAAGTTTTACACAAGTAATTCTTACAGTTGATGTAAAATTAAATAATTTAAGTTGTTATTTTATTTAAAATTTTATATATGTATAATATTAACAAAAAAGAATTTCTGATAAAATATTTTGTTTGCAGTCCTGTTATAGAGTTGTGTTTTATCCAGTGTTTCTTGTTATTCTATGCCAGTCTTTTCTTGTTTGTTGCCAAAAAGACAAATTGTGTGTGTAATTGTGATGTCTGAGTGTGACATGTGTGTTAAGTGGTGTTCACTGTTGGTCATGGGATTTAACTGCTACAACACAAATAATTGAAATATTATCTGAGTTTGCAATTCTATTGAAACATTTTCATAGTGTTACTGCTTTCATCACCATCGTTTGTCTTCGACTCAGATTCATACATGTTGCAATTAACACTAGAGCCTCTTCAGGTTATNATAGTTTATTTATGTTAAGATGTAATAAATAAAATAATATAAGATGATTTTATTACAAGTTTTACACAAGTAATTGTTACAGTTGATGTAAAATTAAATAATTTAAGTTGTTATTTTATTTAAAATTTTATATATGTATAGTATTAACAAAAAAGAATTTCTGATAAAATATTTTGAAACGTCAGGACAATATCTCAACACAAAATAGGTCACAAACTTGTTATTCTATGCCAGTCTTTTCTTGTTTGTTGTCAAAAAGACTAATTTTTTGTGGAATTGTGATGTCTGAGTGTGACATGTGTGTTAAGTGGTGTTCACTGTTGGTCATGGGATTTAACTGCTACAACACAAATAATTGAAATATTATCTGAGTTTGCAATTCTATTGAAACATTTTCATAGTGTTATTGCTTTCATCACCATCGTTTGTCTTCGACTCAGATTCATACATGTTGCAATTAACACTAGAGCCTCTTCAGGTTATTACAGCGCCACAGTAGTACATTGGTTAGAGTGATTGCCTTGCATCAAGGCAAACTGGGTTGATTTCTGGCAGGTTACTCCCGGATTTTCGCTTGTGTGAATTTTGCCAGATGTTGCTGCTGGTCTGCAAGTTTTCTCTGGGAACTCCTGTTTCCCCTGCCCTTGCATACCGGTGCTGCTCCATAGTCGACTCGCTTTACCCTCATCGGCTCTCAATACCTCTGTGGTACGAGCTGCTTAAACCTCTCCATTCCACCCCACCCGAGTCTGTTATCACATATACATAACATATTCACACATAATTTCCTTATACACTTTGGTACTACAATACCATAACGCCTATGAGTAAAAAGAGGGAACTAACAGAAATATCACATGAATTATTAAATAAAAATGTTAGGGATTCTATATTCTATAAAAATATATACAGAATTTTATTCAAAATATTATAGAAGTTTAAAAAATTGTTAACAGTGGTGACAGAGACAGTTTATAAAAGTTATTTAAATTGGAGAAATAATTAAAAGAACAACATTAAAGATTTACAAAATATTTTTGACACCAATATTTGGTAGGGCGTCCACCCACAGGAAAAACAGGGAAAAGCCAGGAATTTCATGTTCCAGAGAAAAGTCTGTGAAAGTCTGGGAAATGTCAGTGAATTTTCATTTGGGTCGGGAAAATGTAATTAATTGCTACTCTGCAAAAGTCCTTAGTTGTGTGAATACAAAATAATGTTGACACGTGACAGCCGGGAAGCTTGGCGCATCACCTAGTCTACAAGAGGGGCTCTTTTATGTGGGTTCAGGCCGAGAACTCTGGGGGGCCTTATGGACTGGTTATTGTGGGTGTACCTTAGCTCGGAGGGAGCCAGTGTACAGTGTCTGCCTGGTTGGGCGCAGCAGGCTATGTAGGCGTCTAAGGCGGCTTGGGTGGTAGTGGATGCTGTCTTACCAGCTGTAGTTGACCGCTGGCGGGCTGCGACGGACGACTCTGCGGGCACCCTCCAAGGGCAGTTGGTGTGCGGCTGGCGGTGGCTGGTCCAGGGGTTGCTGGGCTCTGGGTGGCGGTAGCGGGTGCTGGCGTCTGGTAGCCGGTTTCGACGAGGCTCAGTCCACAGGCAGTCCAAACTGCAGGTGGACAACGATGGGATGCGGTGTGCCGGCGATCTTCCGGGGTTGTTTGAACAAGTTACCAGGGAGGACTGAGGAGTGAGGTTTCTGCTGTCGGCAGGCGGCTTGTGCCTGATCCCGAGCGGAGGAAAGGCTGAAGGCCAACTGGGATGGGTTATCTGGCAATTGGTTGGCTATAGGAGCCGTAGATTCCTTCTTATCTGCCCACTTAGTCCCTCCTCGTCGGGTGAATGGCATTAGGTTAGGTACTAAGGGTCGTTGCAGCAAGCAAGGGGCAGGTTACAGTAATTCCCTAGCAAAGAGTACCCAGATGTGATAACGTCACACTTTGTCAGGCCTGGTGCTCCAACCGGCGAATCGTATGTGGTGGATGGAGCAGGTTAGCTGACTTGGGGTGGCGCTAAGGCTTCGTTGTGAGCTGCTCAGAGGCGACCGGGTCACACCTTGTCAGGCCTGGCACTTAACTGGAAAATTGCACGCGGTGGATGGAATGGGTTGCTGACTCGAGTGGTCCAGTTGATTCCTTGTTGAGTGTACCTAGTTGGGGGCTCTACCGTTCATGTGAGCCAAGTGCTTTTACGCACTGGGCCCACAGTATGGGGGGTCGGCAAATCATGTGGTGTTTTGCGACTTACGAACTACCCAGTTAAGGGAGCCTGCAGTCCTACCATAGTATCGGCAATGGTTTGGCAAGATCCGGCCACTTTTCGCTCCCTTGGGGGACGGCGTTTACAGGGGGGTTGAGATGTACAAATCACCATTGGAATTAGAACGCAGTGTGTCGACTTGAACGTATTTATTCTCCAGAGAATAATCACAGTGACCTGTACTAACTCCTAGGCTTTTGTAGTTACCAAGTAACCGGTGGAAGTTACTTTACAAACAAGTGAAGGGGACCTGTTAGAGCTAGAGCAAGAGTAATCCTAGAGCAACTATAATAAAGTAGTTGTGAGAATGACTCAAACCCTACTGTCGCCTAGTGTGGTCCTGAAGGGACAGGGTGTGACACTCCCAAGTGGAATGTGTGTCTCTGGGGTTGAAAAGCAAGTTTTGCTGGTAGTAGATCGGTTGTGGCAGAGAACCCTAGCATGGCAGTGGTATGGCGAGATGCTGAGTTGCCAAGGCAGAGGAAGCCAATGCGATGACAACTCTACATCAACTGGCATTCTGGGGGCTCGTTCAGTCCTAACAGACTGGTGTTTTCCGTCGGCTTCCTTCGGGCATCTTCGGCCAGCTGGCTCCTCCCTGTGTGGGTGGCATCATCTCCTGCTGCGCTCTCTTGGTGAGGGTTGGAAGCAGGGTACCTCTGGGTTGCGGGTGGTATCACGGCACTCGCTTAGGGGCAGGCCAGCTCTGTTCAGGTGGCGAGGCAGAGGTGCATGACTGATGTGTGTAATTTATTGCTACTGGCAACTGTGGGTAGTATTCATCTCGTGGGTGTAGCAGTCAGGGTTCGTCCTCCGGTAAGGGTGTCGTGGCTTTCCATGGACTGAGTTGAAGTTGTAGATACTTACACAGTGCATTGCCAGCTACGCATCATGCGTCAATGTAATTATAAGCATATGCATTCTAAAATTTCAATTTTTAAGTTTTTGAACTGGCAATAATGTATCTTTACCAATTGACATAGGGCTTATACGTACAAAATAAAGTATTTGTGTGTTTGTAATGGACACTCGTGTGAAGTCAATAGCATGTATCACGAGAAATATTGATGCGCTGAATAAAATATAGGTCATGCTTGTTTGGTCTTTTTCAGTGTAATTCGATTCACCTTCACTGATAGCATAGTTTTTCTGTCTACAGTGGAAAAATATGGTATTGGAAGATTTTGGTCTTGAAAATAGGTCAGGGAAAATGATAAGATTCTGCCTGTAAAACAGGGAAAAGTCAACAAATTCCGAAATGGAATTTCAGTGGACATCCTGTCATCTTTCACCTGCTGTTACATAAAAAGTTTGGGTGGCTACGTACAGGGAACTAGCTCTCAATATAACTAGCATGAAGTTGCGGGGGGGGGGGATTCTTAAAAATAACTTGTTTCTAATGTAGTTTTAACAGGCTTAATTTAAATCTTACCTAAAAATGAAACAACTTAGAGGTTTGTGTTTAATTTTCTAGTACTCATACCTGGTAGCATTCTAATCACCAGGGAATGACTCCATCTGTACAAGATAGGGGTGTACAACCACCAGCCTGATCAGGCATCGGCTGGCAGATTGCAAAATAAAAAGCATCTGCCCAGTGGAAGAAGGAACTTAAAATTGCTACATCCACCTGAACTATCTTCAGCCCTCATTGTGAACCTTCCTCTAGGGAAGGCGTGCACCTCTCCTAGACTAAGTCAGGTCTGCTCTCTCCACTCTCTTTTCATTAACCCAGAAATTGGGTCTTTCAGGTAATACGTGCGCTGCTGAGGACAGCAAGAAAGTTCAGGTTGCAAACCCTCAATCTGGCCAGGGCCAAAGCCACCCACTTTTTACAGTAATGGCCACTGCCAGCCAAGTTAATTTGTGTACTTGTAACACAGCCCTGAAATCTGCAATTATTTAGGCCATATTTCAGTGCAAATGTTAGCAGCTCTGACAAGAGCACGTCTTTCCCTTGCGTCTTGCCTGAACCTTGCTGCAACCATTGGTGAGGAAAATTATGCAACTACTCGCTCCTTACAGGACTAGTGAAATATTTATGTGTGACACCATGGTGTGTATGAATGATTCAACTTTTGAACTGTCAGTGTGTTTGCATAGTATATATTGGTATCACTGTGTTTGGAACTGCATATTCATATCAACCTTGTATGCAATTTAGTGACAGTATTTGTTGTTTCATTTTCCTACCAAAGTATCATATCTACACACTTGAAAATATATATTACGGAGATATTTCAGGATTAGGCCGCTAGGCTACTGATTACATTATAAAAGGTAGACAGAATGCGCAAGTACTGACAGGGTGGTACTTGTGGATAGACACGCACAAACAAAAGTCAGACAAACACATTTACCACGCAGATGNGGAACTGCATATTCATATCAACCTTGTATGCAATTTAGTGACAGTATTTGTTGTTTCATTTTCCTACCAAAGTATGATATCTACACACTTGAAAATATATATTACGGAGATATTTCAGGATTAGGCCGCTAGGCTACTGATTACATTATAAAAGGTAGACAGAATGCACAAGTACTGACAGGGTGGTACTTGTGGATAGACACGCACAAACAAAAGTCAGACAAACACATTTACCACGCAGATGTGTGTTCGCGCAACATTTCGCTGGCTAGGCCAACTTCATCAGGCGACTTGCAGTTTTGCACACTGCAATCTGGTGAGCAGTGGTTGGCAAACTGTGAAGCTAGCGGCCAGGAGGCAAACTAGGGTGAGGCGGGAAATTTTAAATGTAACGGAGGGGTTATCTTTTGTTTAAGCCAGGCGTCTGTCTGGATTTGGTGATGTATTGGTCTGCCAGTTTCCAGCGTCGTATTTCTGCAGTATTATTAGAAGGAGGTAGGGCGCTCACCACTCTGGTTGTGTAACAGGAGTCAAAGTTCTGGTTGTGAGATGCTGCATGTGCTGCANGGGGTCCTTTGAAGACTAATCTGGGTGGTTTGGAGAACAAGTTTTGAGTGAGTGGTGATGAGGCCAGAATTTTGTGTTCACAGTTGAAAATGTTGCTGAGTTGGTCCATGTTCTCGTGGTAGGGGACAACCAGAGGGATATCAGAGTTACTGATGTTAGTTTGAGGATCTGTGGTTGAAGGGGCACGCTGAATTTGTTTGTGAACCAGGGATCTGGGGTAGCCTCTATGAAAGAATGCTTTGGCTATTATATCAAATTGCTTGTCTAAGTCATTTTGGGCAAAGCAGTTGTGTTTAGCTCCGGTGGCAAGACTGTATGGCAGATATTTCTTGGCATGGAGTGAACGGTAGCTGTCAAAATGTAGGTGCGTTTAACATGAACAGCAGTTTCAATTTTGCCATTGTGAAGGGCCAGTTCCATATCCAGAAATATGGCGTTTTTATTTAGAATAGGCTCAGGCAAACTTAAGCAGGCTGTGTGAGTTGAGGTTGTTGAGGAAGTGGACGAGATTGTAATCAGTCGAATTCCAGATCATGAAGATGTCATCTATAAAACATTGGCTTTCATGTTAAGACTACCAAACATGGATTTCCTTGTGCTTATTTTGTAGTTTTTGTATATAGAAATGGTACTTACACTTTGTCGTATATAAGAACTGATTTAATTGCAGTTTGAAATTGTGTAATTCACAATACGTATTAGGATATTTAAATTCAGTTTCAGCTATAACAACATACAATAATATAGATAACATGTTCACACTGATGTAATCATTATAAAACATTTTAAAAATCTGTCTGTATAACAAATTACACATTTGTTAATCTTTATTTACATCAGGACTTTGGCTGTGTATGCATTTGTTGTATTTCTTGCAGGTAGGTTTAGCTTAAGTAAATTTATAATCTCAAGGAATGCATTGTAGTTGTAATAAAATATTTTTGTTATCAATAATTCATGGTAAAAGTAAAATAATTTAAAAAAATGTTCTTACTTTGCAAGCATAACTGGGAGGTATCATAGTTAGGTGTGTATTTTATAGTGTAGTATGTTAGCTAGACGCGTGACGTGTGAGGGCGATAGTATTTTTTCGACTTCGCATAATCATGTCCGACGGTCATGTATCAAAGAGAGAGGTGAACCACGATACCACTAGATCACAGACTTCCAGGACCTAGGAAATGAGAGACGACTGAGATGAGACAAAAACAATAAACGCGTGACAGCTGTACGGTTGCTGTGCAAGGTCGTACAGTAGCAAAGTTTCAGTTTCTGTCAGGTCACGGACACCTGGTGGTGAGAAGAGCTCTTAGTGGAGCGGAGTTTGCAATAGCTGGCGCTTGGCTTTAATTGGTCCTTTGGGAAGGGTTGGACAGGTAGGCCGTCGGCTTGGTACAAAATCTGTTTGAGCGAGGAGAGGCCTCTTGATGGTTGGGGTGAGTGCAGTCATAGGTTTACCTTTATTGAGTCTCACCCGGGGTTGGCTTGTTGATGCCATCTGCTGGTTCGAGGCTGTGGTTTGCATTGGTGCAGCGGGCTGCAAGGGTGCCCAATGGCATTTCCTTAGTGACTGCTGGATTTGGATGGCTGGGTAGGAGAAGAGCTGTGTCTGACGACTGGAGATGTAGTACTGATGGCTCGCTGGGTGCATCTGGGTGATCCCTAGCGGTACTGGCAGACCCAGTTGTATGCGTAGGACTATGGGATGCGATTCTCCTGGCATCTTGATGAGGGGATCGAAGAGCCCTGTGGGGTGGACTGTGAGGTGAGGCCTTGACAGTTGTCTTGTGGCTTTAGCTCTCTGTCGGGGGGTAATGGACAATAAGGCTGAGTCTGGTTGGTTGCTCAGAGGTTGACTAGCAGAGAGGGCGACGGCAGCAGCCTGGCAATCACTCCACTGCGTACTCCTTCTTTGGGTGAATGGAATAGGCAGGTAGGTGCTACAGTTCACTTCCCCAAGGGTGAGGTAGGCAACGGTTCCCCAGCTCTTATGTGCCTAGAGGTGGTTAGGTCATGCTTTGTCAGGCCTGTCACTTCATCTGGCGGATCTATACACAGTGGATGGAGTAGGTTAACTGATTCAGGTGGCCTAACCTCTTCATCGTGTAGTCTTTCTAGTAGGGGGCTCTACCATACTATGCACCAGGTACCTAGCATTACCCTGTCCGCAGTATGGGTGGCCTATGAATGTGTGTGTGTTTGCTCAACGCGCAGACGTCCTCAGTTATGGGACGGCCTGTCTTCCTACTCTATATTCGGAAAGTTTATCAAATATCGCGGTCTTCTGACATTCCCTTGAGGAGTGACGCTTACCAGGGTTAGTGAAAAGGTTACAAAGTTCACTCTAGAAACCATGCACAGGGTTTAGAACATAACCTGTTTATTCTCACAAGAATAGACACAGGGGCCCGTACTTTCTCCCGGAAGTTGTCATTCTCTCAAAACCCTATGGAAGTCACAGTTAAAGACAGATGAAGGGGCGTGCCAGAATAAAAGAGCAATGTAACTTGGTTGTTCAATCAAAGCAAACTAAATTCTCAAATGGGAGATGCACTATGTAGGTCCTAAAGGGACTAGGGGTACACCACTCAGCACTGTAGGTTACGTTCATGGTAGTTTGATGTCAAGGGTTCTGTTAGACTCTTCACGCTGGAGTAGGTCGGCAGAACTGCAGGGTCCTACGAGGGTTGCTGGTCTTTGTAAGGCGGCTGATGTCTTTGCAAGTAGTGGTTCCTCAAGTGGAGGGTAGGCGGAGAGCTTCTGCACAAGGTGGGCTGAGGAGTGCTGTCGGAATGAACTTGTTCCTCTGGGGTGCACGGCCTTATAAACACCTGGTCGGGGTGCTTCGGATCCCAATGTCTGCTAGAGATGGCTTCGGGCGCGGCCACTCTGTTCCTCGCCAGCACGGCCTGGCTGTGCGCGTGTCCGGGGATTGCGACTGGGGGGTAGTTTTCCTTTTATTGCGGGCGAGTATCTGGTGCTTGCTTTGGGGCAACTCACTTACGTTGCTGCATTCTGTTTACCTTCTCTCAGGTAATTCGTATGCGTGTGTGCTCGGGCACATAGTATTGGGCACTCATCTCTGTCTTCGCTTGTTTCTTGCATCCTGGGAGTCTGTGAGCTAGCGGTATCATGGTTTACCTCTCTCTTTGGTATGTGACGTCACATGGTGATGTGAAGGCAAAAAAAAAATACTATCGTCCTTATGTGTCACGCGTCAAGCTTTTGTGATACAAGATTACTTTGTGATTTTACTGTATGTAATAGTTGTTATAATATAATAATTTAGTTGGTGGTCTCGTGTGTATTTGTTGATAAATGTGATTTTTTGTAAACCAGTTTTATGGGGGCTATGGTGGTGTAGTAGTCAGACCACTGACCTCCCACCAAGGCGAACCAGGTTCAATTCCCAGTTGGGCCAGGGGCCGCAGTGGTGAAGTGGTTAGACTTCTCGCCTCCCACCTATGCAAACCGGGTTCGATTCCCGACAGGATCGCTCCCGGATTTTCGCATGTGGGCATCATGCTGGACAATGTTACTGGTTGATGGGTTTTCTCTGTGATCTCCAGTTTCCCCCACCCTTACATTCTGGAGCTGCTCTATATGCACCTCAGTTCATCCTCATCGGTTCTCAAAACCTCAATGTTAATAGCAGCCCAAATCTCTCTTACTCCAGCACAATGGGGCCACCTGGTTTTTCGCATGCAGGAAACGTGGCAGTAGTTGTTGTTGGCTGGCAAGTTGGCTAGGGGCACTCGCGTTTCCCCTGACAGTGCATTCTACCGCTGCTCTATTTACACTCATTTAACCTCACCAGTTCTTAAGACCTCTCTGTTTTATGTGCAGACTAAGAACTTCTCAATAATCATTTGTTTTATTCTTTCAAATTTGTTAAAGTGAGTGTGTAGAAATGTTATTCACATGTTGGGAAGTGTGATAGCGACAGTGGTCAGCAGTCAGCAGCCATAGTTGTGATGTTTAGGTTGCATTTTGGATCAATAAAAAAGGAAATGCACCAGCTATACGAGGAGACACTTCGCCTGATGCTGCAGTTGGAAACTCTGGAGCATCTTTGTCAAGATATAATGAACATTGATGTAAATGAATGCAAGAAGAATGGTTTTGGTAAGTAAACTTCAGGTGCAACACATTTAAGGGGTCCACCTGGCTGGTGCATGAAATGTGTTGCAGATTTCTAGTAGAAAACACACTATTAAAAAAGGTTGGATATTTTTAGTGGTATCTATTCTAAACATGAAAAGCATTTCAGAAACGTTTCACCTCCAAAAACAAGTTTCAAGTTCTCATGTCAACTCCAAGAATTATTTATTTGGATATGAAAATGGCCAAAATGGGTCTTTTCAGAATAATTTTTAGTTGCTTAATTTTCTGTGCAGAAGCTTAAGAGTTATCTTTAATCACACATCATACTTTTATCTTTATTAACGTATCATAAAAATGTGGGGTCATCACTTAGTTACATTCAGATGAGTTGTCAATGGAAAGACTGCACACCAGTTGGGTGCCTTTTGCATTGAGGCAGTGAGACAAGTGGTGAGTGTGTAAGAGCCGGCCTTAACGCTCACTCATTCCGAGGCCTCAAACGTGCAAATAGCTGCAGCCAGGAGGAACCCTTAGTACTTAATATACACAGTTGTGTATTGTGGCACTATGTAGTTTAACAATCAAACATATGTTACCATTTGTGTTGTGTGATGGTCTTATCTCGTATTGTGGTGATCGAGTAGCTATTGGCCAGCCCTCATGTCAGGTGAGCAGAGTGGGTGAGCTGTGAGCTCGCAGCAGAGCTGGCCAGATCTGACATGTACTTGATGTCACCACACAGAAGAGTGAGGTGCAAAACACATCTCGGAGAGAGTATGCCATGGCGATGTGAGGCAGTGGAGTAATAGCTGCGTGGGTCTCTTTTATGTTGTGTGACCTTGGTGCTCACTGCAGTTAGAAGAGAGTGCGTAACACTTTCAGACCCACATTAATTTGTGTTTCCAAGTATTGCAAATAAGAACATTTTTGATGTGTTGTGTACATAGTAATTTTTTTGCTATTACAGCCAATGAAGTGTAGGCTTTGTGTTAAGGATATAGTTGAAAGAACCATTTGTAACTTATGACAGTAGCATGGTTTAGGAATCTGTTACATACAGGGAACATTATTGGTAGAGATGATGGAAAATACATAGACACTATAAAGTACTACAAGCAGACTTTCTACCTACAAATTCTGTATTTTGGCGTGTATAGGCTGCATGCATGTATAGGCAGCACCAGAAGTTTTTGATGAAAAATTAGGGATAAATAATATTTCAAGTATAGGCCGTACTGAATTTTTGGATTCCCATAAAAATTGGCCAGGCCTCAACATGCAAGTGCGGAGGCCATCTGGCGTGGCAACAGCAAACAACGGCAATGTCAAATTAATTAGGTTGCCACTAGACAAAGCAAAAGGCGTGAGTAGCTGCAGGGGAGAGGACTTTGAACTTGTCACGCCCTCTGTCGCCACAACCCCTCTTGCCTCTTTATTCGTCGCTTTCACTTATCAGTGTCACCCACGTGTTGCTTGTTTCCTCCCCTTTCCACCCTTTTATAGCTTTCCATTTGCCGTTTCCAATCAGTTACCGGTATTGTTAATGAGAGTTTTGAGTTGTGCTGTTGTGCAATAACGTACTTGTATTAGTAACATGTGTGTTTAAAGCCAGAAATGGGAAATGACAGATCTAGTTACAGTGCGAACTTCAAGTTAAAAGTTGTGCTCTATGCACAAGAACACTGTAAAAGAGTGCCTGGGAGAAAATTTAGTGTGGATGATAAAAATGTTAGGAGATGGTGTGAACAGAAAGACCAACGGCAAACACTAAGCAGTAACAAGAGTGCCTTGCGGGGTAGGAAATGCAAGTACCCACACGAAGAAGAGTTGTTTCAGTATGTTTTAGAATACTAGGCAAAATGGTTTTGCTGTTACAACTGATCTTCTGCTGTTTGAAGCCAGTAAGATTGCACTGCGACACAATATACCTGTCACCAAATTTAAGGTCAGTTATGGGTGGCTGAGGCATTTCACTGCAAGAAAAGACCTCTGCATAAGAAGGCCGACATCCATTGCCCAGAAACTTCCTGAAAGCTACAAGGAAAAGTTAATTAGCTTCCAGAGATTTGTTATAAATCTCAGAAGGCAGAACAACTACCAGCTATGGCATATCAGAAACGCAGATCAGGCGCCGATATATTTTGATATGCCGGAGTCAACAACGGTTACGTGTTGTGGTGCTTGCTCTGTAAAAATACTTGGGATGAGAGCGGAAAAAAAAACGGTGTACAGTCATGTATTCAAAAGGAAAACTTTACCGAACGAAAGTTTCTATCTGGGATAATAGTATGGGTGCAGGAAAAAGGGTGGATGTTTGAAGAACTTGTCAAGGACTGGATGTCTTGTGTGTGGTGCAGACGGCCAGGGGGACGTTTACGTTTGAAATCTATGCTGGTTTTGGACAGTTACCGAGACCATGTTACAGAGGCTGTGAAGAAGCAGCTTCAGTACGCAAAATGTGATGTAGCAGTTATTCCCGGAGGTATGACTACCATGTTACAACCTCTCGACTTGGTCATTAACAGGCCATTCAGAATATACGTTTTCATCTTTACAGTAAATGGATTCGTACACAGAAGGAGACAACAAAAGCTGGCCATCCAAAAAGAGCTCCATTGACAGAAGTGTGTCAGTGAATACTTACATGGTGATCCATTCCTGTATCTATGGTGACAAAGAGTTTAGAAGTCAGGGGAAATGCATGGCACAGAGGACGATGCCATGTGGAACACGCAAGATAATGCGAGTGGTAGCAGTAGTGGAAGTGCTAGTGATGGAGATGAAAGTAATAGCAAGAAAGGCAACGAAAGTAAATAGATGGATTTTGTTAAGATGTATAGTATGTTATTCAGCAAGTGTAATATTTATTCAAAACAATAATGGTGCCACCTTGTAACATTGCATGTCTGGTATTGACGAATGGAAGTTACACCTCGGTTAGCTCAGTTCGGTAGAAGCATGAAACTTTAAAGGCGCCAGACCTAATATGAATATAAAGTCCAGTTTCTGTTTATTACTTTGTACTTTTATTTATCATTTAATAAAACAGTTCTCGTACAATCGTTAGGTATGCAATCACGAACAACTTCACAGGCAAACAAACATAGAGCAATAACAGTGCCGCAGTGGTTTATTTATTTAATCACGTCTTGAAAACGGGCATCACAAGAGGAACTTGCGACCTCCCACACCGGCGGAGAAATAAACGAGCAGGATCAAGTTTGCCGGTGTGGGGGCTATTGCCACGGCAGACACGGCCTCGGCGAGTGCTGATTGTCTACTACTTCCGGGGATAGGCACACTCAGTATTCGTCGCTGCATGCCTATCCCCACTGCTCGCGCCAAATAAGGCATGGCGTGGGCCGGCTTTCCCACGCCAGCCGAACTGCGTAGCCATCCGAACTGCATCGTCGGTAAAAGATAATCAAACCCTCTGGAACAAAAACCGTGGACGCAGTTCGGAAAGCTTCTATCGTCTAATGCTGACGCGTAAAAAAACTAAGATTTCCTGAAACTGCAAACGTATGCCTTATAAATGTAACTACCACGATAACGAACTCCCACGGCTTTAATTTTGAATCCCGATTAAATATTCCAAACCCCTAAATGAAAGAACTTAAACCAGGTATCCCGATAATTAATATATTGCATCATTACAACCTTCTTCTAAGTGACTTCTTGATGTGAAGTTCTGTTATTGTGCATCTGACTATTCCAGTTATCCGACTTATCTCAAGAAAAGATCTGGTGTCTGGCAGTCGCCGTGCCGGTCTGCCACACACAAGGAGGGGAAGGGGATGGTCTGAAGACAGTGGCCAAGCGAGCGTGTTTGTTTACATTATAAGTGGTCCATGCCCAAAGTGGTTTTTTTATACATGTGAGTGTGATGAGCTATTTATTTGTTATAATTTTTTTGACTTCCATAGAAACTAAGTTAAACATTAATGATACTGTATGTTNTGTCAATATCTCGTAAATAAGCCGCACCCCACGTTTTATAATAATTTTTTTTGTAAAAATGTGTGACCTATACACGCAGAAATACAGTAGCTATAACCTCCTGTCTGTGAATTTACATGAAAATTTAATTTTATAATCATTTAACAGTTTATTTTGGTTAATTTCAGTAAATTTGGAGATATTGGGTACCCTGTTTTATTACGTATCAAAGTGGTTCTCTTAATGGATGCATTTTACAACTACGAAAAAACCAAAAAGAAAAGTAAAAATGCAGCATTAGCATGTGTATCTAGTAGGGATGTGTCGGATGCATCGGCAAGAGATCTGACCCAGCAAATTTTTGCTGATTCAGCAACTTTTCAAAAATATGAAAGTGGCCTATGTTTTCTGATTCTGATTTTATTAATTCACACTAATAAACAATTGGTTAACCAGTGCAGTACCTACCACAGCAAATTAATTTCATTAACAATTATCACCTCTTGACTTTGACGCAGTGAAGCGGACATGTGTAGTATGTTATTAGTAATTTTGTCTGTAGTGAAGAATGCGTAAATATTAACGTGTTTGATGACAGAAAAAACTTGGAGATGATTTTTCTATGAAAAACTTGCATCATAAGAAATTAGGCTGAAAATGCATGCCAGAATTATTTCGTAGCACTCTCCCTATTATACAAACAATCACAAGAAAACAACGGAGTCTGCCATGTTGACCAATTTTACATGGAAGCAAACTGCAAATACGACATATCAAGTGAATGGTAAAAAACTAATCGTCTAAACTATTATGGTTATTTTATTTAAAGAATGTTTCTGCCATTTAAAATCTATTTTGCAATTACATTTTCATTTTGTATCTGTAATAATAAAAAATAATGCATTCAAACGGATTTTGGACAGCTACATACTCAAGCCAGTGATACCAAAAACTTGTGTTCATGAACAAAGTTATAGTGCATAATTTTGGAATGGTGTTGGAATGAGAACATCTTAACATTGCACTCTTTGTTTTGCATAACAGACACGTATTCCCGACAACTGTTGATTTGCTTCTCTTGATGATTTCCGCAGTTAAAAGCAAGATATTTAATGTCAGAGACAATGGCACAGAGTATTGTGTGTAATTATTTATCTGCTAAAGCTAGCGACAAATCTTTTCCCATTTATAATTTGTGCAAATGCGAGCTAAAATGAGGTGGGAAAGATAAAGCTTTAGTACAACTAATTTTCAGTGTCTCGTACGGTGGAAACATTGCTTTGTGATAGTCAAAAATTGTGTAATTTCGCACACAAATGACAAACCTTTNTTGTGTAATTTCGCACACAAATGACAAACCTTTTTTAATTTTCCAAAGTGTACGCATGATGATGATATGCTAAATGTAAGTGAACACTCTGCAGCAATTTGTTTAGTTAAAATGCAGTTATCAAACATATTAAGTGTATGTGACCATGTGTATGTTTACTTGCAATACCGTAGGCTTTTTTTTTGTAAGTTTTTACACCATTACAGTCTTTATTGTTAATAAATGAGACGGAACAATGCTATTATTGTAAAACCCAAAACTTCTACAGTTTAAGTATTTGAAAAATTTATTAACTTTACAATGCAATTTCCACTTTAAAAATTGTGTTTAACACGTTACCTCATACATTAAAAAAAATAATCTGCCATTTTGAATACTTAAATTAAATTATTAGAATCAAAATAAAAATTAATCAGAACTTGCAAAACTCTGAATTGGTATTTCAAATCAGACTCGGTTTTAAGTGAATTGACACATCCCTAGTATATAGCTAGTAACATATCTAGGGTATGTTTTGTCCATACTTTTTTTTGTTTATATTTGGGATCACTTGTGTACTGATGTTAATGTTTCAAGGTACTGAAATTCTCTGTGCATCAAACTAACTATGTTGTAATTCATACAAAATATTTGCAGGGTACTTCTGAGAAAATCTAAACAATATCTCATTTTAAAAGTCTTGCAGTATCATGCTGCAGCCCTGAAACGTTTTGTGTGCACATTTTTTTTTATTTCGATGGTCTGTACTGTGGTTTTACTGCTAGCTAATGTGTATATATATCACTCTTAAGCTAATTTAGTAACTACATGGTAAGTTTTGATGTTGTTCTTGAGACATCATTGTGTTTTGGGTTCAAGTGGGGAACAATGCTTGTGCTAAGTGTACTAAACCTTGTAGAATGGAACATTTCCTTCTGAATTAAATACAACACTGCTACTGTTACGTAATCAGATCTCATCAGCATGATTTTGTTTTGTTTATATTCCAGTACTGTTTCATATAGTATGGTTCAGGTGCTCAATTTCACAAGAAAAAGTGATTTTCTCATGAGGAAAGCATTGGTTCAATGCCATGGTTATGTTAAATTTATAAATTCAAATAAATGCTATAGAACATAAAATAAATGCTATAAATTGCACACATAAATGGTATTTTACATCTCTAATTATTGGAAATTGACCCTTGCAGTATACAGCACTCGAAACAAACCCTCTTGTGTTATATACACAATTGTGTACACTATATCTGCATAGGTTAAGATTTTGCTCAAATGGGTTGCATCATTCTGCTGCCTAGATTCATAGCCTTCTGATTATTGTCTTGAGAATGTGCTCGCTGTGAGAGAGTGAGGTCTGTACTAGGGATGGGGTCCTTGATGCTGTGATACCTTGATACCATCGGTACTTTATAGTATCGAGTATCGCATGAGAATATCCAAAAGTATTAAATTTTAACATTGTGCTAATGGTATTTACTATGCATGTTTTTTCATGAAGCACTAAACCACAAAATTCCCATTATATTTGCATAGTGTGTTTTATCGCATAATTATTGCAGCCGCATAAGCGTCGCTCAATAATTTTTAAATACTGAAATTTGTAAAACTGTCTGCAAGTTGTTTATAACTCCTGCCACGTCACAACACGTAGAACAGATGAGAGGGGAAGAACCGAAGCTGGAAGTACTGAGACGAGTTGTAGTTCCCCTCCCTCAAGAAGAAACAAAGGTGGGAAGGGTGCCGTGATAGCTGCTAGGCAGCCATTTCCCCTCTTGCTAGGCGTGTAAGGGCAGGAAGCGACATTGAGTTTGACCGTGACAAACTAGAGCGAAGCTACCAGAGGTTAGTCGACATCTGCCGACCTAGAGAGAGAGAGGATGCAAGGATNACCGTGACAAACTAGAGCGAAGCTACCAGAGGTTAGTCGACATCTGCCGACCTAGAGAGAGAGAGGATGCAAGGATGCCACGCTAGTTACTAGGCAACCACTTCCCCTGTCGCCAGCCGTGTAAGGGGAGGAAACTACATTGAGTTTGACAGTGATGAACTAGAGCAAACCTACCAGAGGTTAGTAGACATCTGCCGACCTAGAGAGAGAGGATGCAAGGATTCCATGCTAGTTGCTAGGCAACCACTTCCCTTCTTGCGAGGCGTGTAAGGAGAGGAAGCGACATTGAGCCTGGCAGTTATGAACAACAGCCAAGCATACCCGAGGAGATAGCCTACATACGCCAACCAAGAGATAAGAGTGTGAAAGAAAAAATACGAAGAGTGAAGAGATTTGGGCGGCACTTAACAGCGAAGTCTTGAGAGCCGATGAGGGTGATTGAGGTGAGTTTGGAGCAGCACTNCCGTGACAAACTAGAGCGAAGCTACCAGAGGTTAGTCGACATCTGCCGACCTAGAGAGAGAGAGGATGCAAGGATTCCATGCTAGTTGCTAGGCAACCACTTCCCTTCTTGCGAGGTGTGTAAGGAGAGGAAGCGACATTGAGCCTGGCAGTTATGAACAACAGCCAAGCATACCCGAGGAGATAGCTTACATACGCCAACCAAGAGATAGAGTGTGAGAGAAAAAATACGAAGAGTAAAGAGATTTGGGCGGCACTTAACAGCGAAGTCTTGAGAGCCGATGAGGGTGATTGAGGTGAGTTTGGAGCAGCACTNAAGAGATTTGGGCGGCACTTAACAGCGAAGTCTTGAGAGCCGATGAGGGTGATTGAGGTGAGTTTGGAGCAGCACTGGAATGAAGGGGCGGGTGAAACGGGAGATCCCCAAGAAAATCCACCAATCATCTGCATCCGGGAGTGACCTGGCTGGGAATTGAACCTGGTTCGCCTTGCTGGGAGGCGAGCAGGCTAACCATTCAGCCACCGTGGCCCATAGAGAGAATATGAGGATGGTGCTCTAATTGCTAGGCAACCACTTCCTCTCTCGCCAAGTGTGTAAGGTGAGGAAGCAAGGCCACACCTTGTGCCAAGCTCTGGACTGGACGCACGCAAAGAGAAAACAATAGCATTGGTTGCCGGCTTGTCACTCAATTCACTCTCAGTTTTCCTATATTTTAGTGAACAAACGTTATAGTAATTTCCTTAAAGTCACAAAATAAAAAAAAATAAAAAACTGCAAATTTGCAAAATAAGTGTGTACTGAGCTGTCATTTTCCTTAAAGTTTGACTACAGCTTTCACCATGAAATTAGATTCTGTAGAATCGAAGAAGACGGTATTGCTGGTTTATCATTGGCTAAACACGCTTGAATTACAGGCCGTCCACCATTTGTTTCAAGTGTAATGTGGGTGTTTAGGAATTTTTGATGTGTGTCAACAACACGCTAGTGAAATGAGCAATTTTCTTGGCCAAGTTGTTTTGTGTTTATGGCAATTTTAATTTGGTATTGAGAAAAGTATCAGTGTCAAGTAGTGTGAGAATGTTTTGCTATTGATACTGCGATTATTGGGAAAATGTGGTATCGACCCATCCCTAGTCTGAACAGTAGCTGCATCTACATAAACTTAAAAGAGACCTGGGCTATGGTTAGAGTGGTTATGTGCCACACGTGTGGGGTTGTCAAGGCTAGTGCTTTTTAATAAACAATAGTGTCTCCATTAGCAAGCTGTGCAGCCAGTTGTAGCATTGGACCAGGTTCTTTGTTGCAGCATGCAGGACCATCGGAGCGCATAGCGAAGTGGTAGAACCTATTCTTTTCCTTGTATTAAAAACCAAATAGTTGGGGAATACACATAATAGGTGTCAGAACTGTGGATTTTCGACCCATGGTTGTGTCTCTTTTCTTACTGGATGTTGAAACATTGCATCTGCATCATGGCTGTTACACTGGGCTAGTATGTATGTGATACCAAAAATTGGACATTTGAGATTTATATGTTTTAACCGTAAAATGTCTTTATAACCAATTATTTTAAAGTCACGTCTGTTTATTTATGACAACCTTGTAACTTTACCCTAGATATTTGAAACACAATTGTATAACGTGCTTAATGTTTCTGTGAACTGAATATTTGCCAGTGTCCCAACAAATCGCTAAAGCCCAGCCAAAAACTTTTTTAAATAAATTATTAAATAAACCTAATAAAATCTTAAGTATGCAAAGAAATATGAGCTGAATAAATAGTACGGTAGGCATAATTCTGTACATGTTCAGCACTCTCTGTAAGTTTGTTGTTGCTACATACAAAAATAAGCTACATGTGTTGCGTGCCTGAGTTTACAGTTTTTTCGTGTGACTGGATGTGCTGTTGTTTTAAATATTCATTCCAATTGATGCCGTCCTCTTATTATAGTAACCCAAAACACATTAATAACAAGAGGTTGTGACGTTCAAAACAGGGTTGAACACAGTCGTGAAAATATATTAACCTAAATTATGTCTAATGTGCTGTATCACGAATAACACAAATATGTTAATAATATGTAAAATAATAACCATAATAACTATCATCAATACATTTTTAAAAAGTCATAAATTTGGTCTAAATATGGTTAGAAGCCTAAATTTTTAACATTTATATAAGTTATGCTTTTTGAAATATGCCAGCATTCTTAGACCAGCTGAAAACCGTTAACAAAGTATTTTACGTTTGAAATGTATACGTCACGTGACATTATTTTTGTTTACGTGTAGCGGGAGGATACGTAATAGGTACCCAATAGTAGTAGCAGGGCTTCAGAGAAGTATGAAGCAACCATGAATGGCCTATACGGTATGAGCACAANAGCAACCATGAATGGCCTATACGGTATGAGCACAATGCAAAAACATACAACCAGAAGAGATATTTAAACATCATCTAAATATGCTTAAATATATATATATATATATATATATATAAACAATGAAGTAAATTTTATCAAACTCAGCACACATATAGTACTTGTTAAGGACATCTGTTTTTTTTATAGTTTTCGACCACTCCGGATGCTTACTTTTAAAATGGTTGCCATGTTAAGATTTACGGTGCTATGTCATATCTCAGGGAACATGCAATAAATTGAAACCTATGTTCGTATTGCATCTGTAAGCATTGAATTTAGAAATGGATATTGTTGTGGGTCTGCCATTTTGTATGATAGCACCACATGAACAAATAACACTTTTATGTCATAGGCTTTGCCCGAGAGCCCTGTCGACAAATCCAGCAGACAATATCATTTATCTGCTTCAGGATCTTTATGGGCCTTCGTAACATTTCTATAGCTTCTGGCAATATCCCTTCTGCCTTTGGAGGTTGTACAGCCAATCCTGGAAAAACCTCTCCAAGCATTTTCCGCTCATATTGTTTTTTCATTCGGTCACTATTGACTTGAAGGTGCTACTGGGCAAACTCATGGATGTCGGTTAGCCTCTGATGTAGTTTACGAGCACATTCTGGGGTGGCTTCTTCTTTACTGGGTGTCCAAACAGCAGGTCACCAGGCAGGCGGAGCTCTTTCCGGAACAGCATCCTTGAAGGTGTTACTCTTGTTAATTTGTGGAATACCAAATGATATGCTAGGAGAAATAACCGTACCTTGAAGACCCAATCCTGTTGGTTGTATTCCACAAAGATTGGCAGATACTATTCCAGGGTACGGTTGAGCCTCTCAACCATCCCATTCGACTGGGGATGTAAAACTGTGGTTTGAGTTTTCTTCATTCCTAAAATCCTTGCTACCTCTTGGAAAAGAGTGAATTCAAAATTTCACCCTTGATCCAAATGAAGCTCAAGAGGCATTCCAAAGATGGAGAAAACATGCTCTTTAAATGCATCAGTTACAGTGCCAGCCTCTTGGTTGAAAACTGGTATGACCTCAGGCCACTTGGTAAAATAGTCTTGCATTACCACAAAGCACCGATTCCCGTCTTTATTAACTGGGAATGGCTCCTGAGAATTCCACTGCCATCCTCTCAAATGGGGCCCCAATATTGTATTTATGAAGGGGACCTTGCCCCTTAATCCTCGGACCTTTCCTTTGCAGTCCAGGGGCCTGATTCTGAACACCTCTTATTGCAATGTTTGATTGACGAGTAACGATATAGTTCATTGGTCAATGATATTCTAGCGAGCGTGATGACAGAGAGCCATACACCGCTTCTCTTTGCTTATTGATGATGTCATCAGTGTGAATACGACTGTCAACTGTCTCTGTTTTGCTCATTGCATATAGGTTATGTTCACCTTCACAAAAAAAAGCTGTAATGGAAACGGGTGGCAGGCGATTCCCGGAAATTGCCTGTCAGTTACAAAAAGCATGTGAACTACAGCGTTTCTACGAAAATAAAAATAAAATAAAAAAAGCTCACGAGTGTCTATAACATGTTATTTCTTTACTGTGGCTTGGCAGAAAAAAGAATGAAGCTGTAACATTTATTTTTAGTTTCATGTTTTGCAGTTTGTTTATTGTTTTTTTATTTTTATAATATGCGAGCCACTTTCTTAGTTATGACGGAAGGTAGGTAGTTTAAGCGTAGGCAATGTAGAAAAGCATAATATTTTACTGTGTAATTGATTTCACAACCGACGACAATCTAGCTAAATACATAGTATTACTTTTTCACATTAGGCTGTTATGTTTAACGTTTTGCGTAATGAGAACAGTCATTATAAATACAAAAACATTGTACACAATTGCAAATAATATTTTGAAACAGTATATATCCTTATTTACATTCGCAAAATATTCTCTTCTATAAACCACAAATATTTGAATTAAACTCGATGCTTTCAAAGTAATTTGTTATGCTGTACATAACCTCATTTGAGTTCACACGTCAAACATTTTATTAAACATATTGACTGTACGAAATCATTTTGCATGTATATTGTTATTGTGCATAGATGTGTTGTAAGTATTTTAATTACATTTTGTTTCACTACTAATGCTTTTGTTTTGGAATATGAGAATTATTATGTGTGAAAACATTTCAAGCCGGCATGCAGTCCGGAGTTACNACTAATGCTTTTGTTTTGGAATATGAGAATTATTATGTGTGAAAACATTTCAAGCCGGCATGCAGTCCGGAGTTACGTAGCGCTGTTTTTATGCATTTGAAAAATTCCAAACACTATGTTTCTTCAAAAAGGGCATATTTATTTCAGTTTTTGATAATTGATGATAAAAGTAAAATTATATTTGAATGGCATCCATTTGACTTAGCTGTCTAAATAATTGAGCATTATTACTTCAACAAATGAATGCTTGACATAACCAGCTGTTAACAGTTGTGTAAGTTACATAATCAACTAATATCTGTTTAAAAGACATAAAAAACTATGGTGTGGCTGCATTTTTGAATTAGTGAGCAAATACACCTCTCTGACTGCGTGNACTAATGCTTTTGTTTTGGAATATGAGAATTATTATGTGTGAAAACATTTCAAGCCGGCATGCAGTCCGGAGTTAAGTAGCGCTGTTTTTATGCATTTGAAAAATTCCAAACACTATGTTTCCTGCAAAAGGGCATATTTATTTCAGTTTGTGATAATTGTTGATAAAAGGAAAATTATATTTGAATGACATCCATTTGACTTAGCTGTCTAAATAATTGAGCATTATTACTTCAACAAATGAATGCTTGACATAACCAGCTGTTAACAGTTGTGTAAGTTACATAATCAACTAATATATGTTTAAAAGACATAAAAAACTATGGTGTGGCTGCATTTTTGAATTAGTGAGCAAATACACCTCTCTGACTGCGTGCTATTTTATTTAGCCAAACAACAGATACGAGCCCTAGTGAAAAATAAATGTACTCTGTATACAACAGTGCGACATCACGTACTTTTAAATTTATATTTCTTTTCTAATTATTACTATATTTTGTAGGGGCGTGCAAAGACAATTTTTTTCATNTGTTTAAAAGACATAAAAAACTATGGTGTGGCTGCATTTTTGAATTAGTGAGCAAATACACCTCTCTGACTGCGTGCTATTTTATTTAGCCAAACAACAGATACGAGCCCTAGTGAAAAATAAATGTACTCTGTATACAACAGTGCGACATCACGTACTTTTAAATTTATATTTCTTTTCTAATTATTACTATATTTTGTAGGGGCGTGCAAAGACAATTTTTTTCATTTTGAATCAAAATTGAAGTCTTTGTCGAAGATAAATTCAAAGTCAAAGAACACTCAGGTGTGGTGCTATTTATAGGGGCCGGAGCTCGTTCAAGAACAATCTTCACCTGTTGGCCTGTGGCGAGGGGAGAGACATCCATAAAGCTCACACAGCGGGCCACAGCTGCAGACTGCTCCATCAAGGGGGAAGGGTTTGTGGCACCAGCTCATGCCAGTGTTAAATCTCCCCCTCACCCTACCGGCGACATAGCTGATCCGCCCAGGGGAGTTGCCGGGGAGGGCAGGTCAAGCGTGGTAATTCACCCTCTGACATGCAGAGAAGGGGCACTCTCCCAGAGTGGGGATTGAGGAAACGCCTGCAGCAGCAGTATTTTTAAATACTATATCTGTAAGTGGTTGCATTATGTAGCTTTACTTTTGTAGCAGTTGGTTCTTGTAAAACAGGAATAGCTGGTGAAGGTCAGCACATCACACTTTACTTCATGCTGAAACTTGGCAGTAGAACATACTGCCTGCCACCCTGTTCTCAGAGCTGAATGCAATGTTGTGTTTTTCTTCAGGTGCGCCAGTGAGTTGGATTAACTCTATGGCTGTGGTCAAGGAGAAGCGGCTGAAGATAAAGGAGCCACTGGACCGCTTGACCACATTGTACGAGGAAGCACAGAGGAAGTCAGACCGGCTTCAAGTGTTCCCAGTCATAGCTCGAACCATTGCAATTCTCGATTCTCTGTGAGTTGTGATATTTAAATGTGTGTCTATGTTGCATAGAATTAGTTCTAGGATCACCCGTTGCCATGTGTGATGTACTCCACATGATAACATGGTGGGTATTCTCTAATTTTCCCTACCCCATGCATTCTGTCGCTGCTTTGCATTCTTCACACTTCACCTCCATGTTTGCTGAAGTCTGAGTGGTAAAACTCTCTCCAAATCTTGCAGTTTAACCGGACTTACATTACAGTGGTTTAAATTTGAATTAATTTAAGAATTGTTGTCATTTTGTAGAGTTGGAAACATATTAACTTTTTCAAGACTGTTTGGTACAATGTATTTTTTGAAAATATTATTTTAGAATATATTTTACCACTTGTGAAAAATTTACACTTACATGCTCAGCTACATGATGTATAGTCTTTTTATATGTGAGTGATCCAGGGCTAATGAGACCTAATGAGAGTGAACAAGTTAGTGTAGTAAGGTTGAGGGGAGGGAGTGGAGTGTGGTGGAGGGGAGTGAGTGGATTGAGGCGAATGGGCACGAGTGAATTTAGGCAGATGGGAGTGAGTAGATGGAGGCAGATGGGTGTGAGTGGATTGAGACGGAGGGGAGTGAGTGGAGTGTGTTAGAGGGGAGTAAGTGGAGTGTGGTGGAGGGGTGTAAGTGGAATGAGGTTGAGGGGAGTGAGATTGCTGAAAACAAGGCACAGAAGAGACACATAATCATATTCCATATAGCACTAACGCTATACAGTATTTGTGTCGGAATCTTGTTTACCGCACATGTACCAACAGTAACCCTACAGAGCAAACATGTAGAGGAACTGGTTCTGTCTACAAAATTTCCTGGCACTTGTTATTGGAGACTGGGTTTAGAGAGACAGAAAGAGGGAAAGAGACGGTAGAATGGCAATAGGTAGAGAGAGGGGTTGGGGTGTACGAGAGGGTGTTTGGAGAGAAGTGTAGTGAGCAGAGGGGGTTTGGGGAAGGGGTGAAGATAGTGGGTGATGTGAAGAGGTGGCAGTGAGGGGAATCAGTGTGATGGTAAGAGAGGGAAAAGGGAAATTAGCTGTGCACATGAAAAGCAACAGGTGTATTTGTACCTCTTTTACTAGGAATGTGCTCTTAATTGCATTTTTAGAGTGTCACTTGATGCATTTACTTAAAGCCAGTCTGCTGTTGTAAAGAGCAGATACAGTGGGCCACACAGACGACCACTGGACGCTCTGAACCATGATGAGAATCAGGAGGATAAATTAGGTGTTTGCGCTGTGGTTGTTCAATGGAACTCTACTTTTCCAGAATCAACAGTCACTGATGCAAGCTGAAGACACTGCTTCTTGGGATCCCTTACCAGACAATGACAAAAGGAGCTAGCGAAACTGTGTCACAATGGCTGTGGTGAGGTATCCCCTGACTCGAACATGATTCAGAAATTAGGTGGTAGTAATAGGAGTGTGACTTAATGCACCNGCTGTGGTGAGGTATCCCCTGACTCGAACATGATTCAGAAATTAGGTGGTAGTAATAGGAGTGTGACTTAATGCACCATGGCTATAGGACAAGCCCATTAACTGAACTTTGGTCTGGCTTGTCTCTAAGAGTTCTGGGCTGTGAAATCTGCTTGGTCAGTGAGATGACTCCAGCAACCTTATACCTGAATTATCTTGGAGATCTTATGATGGAGTGCATGCTGGCTGTTTTTAAATAACATAATTAAACAATTTCTTTCTCTCCACTAAGTATACTTATTAAATCTTGAGATGCTCCTTCGAGCATCCTTGTATAGCAGTGTCTCATATTTTTCCCATGTAAAAGGGAACAAGCACCAGATATGCTATGGTAGAGTGATATTACTCATCTGTGCATGTCCCCAACATTAACTTTCTCAAGGGCTGCAAGAAATATCAGCCTTATTTAAAGGAAAACTATAAGAGGATAATTTTGTATTGAAAAACATGTTTGAGGATGCTTATTAAGCATGAAAATGTTATAAGAAGGGATGTTGTAACAGAGTTCCAATGTATAGTATTATGCTGGCTTTATGATTAACTGATGTGATGGTCCCTGTAGTGGGAGTAATGGATCAGAATTGAGTTCCCATGGAATTTTGTAAGCTGTCATTAACATGTTGGGGATGGTGCCAATATTGTTGAGCCAGTCTTCTCAGCTATAGTGTTGGCTATACCTACATACAGAATGGAGACATCTAGTGTTCAGTCAGACATAACAAGTTATTCAGTATCATGAAGGTGAATCGGAGGAGGACAAGCTAGGCAAAGAAACTTTTTTTCCTGGGATTAGTGGTATTAACTCAATCTGAAGACGGGCTGTATATTTATTTTCTTGACTCATGTGGGTCTCTTCTAGGACTGCAGCTACATGTGCTGGCCGAAACAGTGCTGCAAACTTACTGCCTGGTGAGATATCCAGTATATCAGCGACAGTACAGAAATTATCATAGTAAATATTAGTGTGTGCATAGCATGGGACAAGCCTGTCAGCTGAACTACTGTCGGGGCTATTTACACCGTTGGGCTGTGGAGACTTGTGGTTAGAACCTATCAAATGAGTCCATTGTACACCTGAGTTTCTTTCACGGGGGGTATTTGGTCAAAGTCTTTTTTTCAACCCTAGTATGGACAAAGTTGGTCTGATCTTAGTGAGGACTAGGCACTCAAGAGGTCTTCTGATCTTTAATATCATAAGTGAATATATATATACACACATATATATATATATATATATATACACACACATAAGGATAGGAATTCAAGTACTCACAGTCTAGTACTTGTCGACAGGCGCGCACACAAAGAATATACACACACAATATATAACAAAATCCAGGCAGCCGCCAGGCCTCAACATAAGATAATCACAGCTCCAAACCTTACTCAATAGCTATTGCGGCAAATTTTCTATTTTCTCTCTGCACCCTAGTTTGCCACCTGGCCGCTAGGTTTACTACCAACAGCGCCCTTCCACCATATTGCAGTGTCCTACAACTCGCTGCCTGATGAAACTGGCGTAGCCAGCAAAACGTAGCGATCGTGCAACCGCTTGAAAAATGTGTCTTCCTTCTTTCTGTGTGTGCCTGTCGACAAGTACTAGACTGTGGGTACTTGAATTCCTATCCTCTTATATATTTTTAGTAGCCTAGGGCCTACTTGTAACCTTAAATCACATCATACGTGAATAGTTTCAGTTTAGAACCTCAAGTAATCTCTTTGTCCCATAGCAGACCTGTATGTAACGGATAGTGTAAAAGAAACAGGTTCTTCCAAGCTACTGTAAACTGGTAGCACACTGCCTGGCAAAGACCTCCTATGTTATTGGAACTTACAAGCTCTGTTTTGACTGATGGCATTTTTTTCACCATCTTGACAGACATTTCTTCAGTACTGCCCAAGCACCAACAAAGTCTAGGCCAAAGTTGTGAAGAATCCGCACGGATTAGTTTGAAGACAAAATTCACAATCTGTGAAAACAGCGAGTATGAAAGCAAAATCCATATGGCGCCCAGCACGTAGCTCCTACCATTGTGTTCTTACATGTGACAGGGTGAGGGTGAAAAGGGTAGTGCTCAGCCATCCCGTCCGGCACGATTCCCACATGCGAAAATTCGGGAGTAAACCTGCCAGGAATTAAACCTGGTTAACCTAGATGGGAAGGGAGTAGTCTGACCACTACACCATCATGGCCCCACCTTCAATTGGTGCTCTATCAGAAAGCAGAGGGGTGAAACAGTCTTCTGGTGCTGAAGCATTGCGACTGAGCGAGGTGACACAGTGGTAAACCACAGGAATTGAATTCTGGAGGACCCGGGTTCGATTCCCAGTTTGGTCTTCTCTATTATGGTTTTTTATTATTTTCCTAAATCGCTCCAGGTGAATGTTGGAATAGTTGCTTTTTACAGGCCATGGCCAATTCCTTCCCAGTACCTGCTTCTCTGAACAGTTTGCTTTGTCTCTGACGATGTTGCTGTAGACAAGTCATTATGCCCTGCCTGCCTGCCTGCCTGCCTGCTTACCTGCTTACCTGCCTGCCTGCCTGCCTGCCTGCCTGCCTGCCTGCCTGCCTGCCTGCCTACCTGCCTGCCTGCCTGCCTACCTGCCTACCTGCCTACCTCCCTGCCTGCCTGCCTACCTGCCTACCTGCCTACCTGCCTACCTGCCTGCCTATCTGAAGCATTTGAGGGTGACTTTGGCAGCTCACTATTTGACATGCCACCATGGATGATTTTGAATCTTTACTTGTATTTGCCACCAAAATATGTAGTACACTTTATTTGAGCCACAAGTACTTACATTGTGGTCAACCAGAGCACAGCTAATGCATTTTCCACCTTTTTCAGGTTGTAACTTTTGGAAAAGTCTTTCAATTGGACTCAACCTCAGATGTCATGGCACAAATTACTTAAAGTGGATTTTTTTTACATTTCATTGTAATCAAATGTCATGACCAGACGTCAATAATCAAAGCTTGACATGACTCAGAGGACTACTTACTTCACAGAATTTTTGAAGCTTGTACAATTTAATTTGTATCTGTATTTTCTGATGTGGGACAAAATATATTAAATTGTGAATGAGGGAACATTTTACTATGGTAACAGATGGGAAATGATTAGTGGGAGAAAAATAAATTGGATTATGAAATTACTATTAAAGATGATCCCTCTACCTTGGCAGACTTGGTTTTCAAATATTGAATCTGGAAAATAGTAATGTAGGAATATATGTGTAAATCCAATGTGTAGAGGAGTTTTTCCCTTTAAGATGATCATATTACTGAGATGCAGTCAGTTGCTCTTTAAAATATTTGGGTAGCATTTTACTCTCAAAGAAAAATCACATTAATGCACCAATGTTGGCCCTAACCAAATTTGTATTTTAATCAGTTTACATCCAGTTTTTTCTGCCTTCTGCCTAACATTCGATGGTATCAGCATTTGGTCTTTCTGTATTTATATTATTAGCATAGCATCACAACACAGTTTTAAATGCCACTTGGCTCACCATAATTTTCCACTCAAACCGTAAATTTAGCATTATAACTTTGTCACGTTATTTCCAACATAATACTTTGTAAACAGCTCAGTATTTCAACAGTATCCATTATATAAAATAAATGTTATAAATTCCTCACAAAAATTCTCAAATACATTGTGGAAAAGCATGAGTGATATTTCCAACGGAACATAATATGCTATACTGCTCACTGGCTATTGATGATGTTGCACTACATTTGACCACTACTATGACTTTGATAAAGTTCACTATGTAATTTCAAAATTACCAGAAGGGAAAAACAAATTTATGTTTATACCTAATGTAACTCCAGAAATTATATGAGGGAAATTAAACAAAAAACTGTTAATTTTAGTGTAAAAACTATATTTTGACAAGCATTGTGCCAGATCACTTCTGTTTAGGTTGAAAATTGCAAATAGCTTTTACAAATGTCAGAAATATAGTCAATAACAAACTACTGTATATAATTTTCATTTCAGAGTCTTTGTATTTGTAATGCCATAAGAGAGTTAGCCCACAATCTGTTCTCATATAGTAGTGCACTCACTTGAGCCTATTCAATGGTTGAGGGTGAGTTGAATAGTATTACTGTACTGTATACAGTACGTTTAATCCATAATTTGATATTGTTGAATATCATAAATTTTCAAATTAATTACTTTCTTTGGCATATACTTTTTGTTGTGTGTATGTGTGGCAGTTGTGTTTATCTCATTTTATTGACTTATTGGATTATTTTTTGTTTAAGGTTGAAGAAGGCGGAGACTTGTTATGAGAGTTTGCGGCGTAAGGACCCCAGTGATAGGCAGTCTGATGTGAGCATGGTGCGAGTCGTGTGCGACACATTGCAGGCCAGGCACAAGATGTTGCAAGATAAAGATTTCAATGCACACCTTGAGTGAGTATTGTTCTTCACAATTTACTTCTGTCAAAAGATGCCATGAGAAGGAAAAGCAGAAGTCATCGAGCACTGCTTGGTCACAGAGTATCTAGGTGTATGTCTTGAGGGTTCCAGGTTTGGCTCCCAGTAAGCTGAGGTTTGCAATATAGGGGGCCGTGATGTTCCATATTGGCCACGGGCGTAATGCTATGGCATCTGATGAGATGTTAGTTACCTGGCTTAGGCCTTGCATTCTCCAGTAGCTGGAGAATGCCGGTAAGGTATAGGGGGCAGTGGATTCAGTGTAGGCTTAGTGAGTGTCCTGATTGGGACGTAGACTGTAAGAGCTTGCAGCCTTAGTGGTTTTGGTCAGCCATAGTACAGAGCTCTCGTGGCCCAGCCCAAGGTAGCCAGGGTCCTTGTGCTTTGGTGGCATGGGAGATAGAGGTGGTTCATAGAGTATCAACCTGTTACTTTGTATCAGATACTGTAAACAAGTACAGTGCCGAACTATCAGATGCATTCGCTGCGTTACCCTTGCTCGCACTGACTTATATTGAGATGCTGAGAGGTCAGTCCGAAAGTTTAAGTACATGCACTGTGGCATGATAGTAGTATTCCACAGTGACATTTTCCTTTATTTGGCCAACCAAGTGGGCTCAAAAGACTGATAAGTGAATGGCAGGGAGATAGTGGGTTTGCATAAATGGAAAGGAAAACCTAATGTAAATGATGGAGGTTTTATTCAATAAGTGTACTGCTCTTAAGAAACTATAAATCGCAAGCTTGTGCCCGTGAAGATACTATGACACAACTTAGGTGGCATCATTACTGTCCTAAGATGTAAGATTGCACAGCAGAAGGTTCCATTACGGGGTAAGGGAACATCAGGTCCTTAAACAGTAAATGGCTTTGTGAGATTTTACAAGGGTAACAATTTTACAGGATCATTCTCAGTAACCACTGTAAAAAAAAAAAGTTAAAGGAAAATAATTTGGCAAAAATGTATGAATTCATTATAAAAATCTGTTAAACAATATTATATCTAGTTATTAAATATAGATGGTATAATGTTATTGCTCCTAATTGGTATGCCATACTATGAAATAAAACCCTAGGTGAAAATTAGTCAAACTCTGTGGTTTAGAGTGAGCATAGCGTACACAGATAGAAGAGGAGAGAGGCTATGCTGAAGCACCTAGACCATCCCTCCATAGGTGCTTTTATCCCCACTTGGCTGGTAACGAGAGGGAATGCAAGGATGCCACACTGGCTGCTAGGCAACCATCTCCCAGTCGCCAAGCATGTAAGGTGAGGAAACTAGTTGACACTTGGCCATTTCTAGTTCATCTGAGGACAGTCAAAGCTTATCCCTCCAAGCAGGATGTTCACATGCACTGTAATTTCGCTTTGCACTTTATGGAAGCTGTCCACTAAAAATCTTGTGTATATACAATACTTTTCTGTATTTGGCAGACGTCTATCTTTTAAAGTAATTAATAATGTTTAGTTTAAAAACTTGTGATTTTTGAGACAGAAGTTATTAATATGTTCAATAATGTCTGTTTATTTATGACCTTCACTAATTAATAATTTATATCAAAAAGGACAGAAGCTCAAGTACTCACAGTCTAGTACTTCTGAACAGGCACTCACATAAAGAAGGATGACACATTTTTCACGCTGTTGCATGGTTGCAACATTTTGCTGGTTAGGCCAGCTTCTTCAGGCAGCGAGTTGTAGGGCACTGCAATATGGTGCAAGGGGCTCAGCCACACTGTAATAATGCTGCCTAATCTGACTGCCTGTTAACTAATAAACTTTCACACATGAGTCGCAGGTCTAGTTCTGAAGAGGCAGGCAACGTGACTAGCACGACCTTGAAACACATTCGAGGGTTAACCGTCTCTGTACGGCTAAGTACTGCTTGACTATAACGGGCGGTTGGCTAGTTGTGCAAGCAGCGGAGAATCATGGTGCTTGTTGAAGAGTTAGGCAGGTAATGGCTTAGGAACTACTGGCATTTTGCGGACCTGTAACTGAATATATACTCATGTGGAGGACATAATGAGGGTTAGGGGAGCAGGGATGTGACACACTGCATCATGCCACCACTCTGCAGATGCTGCATAAGTTGGTTGGGCACGGGAGAGGGTGGTAGCAGGTGGCCACCAACCTAGGCCGTATTGCAAAATGTCAATTGACAGTTGGATGGGCAATATCCATGCCCAGTTAGGGGCAATTCAATCTCTGTCTGGTCTATCTCATGTCTGTAGTTTTAGTGGGATGGGTCCGGGTGGGGTGTGATAGCGGCAGTTATGCTTATCGGTTATATGGCATGAGTCAAGTACGTAAATATATATAAGTAACTTGCATATATTATAGAACCAGAAAGTCTGAACTAAGTATACCGGAAAAGGTACATGATTAGGCTGAAAGTTAGTATGAAATTGAAAGATTCTTTCAGTCAGACGTTACAATTATATCCTACTCACCTTAATTTATAGTGTAGAAGGTTTTTTTGTTTACTGTGTTGGTAAAAACNCAGACGTTACAATTATATCCTACTCACCTTAATTTATAGTGTAGAAGGTTTTTTTGTTTACTGTGTTGGTAAAAAAAAATAAAGACTTTTTATAAGAGAGTCACTTTGCAATATGGGTTGCTTTGTGAAGTGTGCAGGTAGGACAAATAATTNAAATAAAGACTTTTTATAAGAGAGTCACTTTGCAATATGGGTTGCTTTGTGAAGTGTGCAGGTAGGACAAATAATTTTGTAACATAGTATATTGGGGAATTCGTTATCCCAGAAAATGTTATTCAACAACATGACGCGCAACGCTTATTTGACGTGGATGTAAATACGACTTCGCCTCATCTGTACGTATCATCACGTTACCACAGGTGGGGTTTGAACCCCGAAATGACTTGCTACGAGAGCCTACAAGTACGTCCCTAGTTGCTGGGGCACCCATGGACACATCAGCCAAGATCTTTCACCCTTATGTCAGACGTCACGCCAACCCCTTCATGTGTGATTGAGGAGGTAAGTGCCTAAGTTCGCGTAACCAAGGCAACCCAGCATTACAGAGGCGCATAGTTTGGCCATGGGCCGAGAGATTGCGCTAGATGGCAAAGCTTCACCCAGGAGGAGCAGCTTTCCGCCTGCACCGCCAACAAGCCTGCGGGCAGGTAGAATATATGGCCGTGCTTTGCTAAGGAACATCAGTTGTTCTCCAGTTGTACTTCTGAGTTCATCTCCAGCAGCTCGCCCCACTACCTTGTGTGCTAGGGCTCTCTGCTGACCCCAACGTCTTCACGACCTACGAAAAGCTCTTCAAGACCTGCACCAGCAACCCCCGAAGAAATCTTCGAACCCCTTGAACAGCCTACCCTTCTGGTAGTGTTAAACACCCACTTCCCTTCAGGTAGTGGCTCTCGAAGTTCCTTCTGGACAACAACAGATAGTTGGGGATGGTTGTTATAATAGCCACCTAGCAGCTTCTGCTCTTGTTCAGGTTAGACCCAGCTCCCCTTCACCTGGTGTACGTAATTTACTTCCGTTCAGTGTTCCTGATCAGTTAGGAGGTAGTACAGGCCACCGTGTCTATTCCTCATGGAATAAACACGCTTTCTCTCAAAACTCTTGAGTGCTAATTCTAGAGTGACTGTGATTTTATCCTCTGTAGATGTCAGCCCACCAGGGTAAAGCAGGAGACTGTGTCTTTGACAAACTAATTACCGAACCTAGAGTATGACTGCAGGCTCCCTTAACCGGGCGCACGTAAGTCGTAAAACACACCCAGTCGACGGCCACCCGTACTGTGCACCTGATGCGCAGTAAGGTAGAGCCACAACCACTAGCAACACAATTCAAAGGCTGTCAGTGAGCTAGTTCAGCTCATTCACTCCATCCACCACGCTCAACTGACCCCGGAAGGAGTGATAGACTATTTCTGGAGGACTGCCCACCTTTGGACATGCATCCAACATCGTTGTTGGACTTCCAGGGTAAACCCACCGCTCTAACCACCTTGCTGAATTGTCGTCGGTTGGAGTTATCGGGTACGACTCTGGTCGGCTCGGCCTCGGCGTGTTTCTGCACCTAGCTAGGGAACATTGTCACCTGCTCTCCTCTCGTTAGGCTGATATTTGTACCTACTTGTATGCCGTACACCCAAAGGAGTGGTACGAAGTGGCAGGAAAGGAAGGCAGCTGCAGCCTCCAAAGCTAACAGGAGCTGTAACCCAGCCCCAACTGCACTTTGCAGCATAACCCCCTGGGAATGAGCTTAAGCCGCCTGGCAGTTGGAGAGGTCTCACCTCCCAGCTCCCTCCCACTCCTTTTTCAGCCCCCGATCAAGACCGCCGGCCGACCACACCAGATCGTCACTGACTTCCTTCACAAACGACCCGTTCCACTAGGGATCGCGAATCCCTGGCTCCAGTGTGGCCAGACCAGTAGCCCTCCTCGGGCTCAACGCAGCACCGCCAGCCGCAGCACCACCGTCGCCCCAGGTCGGGCGGGGCACACTTGTTCCAGTCAACTCCAGCAGCAGCAGCTGGGTCAGCAGCCACCCCAGGCCACCTCCAGCACAGGTAAACCCATGGCTGTGTGCCACCCAGTATGCAGGACTGCCAAACCCACGTTTGACTTTGTACCGTGCCGTCAGTCACGCCCCCTGTATTATATATAGGCTGGGGCCCTGTCAGACGTTAAGAAGTGTCAGCCAGTTGAATCACCAGTGTCTCTGACCGACACGTCAAAACCTTGCCAGACCGTGATGTCGCCGTCAGCCACCCAACATCATGCATCAAACATGACACAGTTATACATAGCTTACAAGTTATACTACAGATGTGAAGCTATTTTTTTTTTTTTAAACTAGCAATTGTTATTTACTCTTGCCTCATGTCACTTAACTAAGTTTAATTTTTTTCAATAGGAAATTTAATTATGTATTTGTAAGCTGTAGTTTTGGAAATGTTCAATTCACGTAATTTCAGTAGAGTTATAATATTGACAATATTGTTAATTATAAAATTTTTTGGATGTTCTTTTCTATTCATGTTTATACATTTTATGTGTAAGGTATTAACTAGAATAAAACTTTATTTTACATTCCTTTCAGTTGCGTTTTCTCTAAATACGCAAATTTATTCAGGTCCCATTATTTTTCCTATTTTTACAATATAATAAATTCCTGCCATTTAAACTGCAATTCATTATACTTTGCCTTATTTTACCTCTTTTTTTTTTTACCCATGAGGTTGACGAAATTTTTAAGTTCATATGTTGCAGTCTTGTTTTGCAAATACAGTATTTTGGTTGCAATCATCTGTGTGTCTATGACAAAGCGTTTCATGTGAAAGTGAAAGTTTCACTCCTGCAATTGTTTAACACTGGGGAAAAAAAATTGAAGCGGGATTATAGACTACAAGATAACTTAAATGGATATGACTGTATTATTTTCTAACTTTGTTCTTATGAAACTTAAAATTTCACTATTTAAATTAAATTAAACAAATGCTAACAGTTTTACTATTTAGTCAGAAGTACTGTAAAAAACTTGGCTTTAAAGTTATTGGAAAATCTTTACATTACTGCAAAAACCATTCAAAATAGTGATCAAGGATTGAAATTTATTACATATATACTTTTTCAGCACAAAATATTAAACTAGTATCTGTATTGCCTGTTAATCTACATTAAAATTGACAACTAAAGATGGTGTTCAAGTGTGACCATCTCCCTCCATTTACACATTCCCTCAATATATAACATTTTGTATATTATTATTTAAAAAAATTGCAAAATAGCTTNAAAAAAAATTGCAAAATAGCTTATCTGCTGTAATGAAGAGTGTGCTGGAGACTTATAGGTATGGCCATATTAATTGTGCTACTTTAAAAAAAAAATGTGTTTATGTGCATCTGCATGTGTGCATGTACGGTAATGCCATCAATAATATAGAAATTGTTGTGAAATTAACAGCAGTTATAAAATCCTTAGGTAGGTTTTTTTCTTTNATTAACAGCAGTTATAAAATCCTTAGGTAGGTTTTTTTCTTTCATCTTAGAGATAATACTGAAGATTTTCCTTTTGTAGTGCTGTGGCGAGTACACAAATGGAGGTGGAGAAAGTCATGATTTGCCTCAGCATGACCAAACAGAAAATAGTTGGACTGACGGAAGAATTCAGAAGCATGCAGCTCACACGGCAACAGAGTATTTGGTCTTTTGTGGTGAGTTCATGAATATCACATTTCCTCTTTGCATTGTCTTTAGTTTGTATTGAATTGGTTACCTTGAAATATTTCTGTTATAAAAATGGTAGCAATAAATAATTGTAGTTGTCCTCTTTAAAGTACTTTTTTAACGAAAGACATGTTTAAGAGGTCAATTTTCTGCCTGTCTATGTATATATGTATTTCTCCCTAAAAGACCTAGAATGTTGGCATTTGAAATGTTTTGATGCTATGTTATGTGGCAGGAACTATGTATCCANTTCTCCCTAAAAGACCTAGAATGTTGGCATTTGAAATGTTTTGATGCTATGTTATGTGGCAGGAACTATGTATCCGTATTCAATTTCAACCGGGCTGCTACATTGATGTTTCGAAGTGTTGAATACATATACAGTCAAATCTCAAAATTTCGACCTTTCACTTTTCTCAGGAAAATGGTTTCCACTTTGAAGGAGCCATTATTTAAAATTATGTCTATGGGCTGCTCACAGTAAAGTGAGCACTTTTGAGACCCTAGTTACTTTTTCCTTTCAGCCATTTTTATCCTATAACCACCTTTTTAAAATAGATATTGTCATGTAAGTAATAAACACAGTGTGTTTATACCACCACACTTGGAAGTTAATGTCTAAGGCTACAATAACATATATTTATTGACTATTATTCCAAATGAAAGTGCTCAATTTACCATGAACAGTCTATACCTTGAAATCTCAAAATTAAGACCTTCAATTATTCCCAGGAAAATGGTTGCTGCTTTGAAAGAGTTTTCGCTCGATTTTTGGACCTATTTTGGCCCACCCCTGCCCCCTATATGCAGAAATTGCATTAAAACTTTTATTATACCATTTTCGCACAGTTTCAGTGGCAAAATTACCCATTATGCGTATTTTGATTGACTTTGATCTCCAGAAAGTAAATAATTGTGTCATGTGTTGTTTTAATGAAATATTAATATATTTTAATATTTTGAAGTCTTCCGAGAGAAATTGCACCCGAGATGGACATGTAGGTCCTCCCTCCCCTTTTTGCCAAAACCTTAAAGCACTATATGCACTTGTGGATCACATTTCACACCTCAGTGTGTGCAGAAATTATCCAGTACTCTCTGCTGACGAGTTACAAGGTTGTGGATTGTCCAGGGTGTAAATTGTTTGTACGAGAATTGGCAATATTGAATCTGGACAATTGGCTTTGCTTTGGCAGCAAAGTGGGGTGTTTTGCAGTCTCTGGTAGTGATAAATGATGCAGTCGTCCACCCACTCAGATAACTTTATTTGAGTCAAGATAGCATCAGTGACTGCGTAACCTTGGGGCACCTACTCCCTTATGAAGTTAAGGCAATTCTTCCCTGAAGATGTACATATTTGACCAATGTCACTAGCATAACTCAACTCCCCCGTTGTCAGGAAATTACTCTTCACATGACTAGTTTTCTTAAACGCTGCTTTTGCAGGCAATACCCATGCTGTGGTGCATTTCAGTTTAGACCAGCAAAGATGACTTGTGAATTAAGCCTGAAGGATCTTCAGGGCTGCTAGACTCAGTCTAGTTCACCACCAAGACAACCACTGCGGGTTGCTTCAATTCTGGCAGATACTCTTGGGTATGATGACCTGTATCTGGCCAGCGTTCCTACGAAAGCTTCAACCACGGTGGGCCTGTAAACCACGGTGGAATGCCTGAGAAGCTGTTCACGAAGAGCACCACGTGATGCCACATCTGCTGGGTTCCCTTCAGATGGTACGTGCTTCCATGTACTGGGGGGTACGATGGCCGGAATCTCTGCTACCCTGTTGGCCACAAATGTCTTCTGGTGTGGTGACAGATGTAACCATGCCAATACAACACTTGAATCAGACAAAGTATGAACCTCAAAACTTTTTTATCTTATTAGAATACAGCCTGTTGTGTTGCCACAGTCTACTTAATAACACTGCTGCACACAAACTCAAGTTTGGGCACAGCGAGTGTCTTCAATGGAGCCACCTTCGACTTGAACAGATAAGATTGTTTTGTAAAGAACGATCCCATTGCTCCTCACACAGCGGACATAAATGACTGCAGTATAGGATTTCTCACAGACATCGCAAAATCCATAAAACTGCACCTCTGCCCCCTGAATTGGAATAAACCTAGGAATTTTAACGTTACAAAGGCTAGGAAGCGACTTCTTAAACTCTTACTGGTTAAGTACATAAGTACATCATATCCTACAGGTTCATCCCAGTCAAGACCTTGGGTCCATAACAACTGAAGCAAGATCTTGCTAGCNTAAGTACATCATATCCTACAGGTTCATCCCAGTCAAGACCTTGGGTCCATAACAACTGAAGCAAGATCTTGCTAGCTGCGATCACTAGAGCCAGCCAACCATCCAAAAGGGGAGTACTAGCAGGCAATGGTTGAGAGAATGCCTCACTTGGTGTTTGGTGCATCATATACCTGCACCCCTGTAGATGAAGCAGTTATGGCCTGGATCCCAGCACAGCCCCAACACCTTGACAGATTCACTGCAGTCCAGGGTTCTAGACTCAGATAATACACTTCCACCATTCATCAACTCCTGCAATCCGAACACCATTTATGTAGTCAGAACCCTCCATCATCCAATGATCTAATTAAGTATTCTTTTGACTCTTTAGCTTCAGTGATGGTAGATGTTCCTGTGACAATGTCATTGACAAAGACATCCTGCAGTAAAATATCTGCTGCTAAGAAGTGCTGGGTTCCTCATCAGCTATCAACTGCTTAATTGTATGCACTGCTTGGTAGGGTGAGGATGCTAATCCATATGTCACTGTATTTAGCTCATAGTGCTTGACTGGCGAGTCTGAGGTTGGTTGCCACAATATTCAGTGATACTTCCTCTCTCATGGGTAAATACCTATAGGCCTATACATCTTACACTTATCAGCTGTAAGCGCCACATTTGTTGCTCTAGTACAATATTACAGATAGCCATCTGGAGTTTCGGGCCAGACAAGTGCACATCATTAAGAGATGAGCCATTAGCAGTTGGTGCCGAGGCATGACACATCACTCTAACTTTTGAGGACACAGTGTCCTTCGCAACTATTTGATGGGGGATGATGTAAGCAGGTTTTTCATGTAATAATGATGTAGGCTCCAACTCACAGTCTTCATTGAATCTCAGGGTACATGTCATATACCCTAAAAATTGCTCATATTCCTTCATGAAATGTTTATATTCAGAATGCAAACCTTATCACCTTCCTAACTTCCGCTCCTGACTACATCATCTGATAGCCACCCTACATTACTTCCCTAATAAAGTGTCATGGTCATCACTCTTAAATGGAAGATGTAATTCATATCTCCCCGCATCATCCTGAGCGTGCGTACTTACAAAGTGCCCTTCACACTTCTGGTCTTCATTGAATTGAAGCTGTTCTCTGGAACTTCCTTGATGTCCCAAAACCTCTGCAGGCTGTTGTCAAGGCTGCTATTTGTGCGCACAAGTAAGGAAGGTAACTCTGGACTACTTTGCTTACATAGAGTTTTGCCAGCTAGCAGCCAACTAAATTCTGTTTGGAAGGAATGTGGCTGTCCAGCAAGTTTGGCACCTGTCATTACCTCTGCCACCACCACTGCAGAGAGAAGCATATTGATTGTCCCAGGTGTTGCAAACTGTGGGTCTGCTAATGGGAGATCCTTGAGGTGAGGGAGGCATGATGTGTGTACCTGCACTCACAGCATGTCCCTTGTTATTCTGTTGAGGATCAAGGTTTTAGTAACAAGGTGAAATTTCTCTGAGTGAATTGACCAAATTTTGCACACCATATCTCCCCTTGCTTTGGCTGCAGACCACTTTTTAAGCCCAGATATGTGGACCTTTGAACTGCAATGCTCCAGTCCTAAGCACTTCATGCATACATTCACGATGATGATTGTGATGTTCCGTCTAGTNAGGAAGGTAACTCTGGACTACTTTGCTTACATAGAGTTTTGCCAGCTAGCAGCCAACTAAATTCTGTTTGGAAGGCATGTGGCTGTCCAGCAAGTTTGGCACCTGTCATTACCTCTGCCACCACCACTGCAGAGAGAAGCATATTGATTGTCCCAGGTGTTGCAAACTGTGGGTCTGCTAATGGGAGATCCTTGAGGTGAGTGAGGCATGATGTGTGTACCTGCACTGACAGCATGTCCCTTGTTATTCTGTTGAGGATCAAGGTTTTAGTAACAAGGTGAAATTTCTCTGAGTGAATTGACCAAATTTTGCACACCATATCTCCCCTTGCTTTGGCTGCAGACCACTTTTTAAGCCCAGATATGTGGGCCTTTGAACTGCAATGCTCCAGTCCTAAGCACTTCATGCATACATTCACGATGATGATTGTGATGTTCCGTCTAGTAGGGCTCTCACTGTTTGAAATGTTTCCCTACACCATCCACGACCTAGACCAATGCTGTGGTCAGCAGCACGGTTGATGCTTGTCTGTCCTGGACACCATGAGCTGAGCACTTCAC
>NQII01002335.1:265871-284094 GCA_002778355.1 Clitarchus hookeri
GAGAGACAGGCAGAGAAGGGGCAGCGGGTAGAGGGGCGAGAGACAGTTGTAGAAGGGGTAGCAGTCAGAGTGATGAGAGACAGGCAGAGAAGGGGCAGCGGGTAGAGGGGCGAGAGACAGTTGTAGAAGGGGTAGCAGTCAGAGTGATGAGAGACAGGCAGAGAAGGGGCAGCGGGTAGAGGGGCGAGAGACAGTTGTAGAAGGGGTAGCAGTCAGAGTGATGAGAGACAGGCAGAGAAGGGGCAGCAGGTAGAGGGGCGAGAGACAGTTGTAGAAGGGGTAGCAGTCAGAGTGGCGAGAGACAGGCACAGAAGGGGCAGCGGGTAGAGGGGCGAGAGACAGTTGTAGAAGGGGTAGCAGTNCAAGGGGGATTTAAGAGTCCTGGCACGTGGAGGAAGAAGAAAGTTATTCAGCGGCCTCGTCGCGAGGCGGAGGTAGATATTTGCACTACGCCGAGACGCGAAGTGAGTGAGTCGTGTAGAGCCGTCAGTCGAGGCCGGGGAACAGACCCCGGCAGGATCGGTCAGTGATGTAGAGTCAGTCGTATCACCACACCGGGACGCGGGGTCAGTGTTGGAAGTCCACGCTGAGAGGCGGCAGTTGGGTGGGGGCTCGCCAGGAGTACCACGCTAGGATGCGAAGTGAGGAGTCATGCCACGCCGAGAGAGGGAGTCGATTGGTGGCCTCAACAAGGGGCGTTACGCCGAGAGAAGAGTCAGGCAGTCGCATCGTGGAGTTGTCGAGGAGAGAACCCGGAACAACCAGTCATGGAGAGCCGTCATCAAGGCCGAAGCTAGACTGAGCCGAGGGCCCGTGAAGGGCTACCCAGCTTACCAGACCTCAACCTACCTCCGGAACACCTAGAACTACAAATACAGCTAAGTGCGAGCTTCGNGGGCTACCCAGCTTACCAGACCTCAACCTACCTCCGGAACACCTAGAACTACAAATACAGCTAAGTGCGAGCTTCATCGCTCAAGGGACATTTCCCGACGCCTAGCGTTCCCCCACGGCGTCGGAAGCAGTAGATTGAGTATTTTAAGCCGCCTTTAAGGCTCCCAACTCGCAGGGGCACCGTCTCGGGAGTTATGTATATGAGTGTTCTTTTAAACCAAATATTTCGTGAACTGAAACACAGAGTGACTACATCATTGTTTACCCTCAGTAGTCAAGGCACCCATAGTCTGTGCCTGGTAAACGTAACTCGTTCCCTACGACTACCCTGTTTTCCACTGGTGGCGAGTAGCGTCATCCGTACAAACAAATTTTTCCACTGCATCATCAAAAAACACTCTCGTAAGAAGAACCGCAAAACAATCACGTCTCATGAATGACATTAAACTATAGTTCCCCTTACCACCAATAAAATAAACAGAACCATAGCTAGCATATTGTGTAGTCATAACAAAAATTAAACAAATTTGGAATTACACCCAGTTATAGTAACCCATGTGTTAATTATGCTGTTGAGTTGAGCAGAAATATCAATAGGGCATGTTTGCAATTGTGAAGTACAATCTATGAGATTTTATTACAAGTGTAAAAGACAGTGAATTCTGCACGAAAAAAGTAGTGGAAAAATAAAGGTAATGTAAATTTTGTGTCTAAGCAAGTAACCAAATTGTAAACATATACCGGTAAATCTCACTTTTTTATAGTAAAACCAGTTAAAACCATAAGTTTTTCATTTTTTGTAAATGTCTGTTTTCAATGTTGCCATCTTTCATTTCCTTCAAAATATTATTCCTGATTGTCCAAATATTTTTCTAATCTTCCATAAACCTGCATTTGTTTACGTTTGAACAGATACTTATGTTGTTCCGCGAGTTGGAACAGAACGGGGAAGTAACGGCTGTTCATGGTGCCAGTCATTCTCGTTACGAAAATTTACCATGTCTACACATGGGACTGGAGGAAGTATATTATTGATCTGCTGCTTGCTTTGTGAACATGAGAGAGAGAGAAGTGTGGTGTGGCAAGCTAAAAGAGTTTAGACAAGGGACAGGAGGAGAAAGAAAGCTGTCAGAGTGGCGAGAGACAGGCACAGAAGGGGCAGCGGGTAGAGGGGCGAGAGACAGTTGTAGAAGGGGTAGCAGTCAGAGTGATGAGAGACAGGCAGAGAAGGGGCAGCGGGTAGAGGGGCGAGAGACAGTTGTAGAAGGGGTAGCAGTCAGAGTGATGAGAGACAGGCAGAGAAGGGGCAGCGGGTAGAGGGGCGAGAGACAGTTGTAGAAGGGGTAGCAGTCAGAGTGATGAGAGACAGGCAGAGAAGGGGCAGCGGGTAGAGGGGCGAGAGACAGTTGTAGAAGGGGTAGCAGTCAGAGTGATGAGAGACAGGCAGAGAAGGGGCAGCGGGTAGAGGGGCGAGAGACAGTTGTAGAAGGGGTAGCAGTCAGAGTGATGAGAGACAGGCAGAGAAGGGGCAGCGGGTAGAGGGGCGAGAGACAGTTGTAGAAGGGGTAGCAGTCAGAGTGATGAGAGACAGGCAGAGAAGGGGCAGCGGGTAGAGGGGCGAGAGACAGTTGTAGAAGGGGTAGCAGTCAGAGTGATGAGAGACAGGCAGAGAAGGGGCAGCGGGTAGAGGGGCGAGAGACAGTTGTAGAAGGGGTAGCAGTCAGAGTGATGAGAGACAGGCAGAGAAGGGGCAGCGGGTAGAGGGGCGAGAGACAGTTGTAGAAGGGGTAGCAGTCAGAGTGATGAGAGACAGGCAGAGAAGGGGCAGCGGGTAGAGGGGCGAGAGACAGTTGTAGAAGGGGTAGCAGTCAGAGTGATGAGAGACAGGCAGAGAAGGGGCAGCGGGTAGAGGGGCGAGAGACAGTTGTAGAAGGGGTAGCAGTCAGAGTGATGAGAGACAGGCAGAGAAGGGGCAGCGGGTAGAGGGGCGAGAGACAGTTGTAGAAGGGGTAGCAGTCAGAGTGATGAGAGACAGGCAGAGAAGGGGCAGCGGGTAGAGGGGCGAGAGACAGTTGTAGAAGGGGTAGCAGTCAGAGTGATGAGAGACAGGCAGAGAAGGGGCAGCGGGTAGAGGGGCGAGAGACAGTTGTAGAAGGGGTAGCAGTCAGAGTGATGAGAGACAGGCAGAGAAGGGGCAGCGGGTAGAGGGGCGAGAGACAGTTGTAGAAGGGGTAGCAGTCAGAGTGATGAGAGACAGGCAGAGAAGGGGCAGCGGGTAGAGGGGCGAGAGACAGTTGTAGAAGGGGTAGCAGTCAGAGTGATGAGAGACAGGCAGAGAAGGGGCAGCGGGTAGAGGGGCGAGAGACAGTTGTAGAAGGGGTAGCAGTCAGAGTGATGAGAGACAGGCAGAGAAGGGGCAGCGGGTAGAGGGGCGAGAGACAGTTGTAGAAGGGGTAGCAGTCAGAGTGATGAGAGACAGGCAGAGAAGGGGCAGCGGGTAGAGGGGCGAGAGACAGTTGTAGAAGGGGTAGCAGTCAGAGTGATGAGAGACAGGCAGAGAAGGGGCAGCGGGTAGAGGGGCGAGAGACAGTTGTAGAAGGGGTAGCAGTCAGAGTGATGAGAGACAGGCAGAGAAGGGGCAGCGGGTAGAGGGGCGAGAGACAGTTGTAGAAGGGGTAGCAGTCAGAGTGATGAGAGACAGGCAGAGAAGGGGCAGCGGGTAGAGGGGCGAGAGACAGTNTGTGTGTGTGTGAGATATATATATATTAGTAAAGTAGCACGCTGATTGGTAGGCAACTAACTCCCTTACGCCTCCCACCAAACTTGGAGGAGGGGAAGAAGAGTGGAGAAAAAAGCAAGGCCGCGCCTGCCAGTCATTACATAATGCTGCTGTCGGNGTAGGCAACTAACTCCCTTACGCCTCCCACCAAACTTGGAGGAGGGGAAGAAGAGTGGAGAAAAAAGCAAGGCCGCGCCTGCCAGTCATTACATAATGCTGCTGTCGGACGTCTCCATTTTTTGTATTTACTTGGTGCTGCCTATGTGTTTTTTGCGTCATTTGTTAAACATAGGATCTACATGGGCAAATACGATTACAAAAAAATTATGGGCCACGATAAATTTTGTAATAATGATAACTCGTTATAGCGATAATTTATTTTGCCATTGTCAACTATCATTATAACGCGGTTCCACTGTAGCTAAATTACTGCAGAAACTAAGTACGATATATAATTGATTGTAAACTGACACAGAATGCAAGCAGACCACTAACTTTTAAATCCTCGGAAACATAAAATAATNATATATAATTGATTGTAAACTGACACAGAATGCAAGCAGACCACTAACTTTTAAATCCTCGGAAACATAAAATAATTTTATACAGAATGCAAGCCGAATTTTTAACGTCCCGCGCACACTATCAGCTGAGAGAGCATAAGGTGACGTCATTGATCATGCCAGAGTTTTCATGTTTATTGACTGGTTTTTGTCAAATCTTCTGCCCACGCAGGAAGAGGCAAAAATATGTGTCAGGTAGTGCTGCACTGCTTGAAGGTATGGAGAGTAGGACAAAGAAAATCCAGGACTGCTTGCTGACAGTTGCCTCTAAAGGGAGTGGGCTGTAGCTTTGGAGTCGGCGGTGGCATGGTAGGAGAAAGAGCTTGGGTGCGGGATTTGGCCGGGCTCTTGGCCAGCGCCGTGAAGTCTGCAGTGTTGCGTCTGACGGCACGCTTGGCATCTCGGCGGCGCTTTGTTATGCTCGCTCGCTGTTTGTCACCGGACTCCCGACTTGGTTGTACCTGCGTTAATTGGATGTATTCTTTGGTGACTCGTGGGGCAGTTGGGGTTTGTCAAACTGCTGCCAAATTACGGGCCTCTTCTTTATAGCTCCTAGGTATAATTGACCTTGGTGGCAATCTATAGTTGCTCGTTGTTCAGACAGCCAGGCTGTCCTAGGATGATCGCCTCTGCCAAGTCTTTGACAACAATTGGAACTGGGTAAGGATTGCTTAGTCTGTGAACAGTAGGGTCAATGTCAGTCTTCCCTCTGTATGTAGGTGGGCTCCTTTATGGGCCATGTATATTGTAGTGTTGCCGGCAGGCTTGATTTGACTTCTGTACTCACGGGGTATGGCGTCCATGAGGATAAAATTGGCATTGGCTGCAGTGTCGAGTGTGGCCAATACTTCTGTAGTCCCAATTAGTACGATGATGCGTGGTGGGTCTCATAAGGCTTCTTCCTCCTGAATTACTGAGACCTGCAGGTTCTTCCCTTGTGTACTGGCTGGGGATGTGGCGCCTGTCTCAGGTTCGGTGCAGTCAACTGTTTCCCTTCTTATGTTCATTAGCTTTTGCTGCAGCACTGGGCAATCACGATGCAAGTGTCTGGCAGGGCAGTGCCAACACTTGGGTACCCAGGTGGTTGGAGGGGCAGTTGTGGATACTGTCATCTTCTGACATGTGGAGGCTTTGGTATCAATCGTCTTTCCTGCGGAGGAGGGTGTGGTCTTGTTCCTAGCCTGGGCCTCGCGTATGTTGGCCAAGTCACTATCACATGCACGAGCCCTCTTTACCAGCTCTTCAATGGTGACTGACTCGGGGGTCTGTAGGTGCGAATGAACTTCTGGTAGAAGTAGGCACGTGATGAGTTCCACGGCATGTATTTCTTTAGGTCCTGGGTGGATGCGTTGGAAAATTAGGGCCTTTTTGTGAATGAAGATTTCGGATTTTTCATTGTCTCTTTGCTCCTGGGTGTACAACTGTTTCGTGAGCTGTGCAATTACATGTGGGCGTCAGAAGTGATCTACTAGCCGCTCTGACAGCTATTTTCAGCTGGTGACGAACTCCCCGTTCTTGTTCCACCACCTTTCTGCATCTCCTTGTAGTTGGGCCTTAGTCTTAAGTACCGACAAGGCTTTTGGTAGGTGTGTCTTCTCGAATTCCGTCCTGTATGCTTGGAGGAACTTGCGGGAATCATCTTGGGTTTTCGCAGAGTACTCTGGTAAAGGCAGGGAGCCAAGTACTGCTGGTCGTTCTTGCGGTAATGGCTCAGTTCAGGATGGTACCCATTCAGGTACTATTCTGCAGGCCGGGTATTTGAAGTACAGACTCTCTAGGTTTTGTGCTCTGTCTTGCCATCCAAGGCAAAGGTTATGAAAAGTGCGTGGGCACTCGTGGCAGGCTATCCGGTACATGCCCCTTCCCGGACAATTGACTTTGTCGCAACTAGGTATGGGTCGATACCGATACTTTTCTCGATACCAAATTAAAATTGTCATGAACACATGATAACTTGGTTGGCCAAGAAAACTGCTCATTTTACTAGTGTTGACACACACTGAAACTATATAAAAACCCACATCACACTTGAAACAAACGGTGGATGGCCTGTAACTCAAACGTCCTTAACCAATGATAAACCAACAACAACCTCGTCTGCTCCGATTTATAAAATTTTGTTTACACCGTGAAAGATGTAATCAAACTTTGAGGAAAATGATGGCTCAGTACACACTTATTTGGCGTTTCTGAAGTTTTTTTTAACTTAATTTTTTTACTTGAAGGAAATTATTGTAACGTTTGTTTATTAAAACTTTGGATGACCGAGAGTGAATTGAGTGACAAGCATGGCAACTTTTTGTCCTGACCAGTCCAGTGCTGGCGCAAGGTGTAGCTTCGCTTTGCTCCCTTCCCTTACATGCCTGGCGAGAGGGAAAGTGGTTGTGTGGTTGCCTAATTAGAGTCCCGTCCTTGTATTTTCTCTCTCTCTCTCTCTCTCTCTCACACACACACACACAGAGAGAGAGAGAGAGAGAGAGAGAGAGAGAGAGAGATATATATTTCTTCTTGTGGGAGGGGAACTAAACTCATCACGGTACTTCCAGCTTTGGTTCTTCCCATCCCGCCCCATCTGTTTCTTGTGTTGTGATGCGGCTGGAGTTACAAATGACTCGTAGATGGTTTTTCTTTTTTCAGTATTTAAAAATAATTGTGCAACTGTTATGCAGCAGCAATAATTATGCGATAGAACACAGTATGCAAATATTGTGNAGTATTTAAAAATAATTGTGCAACTGTTATGCAGCAGCAATAATTATGCGATAGAACACAGTATGCAAATATTGTGGGAATTTTGTTATTTTGTGCCTTATGAAAAAAACGTGCGTAGTAAGTACCATTAGCACAATGTTAAAATTCAATACTTTCGGATATTATCATGCTATACTCAATACTATAAACTATTGATAGNAGTATTTAAAAATAATTGTGCAACTGTTATGCAGCAGCAATAATTATGCGATAGAACACAGTATGCAAATATTGTAGGAATTTTGTTATTTTGTGCCTTATGAAAAAAACGTGCGTAGTAAATACCATTAGCACAATGTTAAAATTCAATACTTTCGGATATTATCATGCTATACTCAATACTATAAACTATTGATAGTATCAAGGTATGGCGGCATCGATGATCCCATCCCTAGTGGCAATGGCGATGTCTGTCTCTGCAGTTCAGATATTGGTGTTCTAGCCTCTGGGTGTCTCTCTCATGGTCTTCCCATCCCAGACAGATGTAGTGAAAAGCGGCATCTCCATGCGCGCAGGTTATGAAGTAGCGTCCTACGCCAAGGCATTCCTCTATGGCGCAGACATGCCCTTTGGTGTCGGCTATGCTCTCGGTTGTAGCCATTCTGGTGCCGTTAACAAAAATTGGGTGCTACGGGATGTTTTACGCTGACTCCCTGTAGTCAAATTAGTGGTGGTTCTGTGGGGGCCCAAAAAGGGCTTTTCTCATTTGCTTCCCGGTCTTGAGAATGGTGGCTGATGGCCGGTATTTCTCCAATGGCGTCATGTTGGGCGCCAAGAAATAAAAAGGCTTGACGCGCACCCTTAGTGGGTCTTGTGGCTGGTCGGTGGTGTGAAGGCTCTCAGCCCCCTACTTCCCAACACTGGGTGACAGTGAAGCAGTGGTCACCACTCATATGGAGTTTTTCTTGTATCTTATGTTGCTGGGTTTAACTACTTCTATTATAGAGTATTGTGCCTTAAGGAGCGTGCTTGCGAGCGATGGGCGAGTGGGTATCCTGGTAGGGGTATAGGTAGGTGTGACGTTAAGTAGTCTGACTACCCTAGTGATGTTAGTGGGCTAAGTGAAGGTTTCGGCGGTGTTGGTGGCAGAGGAGAAACGGCACAGGGCAAATTCCAAAGGAAACACTGTGACAGCTTGGACAAACTGGTAGCCAATCCTCTCTGGCGAGCAGCCTCCTCCTCCTTCCAGGTGTATACCTGGCTGACACCTGAATCCCTACTCTCCAGGACTCCAGCCAGAGCTAGCCCCTGCTTGGTTGCTTTACCCCACCCAGCCCTATGGTGAGTCATAAGGGGGTGACAGATCAGATAGGCAGATAGTGGTGTCAAAAAAGGGGTAGTGGTTGCCTGATGGAGAGTATGGTGCTGGCTGTTGGGTAGGGTAGGTAGCCTGGACTACTGGCCTTCAGTCTAGTAGCTTGGCGAGAGGGACGTCATTTGCAGACCCAAGTACAAAACTGAGGGTTACAGTTTTAGGGGCATCCATCCATGCTACTTGGCGAATGGGACATCGCTGGCTGACCCATGCATCACGAAGAAACATGGCTCCTTGTCAGCGGTTGGCAAATGAAAAACAGTGAGGATTGTTTGAAGCCCGTTGCGGTACTGGCCACTGGGCTACGGGCTAGAGCAAACACCAGCGGCAGTTGTGCTGCACATTATGTGTCGACTAAGCATGAGTCAAGACTTTATTGTCTGCTTATAAATATGGTGGAAACATTTAACCTATGAAATATGATTTCCTCTCAGGGAAGAACAAACAATATTCACATTTCGTATCAGTGTAAAACACAAATGGATAAGGATACAGATTTGGNACATTTCGTATCAGTGTAAAACACAAATGGATAAGGATACAGATTTGGGATTTTCATCTACTTGTTCAGCAAAATGAGCCTCTTGCAAAAAAATACTGAATTTCAATGTAATCATTTACAATTTTTNCTTGGCGAATGGGACATCGCTGGCTGACCCATGCATCACGAAGAAACATGGCTCCTTGTCAGCGGTTGGCAAATGAAAAACAGTGAGGATTGTTTGAAGCCCGTTGCGGTACTGGCCACTGGGCTACGGGCTAGAGCAAACGCCAGCGGCAGTTGTGCTGCACATTATGTGTCGACTAAGCACGAGTCAAGACTTTATCGTCTGCTTATAAATATGGTGGAAACATTTAACCTATGAAATATGATTTCCTCTCAGGGAAGAACAAACAATATTCTTTATTTGAAAAATAATCACGAGTTCATACACATTTCGTATCAGTGTAAAACACAAATGGATAAGGATACAGATTTGGGCTTTTCATCTACTTGTTCAGCAAAATGAGCCTCTTGCAAAAAAATACTGAATTTCAATGTAATCATTTACAATTTTTNTTTTCATCTACTTGTTCAGCAAAATGAGCCTCTTGCAAAAAAATACTGAATTTCAATGTAATCATTTACAATTTTTTGAGCGCAACTGAGAAGCATTTTGCTTGACTCACTGTGGCCACTGTAACGCTGCAAACTAGGGCAGCCTTGATATGCTACTGGCACCAGCTAGTGGGAGGAGCGCCGCTGATCGACTAACCTCGAGCGGCCAAGAAGTTCTGTGGCTCTTTATAGTGTAGTCATTCATTCATGGGTGGGATGGAAAAGGAAGCGCCATGAATCTTTTAACCAAGCATGATTATTCTTATTGGTAGGAACTAGTCCCAAACTTTTTCTTGGTAAACCACTACTATAAGAGAAGGACGTTATAGTCCATTCACGGTTACTTCCAACTTTTCTGAAGCCCTGCTAAAGTTCTACTTCATGATATTCCTCCACCTCATGCAAACAAAGCTTAACCAAGTCAAGAAAATTAGGCTACACCAAAGGGAAAATGCATACTGCATTTGTGTGCACTCAGTGTAATAATATTTTGCATAAGAACTATTTCTTACAAGGCATTACCAACACACCTATTTTCTCAGTTTTTATTCATATTAATTTTAATGGAATATATAACTTGCAGTTAATATAAAAGTTAAATTTCAGTTTAACAAAAAATAAGATATTTTTTTTAACATTAAGACAAGTATAAAATGCTTGTGATATATGACATGTTTAGGAAATAACCAGAAACATCATACATGGGGTGATTTTTCAAAGGTTTGATTTAAAAGTGTGAAGAAACTGCAAATAGACTATATAAGGGGCAGATATTATACCAGCATACATAGATACACAGTTACATTTATGGTGCAAACTCGATTTTAACTCAAGAATTTTATACTGAACTCGACTTGACTCGACTCAAGTTTCATACAGCTTGTCTCGACTCGACTCAAAGCTGTAAAAATCAAACTTGCCTATCACTACTGTGGTTTATTTTATCCCTTTTCTGGTCTGCCCAGTGATGAGGCAATGGAATGCAGGTTGTTAGGTAATTAGCAGATACGGGCTGCACCACCCAAATCTATGATAAAAACTAAGCAGAAAATACTCTTTGGTAAAAATGCATAAGGCCCTTAGTTTACGAGAAAAATGACATGAAAGGTCCAAAAACTATTGTAGCAAACATTTATTTCAGTTAGATAAAGGTGAGGTGATGTGACAATGCTGCAATGAATGTATCGGTCGTAAGGCATACGGCAAGGGAACGAGCTGAGCTCAGTAGTGCCAAAGAGGCCACGGAGTTCACATGCAGTGAGTACTGGGACATGGCAATGGCCGGTGCTCCTGGCGNAGCTGAGCTCAGTAGTGCCAAAGAGGCCACGGAGTTCACATGCAGTGAGTACTGGGACATGGCAATGGCCGGTGCACCTGGCGGCCAAGCTCCGTGCATGCTGCATGCATCCAATGTGCGGAAAAGTACATTGCTATAGGCAGAGCAAACTTCGAACACCTGTTATGACGTTTCAATGTTTTGTATGCTGATGCTGTGTTTAACGTGAAATAGTCATTTTATCTACTTTAATATCGGTTTTTCTCATAAACTAAGGGCCTTATACATTTTTACCAAAGAGTATTTTCTAATTAGTTTTGATCACAGATTCATGTGGTGCATTGTCCATATCCGCAAATTACCTGACATTCTATATAGCTGTGGGCACACAGCTATACAGAATGTCAGGTAATTTGCGGTACTTGTTAGGGGAGTAACCAAACAAAAGAAGAGTAAAAGAATTAATATTTTAGTGGATCAGAGTGTGTCCTGTTGGAGCAGGCACGACTGTAGATATAAGTACATTGACATAGCAGTGTGAGGGAGGACAGGTTCTGGCATAGTCCGTCCAGGAAGGAACTTACTCTTCCTGGTGCTGGTGCCTTAGGGTTGACCTCTGCCATAGTCTTATTGATCGATTGGCGATGCAAGGTACGCCACACGATTGACGAGACTCGGGCCTGTAGAAACTTAAAGAGAGGACCCCTCATCATCTTTGGGGAAAGTTGAGAGAGCGGCATGACCTCAACTTCCCCTCTGGGTTCACAGTGTTCCCCATGCAAGGCCCCTACGGCTCTCAGTAAGTGGCGTGATCCGCTTGTAGCCTGAGAGTCGTAGTGACCTAATGTGTTTGTTTTCCTGAAGCCTCAGGAGTCTCGGAGAAAGGTTCTCTCTCTCATTGCCACGGTGGTGCAAGAGGGCGACATTACCAGCCAGCAGTAGACACCAAAGATTGACAAGAGGTGGGAGGGGACGTGGTTCGATTCTCTAATGCAAGGATTGTGCGTGCACCTGGAAGTAAATACGGTGGATATGCACACAGAAGGCAAAGCAGGTAAGGAGAGCATAATGTGAAAGAGAATGATCGGACCACAAAGAGGTAGCTGGTAGATATATGGTTTATTCTGTCTGAAGGATTGTTCAAAACCTATATCTCTGACCTGTGCCTGCTAACTTCTGGTGGATGAGGGACCAAGTTTTCCAAGCTGTTTACCGCAAGGCGGTAATGAGGTTCAACCCGAGTCTCTGTGTGAGAGCGGCCCTGATACTTACTGCATCCAGCATGGATGAGGCACGTAGGCCAGCACTTATAACTTTGGAGAAGGCTCCGTGACAAGAGCTTCTTATTCATACCAAGGTTTTGGGAAACACGAGTTAACAGCTATGGTGGCAAAATTAACTAGGTTAACGTCGAAGCTGCAGAGAGCAAATGTACGCAGGTAGAGTGGAATATATATTCTTAAAATGTTATTGCTGGTACAAACAACTTATACTCATTTCAATAAACCCTCCACATTTCAAAATACACATACAAGGTTAACTGCTAATGTAAATAAAAAAAAACATAATGGAAACTATTATTGAGTCAAAGTTATATGAGACAAAGGTAAGTGAACACTTGAAAATTAAAGTAGTTCTCCGAAACGACAAAAGATTGATTACTTCGATCTTTGTAGCCAAAACAATGGAAATGTTCAGACGTATTTCAAAATGTCACCACCCTGAGCGGTAAAGTTATATCTACAGTTTGCTAAGAGACATTGTTTTAATGCATGTGTATATCTATGGTGCATGACCAATTGTAAATAATCAACACGTAGGACATACTTGTGAAGGGACACTAGATAATATCCATGATATTTCAATTAAATTAATTTGAAGTATCAAAATTTTATGAAAACGGATACACTCCATTAAAATTGCAGCCCTGGCTAAGAATAAAAGTCTCTTGCTGTCTCCGCCCCTCTTTGTGGATGTGACACATTCCTATCCCATCCTTTCATGTGTATGAGCGAAAATAAGTAATTATTCTATTTACCTCTGCATGGCATGTTGGCAAACCAAACATGTTTCATCTCTTGAAAAGAGTGATATTACTATTATTATTACAGCTAGTATGAACAGAAAACTAGTATACAGTATTAACACAAAACTTGTACTTATTAACCTTATATTTACTATAGAACATGAGGATACATTGAAAAATGTTAACAATAGCAAATTTGTTGTTATAGTCATACTCATTATGGTGTGGTTCTACTGTATGTACTAGTCTATTTGGAAGGAATATTTATGCTATTTCATAAGAAATATTTTGGAGGCATTCTAATGGAGCTCTCTATCATTTCATAATTTTGTAGCACGTGACTAATAAAATCTTGAACTAATAGTCTCTAAATGAAATGTGTTTTTTTTTTTTACATTCTGTTGAAGTAACTTATTCAGATTTCAGTGACTAATAAATTTATTTACTTGCATCGTGGTCTATATCAAAGAATCAAACTTAAGACCGCCAGACTGGGAAGCGAACCTGGGTCCTTCCGAACGAGAGTCCGATGTGTTACCACTGTACCACCTTGGTCAGTGTCTTAACTTATAATTACATGGTTATAGTAAATATGAATCCACAAAAACATTTCGTGACTGCCTACTGTACAATTCAAGACAGAAGATTAACAATAAGCCCACATGCATTTCAGTTCATTTTGTTTTTTGTCTCCAGAGAGTAAGAAACAATGATGGTGTCTATATAAAATGAAAGAAAGATGTCAGCAATGGAGGTGCACCATTGTTAAATCATGCACCCAGATGTCAAAAGTAATGTGACTATATCAGGTTTTTTCAATTATTTTTTTCATTCTTATTAAGTTTGTGATAGATTGTTTTTGTGGGAAAAGTATTAAATTACATGTTTTATACACTGTAGAATATGTTGCTAACTCTCATTGTCGTAGCCTAGAAGTTTCAGATTTTATTTTCTTGTAGAACTCTTGTATAATTGTCTGAAGTAATGTTGCGTGTAGGAGCATGTGCCAAGCTTGATTTTATCATGCGTGGGATAGTTCAATCCAACGTTTGTTCAATCCATCAGATACAAGGGTTTCTATGATTTAACTATTCGAGACAGGATTCACATAAAACATTTGTAATGTAACAATTATTTTTTTCCAAATGCTATTATATTATGTGGCGGGTCGTTTAGTTAGTAAGGAATTTGTTTTGCAGGTCAGGGCTAGAGTCGCATTCCTCTAGTTTGGAGAGAGCAACANTTAGTTAGTAAGGAATTTGTTTTGCAGGTCAGGGCTAGAGTCGCATTCCTCTAGTTTGGAGAGAGCAACATCTCCCATGCCGACTGCAAGGCCAGTGGAAGCCTCGGAGACTGTGCGGATGAAGCCACCAATAATGGTAAGAACTTGGTCTAAACCAGCCCACTCAATGCTGGAGAATGCTCACACCAGTTTACTGTTTTGTATTTTTGTCTAACACCTTTTATTATATAGGCATTTTATTTTTAGGACTGACATAATGCACTAATTATTGAGACATCTTTCTTTAAACGTATGCCTGAGTATCAGTACCGTTTCTTTTGTTTTCTAATAATTTTACCAACAAATACAGTGAGTTCCGTAATTTGGTGTTGTCAAGTGCTGATTACCACAGCTCAAAGGCATGGTGTTTGAATCTCTTTTGTCGCTTGATGTTTGAGAAATGACTTTATGAGTACTGGAATAATGATGCTTGTCTTCACAATTATAAAGTGATTTGAACACTGAACATCTCAAAGATCTTTCTTCTTTGTTGTTCGTAATTAGTGATATTTTAAGACTTAGTGATATTTTGAATCTTTATGTCACTTGAAAATTATTCCACTGATGTAGTACCTACAGGCAAGGAAGCTATAATAAGCCAGAGGTTGTGTTTTTTTTATAAATATTTTGATTTTTGACAATACATCAAACATAAGTGTGTGTTTGAACCTTTTCTGTGCCATGAAAATGAAATATATCATGTGAAACTATTTTAGGTCACTGGCAGTGAAATGTGGCTTAACAGAAGTCAGCTAAGATGACAGTTTCAGCATGTTAACATTTTTTTTAGGAAAAAAATTCTTATCAATATTTTTTCACTTAGCAATCTAATCTCTTAATCCCTGCTTGTAGCAGCAAAATGACTGAATTTTGAGTTTTGCCAGGAGTAGGCCGCTNTGACTACTCCTGTAAATTTACATTCACCCCAGCTGTGGCTTGTTTTGTGTCTACTATATAGCCATTCATTCTCTTTCTGAGAGTGTTGGTAGTAAGGTCAATGTACTCTGCATTGCAGTCAATGCACTATAGCTGGTAGATGAGATTTTTCTGTCGCATAGTTGTAGCTGCCTTACATAAGATAAGTCTGGTTAGTGAGCCTGCTGTTGAAGGTGCATGTGTGTATCTACGAGTACTGCCCTGGCAGTACGTGTGTTTTCTGTCTCCTTTTTATAATGTCTTTACCGTTGAATTTGATGGAGCATCAGGTGATATATTGAGATTGTATAATGTTGGCAGATATTTCAGTTTTTGCACCTACTCAGCCTACATATTGCACTGAAAGTACCACAAGAAGAATGAATAATTAATATGTGGGGGCTCCAAGTTGGTTCTGTGTACATTTATTCNTTGCACTGAAAGTACCACAAGAAGAATGAATAATTAATATGTGGGGGCTCCAAGTTGGTTCTGTGTACATTTATTCACATCAGTAAATCAGTATGAAAGATGAAGCATGGATTGTGCACTATCAAAAAAATTAAATACTGTATTGACTCACTGCCTGGTTGCTGGCAGATGTTGAAACTACCCCCTCTGAACTAGGAAGTTTGAGATTCCTTAAACAAGGATAATGACATGGTGCTATCAGTGGCAGCTGAAATACGTGATGCTCAGGCAGGGGAGGGGCAGGAGTGAGAATGGGCATAGTCGTGACCTGACGGTGTAATGCCTGTGTTGGCACAGGAGAAAGAGCGTTTCTGTGTTTGCAACCTTACGGGATGGTAAGTGGGTGGGTATGTTGAGAAGGTGGTCTGGTATTTTGGCGGTGTGGATGGCATAAGGGAAACAGCCTGAGGTGGTCTGAAGCAGCCTGGTTGGTGTCGTTGTAATGATGCAATATTCATAATTTTTCGGGACACGGGTGTAAAATTCTTTTGTGTGTATGAAGCTTTGGAAAGCCTCTTAATATTTTTATCGGGTCTGAAGTTTAAAGCCGCGGTGGCTCGGTTCCTGTGATAGTTTATCAGGCAGACGTGTGCGTTTGTAGGTTATCAGGAGGACGTTTGCCGTGTTACGTTTTATCAGGAGTCCTGGTTACAGTTTTCGTTTCGAACTTTGGTTTTTTGGGGAAACGTCAGCATTAATTAGATTAGTTCATTTCTGTGGATCGGGCAACGTCGACAGGTTTTAGTTCCTTCGGCGCAGTTTTAATGCGTCAACAAATTTTATACGAAACGAGAGGTAAGTTTATCTGGATGTTGAATGCGTCAACAGTTTTAGTTCCTCCAGCGCATTTTCAGGCAACGTCAACAAGTTTTTGTTGTACTAGAGGTTAGTTTCTGTTGACGGCGCAGCAGTAGATAACGTGTTGAGAGTGGGACAGCACAGTTTGTGATGACGCTGCTGGCAGATGTCAGGCGCTTATCTCAGGAGAGGGGGGTGATAGGCAGCACAAAAAGAGGCGTCTGTCTGTCGCCCTGAGAGCGGTCTTATTCAAGTCAGTCGTCGGAAGAAGGTACTTCGGGGCAGTCGCCCGTGAGGGCAGGTCAGAACAGTAGTCGTCGTAGTACAATGATAGTCTAGATCGCGTCGTGTGTGACGTGAACCCCCACATCGGCCACTAGACTTTATTATTTTATTTCTCTGCCGGTGTGGGAGGTAGCCGCATATGATATTTATTTTTATGCAAGTTTTGAGACAATAACCGGTAAACTACTGTGGCGCTGTCTGTACTTTTATATTTATATCAAGAGAGGTTCGTACTCTGCATACTAAATCTCCGTCTGTGAACTGTGTGGCTGAATGTTAAAGAAATATATATATATATATCAAACTAATCTGGAACTTCTTTCTTAAGTAACTAGCGTTCAATTAACTGAGTCTCGTGACCTCTGAGCAAGCCATGGCAACGTAAACATTCCGCAGTGTAACAAGTGCCGAACGTTAAAACATGGTGCCCACCTGTGAGGCTGTAATATTTTAAATATAACGTAAACGTAACAAAGGCGGATCTTTACATCGTTATGCTGAGATTGTGGTCTTCTGTGATATCCATGCACTCAGTACAGGGGTGGCACTAGCTTGCTAATAGGCTGCTTCCTTTGTAATTCAGCATATATTTGCTGGCAGCCAGCTCTTTGTACTTCAGCTCACCAGGTAGTGATTTACTCTGCCATTCTACTCTCAGCGTGATGATTGGGCATCAGGCAATGTGATGACTCAGATCTGGGCACGTACAATGCTTAAGGAAATGTGCGCTCTGTGTTGTATGGAGAAACAAAGTTGGTCTTTGAGAGAGCAGGAGCCTCTCTCTGGTGCCAATGCTTGGAGGTAGAACCATTCCTGAGGGACGGCATTGCTCCACCCATCTCCACAGAATAACCCAAGAGAAGGGGTACTACCATTGGTAACCTGGANTCCTGAGGGACGGCATTGCTCCACCCATCTCCACAGAATAACCCAAGAGAAGGGGTACTACCATTGGTAACCTGGAATCCAGTAAGAATCAGTGGTGAGCCCTGCTCCTTGTTTCCTTAGTGCCTAGAGAAGCGACACTACTGCTGGTAGCCAGATGTCCAGACTGAGGGAGAGAGCAGTTCCTGGTGTAGAGCTGTGTGTAAGCCCCAGGGGCTGAGGGACGTGGCTGTGCACAAGACTGAGGGGAATACAGATGAGTTACGAGGTAAAGCCGGGAAAGTTTAGTTGTATGCAGTTGTTGCTAAATGCACTTATATCAACCTGTGCCCGGGGCACTTGAAGTGCAAAATTACCTTACTGCCAAGAAGATATATAGCACAAATGTGTAGGGAGTTTGGGGCAAGGGTGACCGGAGGTAACAAAACAACTAGGTGACCAGTGCGGTTGTGCCAGTATGGCAAGTCGGACTCCCTAATAGCAAGCAGGACTGTAACTTGCGGGAGATGACTGAAGCTAGCAGACAGTGTCTCGTCGTCACTGCGAGATCCAGAAGGCAGTCCGGAGGCAGAGCAGAAAAGAACTGTGCTGAGTGGGCTGCTTAACTGGAAATTATACCTGTCGAGTCAGGGGCGAGTGAAGGGGGGAGAGCAGTGTAGGGGCAAGAGCCAGCCATTCTTCCTTCTTGACCGGAATGTGCATGCGGTGCCCCTGCTCACAGAGCCATCTACAGAGGTAGGATGCAAGCAACATCCTAACTCAGGCATCCATGTAGTGCAGGTTTCCTGGGATAAGGCGGCAGCATTTATCTATGTGCCAGTAGGTATGCCCTGGTGTGGGTGATGTGAGGCGGCGTTGCTGGAACTGGCGGTAGCATGGCTTAG
>NQII01002335.1:284121-299059 GCA_002778355.1 Clitarchus hookeri
AGCTCAGGCAGAGGTTCATAAGGGTAATATACGTCATCCGTGGTGTGTCGGTGTTATCAAAACAAACAAAAGAACTGTTCAAGACATGGTGTTACTGTTACAAACTGTACACTCAAGGCAGTTTTAACAAAGGTGTTGTTGCCTGAAAGGCAAGATGTATGAGAAAATGGCACATTTGAAAATATATTTGGTTCAATTACCTGACAGAGATGGGAATTATGGTCTGTGCAGTGTTGTTATAAAAAAAACTTCCATTAAACAATTTCATTAAAATGCAAATTAAAAATCATCACCTAACCTTGAACATGAAAGTATAAAACACTGTTACAGTTTGTTAACTTTATACTTATATTACATGGGCACTATTCATAGTCTCAATTATAGTGAAAAATGTACTGAACCTAGATCAGGAGATCTACGGTTGGAACTTGGCGAGTCCTGTTAATACAGCACTTTTACACTGGAACCCGGATCCAATTGAAGATAGTGTTGGAACCAGAATTTTGGGATCTTGGGTCAGGACAGTTTTTGGTGCAATCGGGCACAAGCCAGACGACGGCGGCGGCCAGAGCTGGCTGGTCTGCAGAACTGACAACCGTGTAATAACTGCTCAGCTGGCAACAGTGCAAGGACGTGCGTTTGCAGCTCGTCCATTCAAACTACCTCCTTCCTACCTCTGACTTCATTGACAGAATGTTTAGAAGTGGAGGAGGGGTGTAACGAGATGCTGTGGCTGTGAGATAAGAATCTATACACCTTTGTTGACACACATTCAGGGGGAAAAGGATGGACGTGTTCTGGGCATGAGAAGGCAGAACATTGGAATTTTAACAAAAAACAGAGCTAGGTCCTGACATTTGAAGACAGACAACCCGTATTACAGTTTCAGCTGACATCTCTTTTAGGTAGTGTGTCCTATTACCATAGAAAACAACACTGATGNGGTAGTGTGTCCTATTACCATAGAAAACAACACTGATGTCTATCAACAAATGTGATGTTATTTAACACTTCAAAAATTAACCAAAGAAACAAAAAATGGCTAAAAATTACTAACTTACCGAATGAAAATCTGAATGGTNCTAAAAATTACTATATAGTAGCACTCAAAGTTGTTCTTGTGTACATCACAGTAAAATTTTTGGCGGAAATTTCACAAAAATAAATAAAAAGTTGGCTATAAATGCCACCATCACTTTAGGTTTTACCACTGTCTCACTTTTTTTTCTTGAACATCAAATTTGTGTTCAGCAACCCAGTTTCCATGCTCGTCAGCAAAGCGTACACACCTTATGCTAATTTTACTACTGTGATATGCACCTGAAACTACTTCCCTCAAACTGCATGGCCGCTGGTCTACTCCATTTTCAGATACTTCATTTTATTCATTGATGTTTCCTTCCCCCTCTACAACCCTTTTAAGTGGCCAAAGAGAATCGATGGCTCAAGGTCAAAATTATGCCTGCTGTAGAAATGCAGTGCAGACATTGTGCAATGGCTAGAGACAGGAAAATTTTTGTTGTTTTGTAATGACATAGTGCAGTATTTTAAAACCTGAAAATTTGTGTTTTCACTTCAGAATTTTCATTTAACTAATTTTTTCATCTGTATATCTCTCACACCTGACTGTAGGTTTTTATACATTGCTTATTGCTTCCTCAAAAGCACAGTCTGGCATATCTAGCCGAGATTACATGAACAAATGTTACATGTTGAAAATATGTTTTATCAAATTTTATTTTTGACATTATTAGACAGCTAATTTAATTTTTACATGCCAAAATAAAATAGCCTGCAAAAATGTATGTAAAGTTAAATATTCGAAAAATTATTTTCTTCATGTGTAAAAATGTGTGATCGGCTTATTTTCAAGTCTTGTATTCAAGGTGCTTTTTTTTTTTAGTAGTTCTGATTTTTTAGTGGTCCTTTATTCCAGTAACAAACACTTATATTTCGATAAAAGAAGTCCTATGTTCGAGTAATAGAGTCCTCTATTTGAGTAATAGTATCCTCTATTCGAGGGAATAAAGTACCACATTCGAGGAACAATACCCTATATTCAAAGAGAAAAGTCAGATATTCAAAGGAATAAGTCCGATATTCGAGGAAAGAAGTAAGATATTAGAGAAAAGAAGTCCGACGTTCGAGGAAAGAAGTCTGATGTTCGAGGAAAGAAGTCAGACTCAGATGTTCAAGGAAATAAGTCAGATGGTGGAGGAAAGAAGTCCCATGGTGGAGGAAAGAAGTCCGATGGCCAAGGAAAGAAGTCCGGCATTGGGGGAAAGAAGTCCGGCATTGGAGGAAAGAAGTCCGGCATTGGAGGAAAGAAGTCCGGCATTAGAGGAAAGAAGTCCGGCATTGGAGGAAAGAAGTCTGGCATTGGAGGAAAGGGGTCCGGCATTGGAGGAAAGAAGTCCGGCATTGGAGGAAAGAAGTCCGTCATTGGGGGAAAGGGAGGGGCCCGGCATTGGAGGAAAGGGGTCCGATACGATGTTCCAAGGAAAATGTCTGATATTCATATTCAAAACATGTTTTTTTTTGCATGAAGTAGTATTTTTGCATTTTCCATAGAATTTTGCATGAATCAGCAAAAATTTCAGCATCATAAAATTTTCCATTTCCTAGCAATGGCAGACATTATGCAAGTAAATGTGTTACACAGACATATGAATAAGTACCAAAAGTGAAGGTGTAGATAGAATGAAAGCATTATACTTGTGCAACACTGGGTCTATTAAACAATACTGTAGTTTACACCAGTAAGAAGTAGATAAATTTGTTTGTAACATTATTGTGTGAAAAATATTTCACTGTTTTAAAACCATATTCTATCATTTTTTACTTTCAGGAATAGTGGATACCTTTTCAATGACAACTGAGCTGTCTCAAAGAGTGCTATTGCAAATGTGTTCAAAGAGGTCAGGTGGGAAAAAACTTCAAACCAAACCATTTCATGCACTGTTATTTGTGTAATTTACATTTTCTCACATGTATAGAAACAGTATGAGATGTATGTATGTATAAATGCAACCATTGCTTGAACTTAAAAAATGCCATCATTGCTTTTTGCCAAATTTGGTCTTTACCAGACGCATTATTTACTTTTGGAAAAGTACCAAATGTGAGGGCATCAGCATCATGACTAGACGTTACAAATCAGTAAACAGCAAGCAGATCACTGCAGGTCACATCAAATGTAGGAGGTGTAGCATTAGGTTAGATGTTGGCAAATACATATCAAATATTTATAAGGCGATAATAGAAAATAGAAAATATAGGCATACAAGCATTGAGCATAGTGCCCAGAAAAATCTCTGGCTGAAGACAGTCAATACAAGAATGCAAAAATCAGCTCAGTCTCGTAATGCTCTTATAAACTTAGCAGTAAAGTAATTTAATCTTAAAGTTGTGAGAACAATCACTACAGATAACTAGTTAAGTGGCACTGATAGATATACTTAGGCTCTGTTTATAAACTACACAAAGAACTCAAGCACGCCAGAAATCTAAAGATTTAAGAAGTTGATTTAAAAATACAGTTTATAAACTGCGCAGAATGCAGGAACGCAAGAATGCAACATTAAAGTTAGTTAGCTCCCAACTTCTTGCATTTAAGTCTTTTAGATTATCAGTGATGGATTGCAAAATTGTTTTACACTTGTACAGAAGGCTATGATTTTCAGTTTTTTTTATTTGTTTTAGTATTTTATTGGTTTGTACACTGAATTTATGTCAACTGTTATACACTGAGTTTAAATAAATAGCATAATTACATATTAAAATATTTTAGTATCCGTATCTTGCTAAGAAAATTAAATAATAATCTTAGAAGTTTTTATTCAGGCATTTAAAAACTATATGTCATGAACAGACCAAAGTTCAAAACACAAAAATTATTTATACTTAACAAATATGTTGTTAAGAAAGCAAAATGTAATAACTTATAAGCACTAAGGTGAAAAAATATTTTTTTAGGTGTTTCAAATTTTCATTTTGCATTGTTCGTATTGTCTTGTTTCATGCAATGTTTATAAACGATCATAATTTTCTTGCACTGTGTTGCATTCTTGCATTTGTTGCATAGTTTATAAATGCTGCCCTGCATGGTAGCAGCAGCCTACTCTACCGCCACTAGCCATGGATCTGACTATGTAGATAGATTTGTGTCACTGCATTAGCCACTCACTCACTCACTCACTCTTTAACTAGCTGGTGAGGAAGGTGGGGGGGGGGGCAGGAGACGCGATGCAATGAGGATGAGATGATAGGAGAGTTGGTTGCAATGATACAATGACATAACAAAAATATGAACAAACAGGGGTGAGGAAAGAGTTGGAAATTATTCATAGTTATGCAAGGAAAAGTGTTTGGATTACTGTGTTGGTAGTTGATAGTGTTGTCATAATATCAGTTTTTTTTATTTTTGATTCCATTTTCAACTTTTTCATCAATTCTTAAATCCAAAAAAAAAAAAAAAAACAGCTGTTTGAAATTTTTTGGAAATCTTCTATAGATTTTGAAAAATGCTTGCAGGAAAACTAACTGAGCTAGGCTACGTGTGGTTTTTTGCACGTTAAATTAAAACTGGAATTTTTTTTCCAGCAACAGGTTATATAAGTAGCAATCTTAATTTTTTCTCATCAGTTGTTTGTGCAAAGGCGACTGTGCAAAAGCATGGGTATTGTGTGGCATAATTTTTTGTAGACAGAATCCATCACCCAGACTCACTCAACTCTCACAAATTAATAAGCAGCCTCCAAATAACTATGCGTTAAGAGTTTGGCAATGGTGTTCCTTAAAAACTTGTAGCATCCGTGACCACAAAAATTTGACAGACTGGGTGAATATATTGAAAGAATTGGTGAGAAGTTTACACAAAGCCCTACTAAATCCACAAGCTTTGCGAGAATTGGAAATTCCAAGTGTTACCGTATGCAAAGTATAGCTTAAGAGGTTGATGTTATGTGCATACAAGGTTCAGTTAGTGCAGAAGCTGAAACCTAGTGATGACATCAGACATGGCCCATCGACATTTACAGAAGAAATGCTGGACTGTATTGACTTTGATGGCGAGTACTTGAAAAAAATTATTTTCACAAATGAGGCAACATTTCATGTATAGTGTCAAGTCTACAAGCATAATGTGTCCGTATGGGGCACTGAAAACCCAGGTCTTAAAGGAGCAGGTACGTGATAGCCCGAAAGTTAATGTGTGGCATGGTGCAGTGCATGGCCATCTTTTTCAAGATCAGATGCTCAGCATAAGAAACTAACTCGACATGCTGAACTATAAGCAATACTAAAAACTAGAGCACTTTCAGTCAAACATTATGTACAAAATGATGCCCCATCCTCATTGGAATCTGAGTACGTGCTTACCTAGACAACACATTTCCAGGAAGATGGATCAGTAAAGACAGTCCGGTGTCTTGGCCTCCACGTTCACCTGGAATTATCCCACAGGATTTTTTTCCTTTGGGGTTACGTCAAGAGTAGTGTGTAGCAACCATTGGTTAGTGGACTTGATGACCTGAAGACCCATGTTGGAAAACAGTCTCCGCTATTCCAGCAGACATGCTCCACGTAACATGGCAAGAACTTTAATGTTGTGTGTACGTTCTCTGTGTTATACTCAGTTTCCTTTACGAAGGTAGTCTTTTTGACAGTTCTAAGAAAGTAGTGCCAGTGTTGCTGTGCTAATGTATTCCTCTGCCTCCGCTGTTCTGACGCGAGGAAGCCATGCTGTTTGTTATGTCAGCTGTTGACATTACGAGGGACTGTGACGTTAGATGTACAGCCAACTTGTTTCAGAAAGTATGAAATTTTCTGATGCAGCAGAAACTTAAAAATCCAAAATATGTATTTGTGGAAACTATTTTTAAGTGTTTGTAGTAAATTAAAATGTTTGCAAGTAAAATGTATCTAGTGCAGTGTTTTACCCATGTGATAAATAATTTCATTTATTTTTGAACGACAATAATTTGATATATATACACGTATTGGTTACAAGGTACACAGCATAGATTCTTAAATTTTTTGTGTTATATTAAATTTTTTTCTGCAACAGACTGCAGTGAGAGTGAATGTGTATTACTTAAGTTCATATTTAATTTATTGAGGTATTTTATGGAATTCACACACACAGAAAATTTTATATATGTTTGATCATTTGCTGGTAAACATATGTAGAAGTGGAAAGAGGCTGATAACTATGTTGAAGGTGGGTTTTTTCGTTATCATTATTTGTTTCATCTTTATTTTTTCCATCCATAGCATGCTTTCCTATTAACTGCAAATTTTAGCTGACAAAATTGCCAGTTATATCATTAAACTTTGTTTTACATTTTTAGTAGTGCTGTTTTTGTTATTTTGTTAAATTTAATGTTACAAGTTTATTTATGTATGCATCACCATCAAAATCTATTTGTATCACGACAGAAGCAACCATTTGGTACCTTACTTGTGTTATTCTGTGACACATTAGAATAAGTTACAGGCTTACTGTTGTTGCAACACGCTTAAAAAGGTGGCAATGCTTTAAGTTTGACCTAAAAAATTCTGGACATAAATGTGCATAAATGAAAATCACATGACATTAGGCACAAAAGTGGATAAGCCTACAGAATTACTTCGGCCTCATGTAACTAGACGTAATGAATAAAAAAAAAAATAAGTGAACTATGTATGAGGTTAGCAGATCTTACCTGGGACTGCTGAAATCATAATTCCTACTATTTAAGTTATATAAAATGTGATATTGGTTGAAAATACGCCTAACATATTACGTGCTTCAAGTAACTGTCACTTCAGTGACAAGCAAAAAACTTTTTGATGTGTAAATATATGCGTTTATGTGTGTGTGCACATTATGTAGGCGATTCATACAGGAAACTTTCATCAATCACATCACAAATATATATCACTTCACATGAGGGAAGGACACACACGTTGCTGGGCTACTGCCATCATGAGAAAATAATGAAATATTAGTAACGCACCGAAAACAGCACTGCATGGGAAATAGTTTGATAATCTGATCACTAAGTCACAGTAGAAACAAGGTTTAAACGAATTAAACGTGAAATGTAGACATTCTCTCGAGAAAACATAGTAACCACAGATTAGCCAACATGACGTCAGTCACGCTCGGAGTTTGCTGGAAATTTGCTCACAGGGCGAGGTGGGCCAGAGCATCCCCCCTCACATTAATAGTTCATGAGAGTTCAAACTGTTAAAAGTACTAAGTCGCAGCACCAAAATATTTAAAAAACCGATTATGTTTCTGGAAATGCAATATTGTTGATAATTTTTGATGGGAATCTTAAATTTTCTAATATCTTTTGATTGCACTATTTTCAGCAAGTGTTGCCAACGTGAGCACATACACAAACATGTTACAAACCAGCTGATCGCAGGCACTGCAAATGGAGTCATTTGTTGCGACACAATTACAAAGTTGGTGGGTTTGTCTGTCAAGAAACCGCCTACGTAAATGAAACACAGTATACCAAGGGAACTCATATCGAGGTCTACTGATGCAGTAAAAACCTTTCAGAGTTTTACTTCAGTGTGCGGAAAATCACAATTAGTATCCCAGTTAGTTTACCCACTAGGATTTGTCAAAACTCCTACAGTATCAGACTTTATAGACACAGTGTACATAAAGTGAAAGTAAGCAAAAATTGCAATTTTAAGAGAAAACTAGCTTTCAAATTTAAATTCATCATTATTATATTCAATTAAAATATTCAATTTGTGGAATGCAGTGTGTGCTTGTTATGTCTTGTAACGACGCAAGTTATTAGTTATCGGAATACGCGGTTCATTTTCTTTTGTTTTGCTAAGCTTCATAATATTTTTATCGGGTTTGAAATCAAAAGCCGCGGTGGTTCGTTTTATCGGGGTATAACGTTATCGAGCGTACGTTTGACGTTTCAAAAATCTAAAATTTTGTTATGCATCAGCATTAGTAATATAAGCTTTTTCAGACTGCGTTGCCAGTTTTGCTCTAGGAAGTTTGATTATCTTTATCTGACTGACGGCACAGTAAGCGGGCTACGATGATGCAGTTCGGATGGCTACGCAGAAGCCTTCCGAACTTCAGGTAGACTGTTTTTGGTAGAGAGAGATTGATTAAATTTTACGAACAGCGCAGTTTGTATGGCGCTACTGGCAGATGCCGGGTGCCGTGCCCTTATCTTAGGAGAGGGGGAGGGAGGGGGGGTGATAGGCCCGCAGAATAAATACTCGGGGTGTCTATCTCCTAAAAAAGAAAAAGTAACCAACAGTCAACGAAGACGCATCGGGCGTGACGAACTTCACCCACACCGGCAAGCACCCGCGACTTCAATTATTTTCAGCTTGAACTTTAAATTCTATTAAATTATTTCCGCCGGTGTGGGAAGTCGGTAGGGTGCCAGGAGGGAACGGACGTCCCTCCTGCCTTCATATTTTCTTCTTGAGAGGCAAGTTTTCAGGAAATAAATGAATAATTAAACGACTTTGGCGCTGCTCTCTGTTAGTTTGCCTGTAAACTGGTTCATACTCTGCATACGTGACGATTGTAAGTGAACTGTTTCAATATTTCTAGTAAATAAAAGTACGGAGTAATAAACAAACATTGAACTTTATTTATATTTATTGGCGTCTTTAACGTTTCATGCTACTGTACTACCAACTGAGCTAGCAGAGTGGTAACTTCCAGCCATCATCACAGACGCTCCATCATTACAAATATGGCGGCCGAATGTGCCGCGTGGAACGTCACAAATATGGCGCCTAACTGTGGGGCTGCCTCGTTACAATTATGGCGGGCATAAACAACATAGGCAACGCTACATATATGGTGCACTGACGTGCTGCAACATTACAGTCTAAAGCTAATTTGTTTCTGCTATGAAAACATTTTGTTGATGCTAAGTGGTTATGTACTAGTTAAAACATAAATGCTCTTTACATTGTCATTTCAAAAGTTAATCAGTGTTTACATTCTTAATTAAGTACATAGTTTTTAAGATAAAGTCAGGATGTTTGGGTTTGAGCAGGCTGTGAAGTAGACTGCAGAGTAAATCATTAGATGTAATATAACAACAGTACAGGTTGTCAATGTTGCAGGCAGTTGTTTTGTACACACCAGCTGGACTTGAATTCAAACCCTGCCATGTATGGGCATGGTTATTGTCTGTATAAATGGACCAAGGGGTGCATAAATAATTTCTGCTTCTGGTTTTCCATGTATATTCAAGGCAGAGTGATGCAACTCTCTCTCAGTTTCTTTCCCATTTTGTCTTGGCCCAGTCTGGCACTTAGTGTGGCCTGAAATTTAACAAAGTGCTGGCATGGCTGCAATTCTTAAATGTTGAGAATTTTGTATATTGCTGGTATGTAGTAAATAATACATACTTCTGTATGCTTGGTACCCTGGTATAAATTTGACATACACCATATTACAGATATATGTATATCATTAATCATGTAAGACTGGATATTTCTTTTGCATGGTAGTATGTTTTAGGCAAATAAAATGTTCTTGAGTAAATTCATATAGTGTCCCATATCTGCACCAATATTGTGGAATACTGTGGAGTACTTACACTGAATGTTTGTGTTTAATTTTGTTATAATGAAACATGTAGCACACATTGTGTACTTTACAGGAATCATCAGAGCTGGGACCTGAATCTTCACGCACATTCTTGTTGGGTCCACTATCATCCGAGATGAACTACATGTCTGTCGTTATGGATAACATCTCTCTGAGGCATGAGTAAGTACCTCCATTTTTATGTGATAATTACATTTTTTTTCATCCTAATTTATTTTAATTGTGGGCTTATTCTTTTTTAATGTGTTAAAAAACATGCAGTGCATTTGTATTAATATGTGACATTTGACTGTATTGACAAGAAGTTCCTGATATAACTAATGAGCCTAGTTTCCTGTATGTGTGTGCAAATATTTTTTAATGAAGTTCTTAAAAGCTTAGATGGAAGGTAGATCTTGATGTCTCGTTGACAAAAATATAATTAGAGATGAAAACGGAAACACATGCAACAGTACCGAGACAATTACAAATACACACATGCCTTACCTGGGGCTTGAACCCACAAAACCTCATTAAATTAAGCTAGAGTGCAATCAAATGCATCACGGGAGTAGGATTTTGACTATCAACTTTGAATGTAATAAGTCTAATGTTTTGAATGATAGGGTTCAGTAACCTAAAATATTTACATAACCTTAATTTTAAAATAAGTGTCTGCGCCTCTCAAAACACGTAAGTTTACATAGCCAACTGTAGTGCAAGTCACTGCAACTTGTGGTGAAAAAAATGGTGGAAATTGGTTGATTGGTACCCGAGATATGGTATAAACACCTTATTATATTAATCTGAGCTATCTTACAACACTACGTAAAAAAAAAGATGTACAAAAATGTATACGACACTTCTAATAGATAATGTTAGCATAAAAATTTGTTTGAATTTGCATAAACTGTTAACTGAAGGGACTATCATTATGACCCTTTGTAATAATGATGTTTTGTAATAACAAGGTTTGTACTAGCAAAATTAAAAAAAAAATGGCAAAATGTTAAATTTTCTTACCTGGCAGTATTATGCCAAAAAGGCTGGCAAAAAGTATCTCTGTATGCATAATTGATGCTTCTAATGAATACTTTTAGTGTACATAATTTAATTTTGTTAGTTTTTTTCACAGATATAACATATTAGTCTAAATTATTTATTAACACAATTAAAAAAAGGTCTGACGCATTTAAAACATGTTTGTTTACATACCCTATTGTAGCACTACTTGCATGAAATTTTTTTTTCGGAATTTTTTGATGGTCTCAAGATATGGCATAAAACAACGTTAAAAAAAAAAAAAAGTTATTTATTAGTATATTTGATGAATGTCATAGATACTGCCAGTAATCAAAGTTAATTTAAAATCAGTTACATAGTTTCATACAAGTAGCACACTAAGCAAAAATGTTTTTATTACTTCCATTTTGAAAATAAGGGTATTGCACACTTCAATCATATAAGTTAATATGGCCTGCCACAGTACAACTTCTTCGCCATATTTGGAAGAGGTAGGTTGGTAGTTTCCCGAGATATTACACAAGAACTTTATGTTATCATGTGGAGTTAGCTTACAAAATGGCGGAGAAATAAGGCTCTGTTTAGACAAATTTGATGTAGGTTTATAATAGATATTGTCAGCATTAAAAGTTTAAATTTGATTCGTAGTTTTGTAGATATAACATACTAAGCTAAAATGTTTATAGTGATGCCATTTCGACAATAAGTGTCTATCCACTCAAAATTTATCAGTTTACATGGTATGCTGTGTTGCTACTTGTTTGCCAAATTTGGTAGAAATCTGTATGATTTTTCCAGAGATGACAAAAATTTTAATTTGTCAAATGATGCTATCTTACAAAATTGTAGATGAAAGAGACTTTGTGTTGACACATTTGATGATTGTAATATATTCTGCCAGCATACAAAGTTACATTAAAATTAATTACATAGTTTAAACTATATAACATACAAAGTTAAAATAACTATATGGCCGCCATTTTGAAAATAAGTGATTGACATACTTAAAGAAATTAGTGTACATCACATGCCACAGTACTACTTGTTTGCAGAATTTTGTAGAAATTGGTTGGTTGTTTTCCAGTGATATGACGTAAAAACTTTATGAATTCATGGAGAGCTATCTTACAAAATGGCAGACAAAAGTGTTTTTTCTTGGTGTATATGATGATTATAATAGATACCACCACCATACAAAATTTGGTTGAAATTGGTTAACAGTACGGTATTAATGCCAAATGCATCTAAAATATTTTTATAGCTGCAATTTTGAAAATAAGTGCCTTATTAATTTGAATTGCATACGTTTGAATGGCCTACCATAGTATTACATGCATGCCAAATTTGGTGAGAATGGGTTAAATAGTTTTCAAGATATAGCGTTAAAACTTGTTCATTAATGTGGTGCTATCTTATAAAATGGCTGACCTACAATATGCATATCTTAATTTAATGCTTATGTGCTGCACTGCCAACATACAAAATTTGGTTCAAATCGGTTGAATGGTTCCCAAAATATTTCATCACCGTAAATTTTTTAATGACCGCCATTTTAAAAGTAAGGAACCGGCTTGCTCTAAAACCCAAAAAATTCAGGTGTCCTTACCAAGTTGTATATGTGTAGTGAGTTTGGTGAAATTTGGTTCATGCGTTCAAAAATTGAAAATAGCGGGACACACATTGCAGACATGCACGCATGTGCGTGCACGCACGCACGCACGCACACACACACACACACACACACCCACCCCATACACACACACAGACACACAGAGAGGGTGGGAGGGAGACAGGAAAGTGATCTCCTAAGCCTTTCTTTACTTTGGAAAGTAGGTTAATAAATAATACCCTCCAGTAGAAATTATAAATTTTATTCTCACAGTTACAAAACTTTACAATATAATTAGAGCTGTTTCAATTCACACAATTATGCTGATGTGCCAAATCACTGATGTGCCAATTCTGTATCGCCGATTCACAGATGTGCTGCAGATGTATGAAAAAGCTTATTGCTTATTTTTAAGTTGAATTCAGGTTACTATTATTTTAAAACCATGGTATCGGTGAAGTGCAACACAATTAAAACCAATTTTAAAACTTATATCAGTTTACAGTGTCCAGAGATGAAATAGAGGAGAAATTGAGTAATACAACAAATCTTAAGTTCAAGTTAAAACAACAATAATAATTAAAAAATGTTGTTTTATGTTTATAAGCATGCGTAAGTTGGTTTACATGTTTTATAGTTGTTGACAGTCAAGTGATAGACTTGAAACAAAAATGGTGGGTTTATGCATTGGTTCTGTAATAAAAAGGATTAATATTACTTGCAAAATATTTACTCTTAAACTTAATTCTTTCCAAAAAAAAAGTAGGCTAATTGATAATTTGTGCTTGGATGCTTTGCTACACATATGGGTTGGTATGAAAATATTTGTTTATCAACAAAAATGTTCAAAATTAACGCATGTCAAAGAATTAATTGTTAACATGAAATGTTAGAAATGCACTCATTAATGCAATATAATTAATAACCTGCGGGAAAGCATTTTATAACCGAAATACATAGTCATAAATAATTTACTATAAACCTAAATCAAAATGGAAATATGATAGTTTTAATGGACCAAAATAAAAAACTGATGCATGCTGACAAAGTAATACATGCAGACTTGATCTCCATCCAGACATCAACATCTGGTTTGGTGGTGTGGGTGGGTGCAATATGTCGCAGAAAATAACATATTGTGTGATTAATTAACTTAAAATAGCAGTTTTAAGAAGAGAGAGCCAAAGACAGAAAATCCAAATTGTGTTTGTTATCTTCTGATGGTTGGTCACCCTCCTCTTAAGCAGCCTTTCCACTAGAGGATTGGCTTGACGCACACCACACAATGGTTTTCCACAGCCTGCTTTAGCAGGCACCCTAACTGTGATGTAAGGTATTACGTTTTGCTCGCAGAATAGGAGAGGCAGAGTGGAAAGGCAGAGGTCGGTTTGGTTTATCCACTTTACTCTTTGGTCTACACCTTTCGTTGATGGCCGCAGCTCTGAAAACTGTCCCTCCCTTCTTCCCTCCNTCATCGTATCCTCCCAACCATACTCCGACTCTTGTTAAGATTACTTCTACTACAGGTTGGGAGGATCTATGTTAGAAGTTGGCCAACCAAACATTTTAGCCAATAGGTAAGCACTAGTGTCTGCAGTATAGCAGATTTTCTCCATTTTCTACGTTATTAAACAAAATAGTTGTAATAATAATAAAGCAAATATAAAATAACGTAATAAGGAAGTCAAATATTTCTCTTTTATTATGCATGTAGCTTAAAATTTTAATTAAAAGTTACCTTTTTGAACACTGTGCACCTAGTGAGGAATTTTCCCAATGCCAAACTCTCCCATAAGACATCATGTTTTGTTCCTAACCTGAGTAGAATAAACCATTGTGGAAGAGGGCAATATAAAAATAAATGTAGAGTTATTGAATATGTGATTGCAGCTTGTGCACAACCATTAACTTTAATACAGCATCTTGTATCATCTTTTGGATGTTTTAATTTTTGTTCATATAGTGGTGAGGGNTTGAATATGTGATTGCAGCTTGTGCACAACCATTAACTTTAATACAGCATCTTGTATCATCTTTTGGATGTTTTAATTTTTGTTCATATAGTGGTTAGGGGATTTTAAGTGGGATTTAGTGTAGTCGCAAAATAATGTAGATTCCATAGATTTAATGTAATAAACCTATATTGTGTGTACATGTACTAATAAAGGCAAAACTAAATGAGTTCATACAGAACAGCACAGAACATGTGTGAATGCGTTTGAATATGTTTTAAAAGTTTTTATTAGGCAGTGGTCAAGAGTTAGTAAGAAAATACTATGTCTTCTTTCAGGACAATGAAGATGATGGCAGAGACATCCAAGAGCCTGACAGTGCTGATGGATAAAACTTACAATATTTTGCAGCCTGAAGGTGAGTTACCTTACATCTGCTGCAGTCGCCACATTCTCAAAACACTACTAAGAAGTGTGGTGGTATCGGTCGTCATACTGCTGTTACCTTCGCTGTATTCACTTGAAAAAACTGTCGAGCAGGTCAAAAAAGTTTTCTCTCTTTTGTAAATGTGATACCTGCCAAATGCTGAAGTTTGGAAGTAGGTATTGATTCTGCTCTGCGGCGTGAGGCGCCAGCACTTGATGCTAGCCCTCAGTGATAGGGCGTATAAATACGTCGACACTGTTGTCTCTAGGTCCAATTTACTAATAACATACACTATACTTGTGAGTTCATATAATCGAGTTTTATTGTTGCTTGAACAGGTTAAC
>NQII01002335.1:299092-346526 GCA_002778355.1 Clitarchus hookeri
ACTGACTGCCCTGTTGCTCCCCCCTTCGTGTGGTTTTGTAGCGTCCATCACCATATTCAACTTGCCTCATCTCTGCACGTGTCCGGAGTGCTTGTCGTCCCCCTGGGTCATAAAACACGTGGCCGCTGCTCGTGTGGTCCGCAGCCGGCGTGGCGTCGTCCCTTGGTTCTGGCCTGGAAGTTTATTGTCCCGTTCTGCACGCACGTCCGCTAAAAGCTCTCATGGTTTATTGCGGTACAAGCCCGGGACAGGCGCAGCTGGTGGTGGGATCTCGGTGTCCGCGCCCTGGTGCCTTCCGTTGTCTCCGGATGTCGTCTGCACGTGCAGGAACAGTTGCACGTGCAGAAACCTTTGGTAGCGTGCCTTAGCAGCTGCGAGGCTCCTGGCGTCACTCTGCCGGCACGTCCACAAAACCCTTAATCCTTATTGCGGTCGTACGCCCGCGAGCTTCGCCAGAGCGTGTGTTCTGACAAATAAAATATAGGGACGCAGAATGCGTCAAATGTATGACTCTTACTACAGTCGAACCCCATCAATACAAACCTGAAGGGACCATCATTTTGGCCTTTGTAATAATGATGTTTTGTAATAACAAAGTTTGTACTAGCAAAATTAAAAAAAAAAAATCATTTAAACTAAAAATATTTTGANAAAAAAAAAAAATCATTTAAACTAAAAATATTTTGACATCACTTCTCAAGAATTAGCTGATAAAAGTAACAATTTTGCAGAAGATTTTTTACTTGTATAACACTTCTCGGAGAACAGTACACATCTTATCTTCACTACGTAAATGTATAATATGTGAATACATATCTTTAAGAATACTTACATATTTTGTACATAGTATTTACATTGTTTCCAGCATTGACTTCATGGCAAATAGCATACTGTTTTAAGTTTAAACTTGTGGTTTAAAAAACGAGTCAATTTTGGTTTGCATTGTTCTTTCTTTATAGGCACTACTAACAACCATAGAGAGTTTATAAAATTCCAGAAGTGTTTCCCTATCAACATCAATGTTTGAAAGCACATTTTCCAGGGTGGCTAAAGCCTGGATAGCATCCTTCTTCATTGGCAGTAATGCACAATCATTATCTTCTCCATTGTCATCTTCAGTTTCTTCAACAGTCCTAGCACTTGACTGAACATCAACACACATCAGTTCTTTCACAACAGGTGCTGCAGATGTTCCTGAAGATAATCCCATCCTTCGATATTGTCTTCCTCACCGGCTTGTTCTTCTTTTTTGGCACCAACACCAGCTTTTCTGAAGCAGTTGGCTATTGTAGACGATGTGACTTCATCCCAAGCCATGCTTATATTCAGCATGGCATTCAAAACGTCCCATTGCAAGTTGGTCTCTTTCTTCAGTTCCAGATGACGAATTAAGTAACGTGTCAGACGAGTTCTGTAGTTCTTCTTCACACACTGGATGATACTTTGATCAAGAGGTTGTAGAAAACTTGTGGCGTTGGCTGGCAGATAGAGTAATGTCACTCGTAACAACTCAAGGCCAACAGCAGAATGTGCTGTACATCTGTCCAAATTAAGTAAAATCTTTCTGTGTTTGCATGCCATGCGTCGTCCCAATTTCATTAACCATTTCTGAAATATTTTCACTGTCACCCAAGCACAGGAATTTGCTTCATAATCACATGGTAGATTAACAATATTCTTGAAACCGTGTCCTTGGCTTATCTGTACAGTCAGAGAAACCAAACATTTATATTGTAATGCGCTAAAATATAAATAGTGCGCCTCTCAAAGATAAAAAAAAAGTACCAAAATATTTTTGCGTGTGTATAAAAAAAATAAAAACCCTGTAGTGCACAGCACAAGAGGAAATAAATGCGTCAGTCTTGGAATTTTTCCATTGCACTTGGTATTCTCAAGATGGCAGCAACTTGCAGGTTACGAACTTCAACGTTATTAGTTTGGCACATTAAGATTATCGCCACCAGGATAGTGTTAGTTCCGCGAGTGTGCAAAATCCTATCAATTTGAAATAATACAAATTTTATAAATGCAATTTTAAACTAATAAGCGGAATTCTTCCATTTACCACAATGTTACAATTCACATCTTGGCGACATCAGTGCACCTTGTGGTAGTAGAAGTAATTTTACTGGTAGTAGCGATTTCCATATTTCCTGTTGTGCTACAAATCATGTATATTGTTCGCCAGTTGTTTATTTATGTTTTACCGTTTTATGTTGCGGTGTTACAAATATTGTATATTAGCTGTGTTTGTTTTCATTAAGTCGTGGAATTTGTATAAACTAGTGATGGCCCGATAGCCGATATCCGGTATCGGATATCGGTATTATCGGTACATTTACCATTATCGGAGATCGGCACTAAAATATCGGCACATCGGTAATGGCCATTCTAACCTCAAGTATTTTCTTTCCTCTGCTGCACACTTAATTTTCTCAACTCTTAACATCAGGCTGCAGCAATATGACTAAAAAGAACATAATTAATTTGAAATGTCAATATGCAATAATTAAAAAATATATATATATAAATTTTATTTTTATAAAAAAAAATTCCTTACGATAAAAACAAATTAGAATATACATGCCCATCATTATTTTTCACTTCACGGATTACATTTTTATTTTTGGTAAAGCAGTCTTATGTTTGACGTACGTTTCTCAAAGTAAACAAAATGATCGTGGCTTGTTAGCTTAGTTTTGTAATATGTTGTAGTGAGCTATAATTTTGTATAATGTTAAACTATTTTTTTTGCTGCTTTTATGTATCAGGCATAAAGTAAATCTCACTTAACAGCAAGTTTATTTAGCTTATTGAAAACAAAACTTTTCCAGGCAGCAGTTTTCTCTCATACACTTTAGTGACAAATGTCTGCTTACAGTATGATAAATGAAAATATCTGTTTACAGGTATCGGATCGGTAAAATCCTAAATATCGGAACCTTCATCGGTATCAGGTTTTTTCAGTATCGGGCCATCACTAGTATAAACAATTTGCCAACATTTGAATTTACTGTCCTGCGGGATTAAAATCACTTCGTATTACATATTAACCGTATTTCGTATTAAGGAAATAGTTTAACATTAATTCACGGGATTGCAAAAACACTTCACACAAATGCAAATTTTGTATTAAACGGGGGTGTATTAATGAGGTTTGACTTTATTGGGTACAGCTGTGTCTGTATGTATTGTCATGGTTAGCCTTTTAGTTGCCAGCATTGGCTGGTGACTTTTAAAACTGGGAGGGCTGTGGTGATTCTCACTCAGATCTTTACAAATAGCGTTTTTTAAATAGGTCCAGTGATAAATAATTGGTGTATGACAGGCTTCTGTAAGTGTGGCTTATGTAGCTAAATACAAAAATTAAGTGTGGCTGTAGAAAGAAAACCGATATAGCTCGATTTGTAATGGCCAACAAACCGTGGCCACTGGTTCAGAACTAATCACTAGCACAGGTATTTGTTTGTTTTAAGTTTGTGTAGGTTATATGCCTTCCAACCAGTACCTATGCGGTGTGGTACATTACGGGAGAGATAAGATGATAATACTAATTCAACTATACTAATGACACATCACCAGTTAAGGTATTCTGTTATGGCCTCTATTCACACCATACACACGTGTACACACTCACTGGATTCAGTGTTCTGAAAGATTGATGAATTGTTGAGACCGGGCTTGGAGGGGGTTACACAGCATCACATACATGTGACAAGGGCAGTGAAGTGGTGTTCAATTAAGGATCTACAGTATTATAGATACTGATGTTTATCTGCATTTATTTTTTATTTAAGCCTGCATTGGTCATGGAGACACATATTTTATATTTCTACCACATATTGTTCAACTTGTAAACAATAGTAACTACCTTTTCGTCCCATACCATTTTTTTTAGATCACATGGTTCCTGCAAAATAACACGTCAAAGTCAAAATTTTACAGTTTTTGTTATTTACAAATAAAATAAACCAATCCATTTGCAGAAAATTTTAAAAAGGACAATTGAAATAGACGCACCACAAGCAATGTCATTCTCTCATCTAGCCTTGCCACAGCCGCGGCCCCCTCGTAAGAAGAGCTATTACGCCGTACAAGCCACAGCATGCCTTGAAGCAGCCGTTGGCTTGTCCAGCTGCTGCTGCCTGCTGCGCTGCAACCTGCTTCGTATCACATCGCCGCTTTCTACCCCTTCAGCTGCAAGAAGGGAATTCGCAGCCAGCTTCGGCCATCTTTGCCGGCTCACTGCCGCCACTCTCTCAACATCTCTTCTCTCTCTCTCCACACCCTGCAACCCCCATGCTGATCCTGTGCGCCATGTATAAATAGTACTCGCAGTCCTCAGTTCGAGGCTGTCTTGCATCAGTCATCCACAGAACGTCACTCTGCCCGAGTGCATACCAAGAGACTGTCTCGCCCCAGTCTAGTTGCAGAATTTCACTCTACCTGAGAGTCAACCGACTTCTTCAAGTTGTCACTGCCATTCGCAGCACTGTCAAGAGTTCTACTCTGCACGACGATGCCTCGCTGCTACCAGCACACCGAAGCCTGCCACGCATCCAGCTACCTCTTAGCTCACCCACAGTTGACTCGAGTTCAAGTATTGCTGACTTGGGGTCACCCTCACCCCCCACGCTGTCATGTCTTCCGAGACTAGGTCAATTACGATTGGACACCTAGGATCGGCCCTTCAGGCCCTCGTCAGGGTACAGGCTGGTTTATGTGTGTTCGTTGAGCAATCAATAAACAGACATAAATTTTACTTGATTGAGTTGTCTCTTCTAGCACTGTACACTTTCGACACCTTGCTCCCGCTAATTCCTGTTTCGTCACCACTCCTAGTAAGACTCTTACAGGGATAATCACAAGCCAAATTCCCATCTACCTCGCCTTTTGGAAACTGTCTTGGAGTGCAGCTTAAGAAACTTATCTTCCTGGGCAACACCAGAGCAATTGTCACTTGGACTGTCGCCTCTCCGGTAAGTGCCTGGGTCCGCCAGTGACGTCTCGCTTGCCAGGTCACCTGCTGGAAACGATAGGCCATCCCCTGAGAATCTCTGTTCTACGTGACACCTGGCTCCGCCAACGACTTCTTGCTTGATAAGGAGCCACGGGAGCGGTCGCTCCTAAACCTGCTACTGTAACCCTCAGTTTGGTACTTGGGTCTGCCAGCGACGTCCCGTTTGCCAAGCCACTAGACTGAAGGCCAGTAGACCAGACCACCTACCCTACCCCACAGCCATGACTCTACTCTCCATCAGGTCATGCCTAACCGCTACTGGCCACCCACTATCTACCTATCTGGTCTATCGCCCTCCTTATGCCTCACCATAGGGCTGGGCAGGGCAAAGTGGCCAAGGAGGGGCTAGCTCAGGCTGGGGTTCTGAAGGGTAGTGGTTCAGGTGTCAACCAGGTATAGACCTGGAAGGAGGAGGAGGCTGCACGTCAGAGAGGGTCCGCATCTAGCTCAACCTTAAACCTCATCTGGCACGCGCCACGTGCAGTTTCTCTGCTGCCTCCAACGCTGCCGAAGCAGCCGCCTACGTTCACTCGGTCCGCTAACGTCACATCTGCCTATACCTCTACCAGGTTACCCACTCGCCCATCGCTCGCAAACTCTTTATTATAAAAGTGGCTAAACCCAGCAATGCAGGCCCCAAGAAAAACCCAGTACGAGTGGCGGCCACTGCTTCACCATCGCCCAGGGGGGCTTGGCGCTACCCTCCAATTGCCAATCCCACTAGGGGTGTGCGTCGGGTCTAAATATCTTGTCTTAATTGATTTTAATGTTTAGCAAAAGTTATTTTCCAAAACTTTAGAGGCAGTCACAAATAAAAAAATACAAGAATTTGCTTATTTTTAGAAAATTTAAAAATTGCAAGAACAATTTCTTGAACAGTTTTATACACATCTTGAAGTAGCTTTTGGCATATTTTTTAAGTGTGAATTATCTTATTTCTGTACATAAGATTGTTTTCATTATTTGTACATTTCTAAAACAGTAAAATTGTAATTTTACATTTATTTATGCAAAAACAATGTGCTCAGAAAAATTTTCTTGGGATGAAAGAGTAGTTACAGATAATATCTAAACGTTAAACAGAATGTGGTAAAAATATAAAATAACACTTTTTTTTTGTGGCCAATGCAGTTGTTGTATTAACATGATATTATCACATTAGTGTATTTATGGTGTTTTAATTTGGATTAATTTTTTGTTTTTGCAGATCCAGACACAAAATAGCATTCTGTTACACAGTACTGATTATGGAAATGGTTTTTATGCAAGTGTTAAAAAAGAAGACAGGTAAATGTGTCAAAGACTGTTTTTTTACTAACATCAGTATCAATATTTTAGTTCAGGACTTAGCGTTAAGATTTATATATATATTAAAGGATATGTAAGCCTGTGCTGATATTTCTACGTGTTACAGGAGTGTGCACATACCATAGTTGAGTGTTTTGAAATGTACAAATAACTGCGATGCCTACTTTCTCTTGGAGGTTTATTTATTTAGTAAAAATGTATAAAAGGACAGAATTTCAAGTACTCACAGTTTAGTAGTTGTCTACAGGCACACACACACACAGAAGGAGGACACATTTTTCACGCGACTGCGCAACCACAACGTTTCGCTTGCTAGGCCAGCTTCATCAGACGGTGAGTTGTAGGGCGCCACATGAGAAATGTGTCTTCCTCTGTGTGTGCGCCTGTTGACAAGTACTAGACTATGAGTATTTGTGTTTTTGTCCTAATATATATTTTTGGTAACCTTTGTAACCTTTACTCAAATATTTATTTGGCAAGTTAATTATTTGGGTACTTGGTGGTCGTAAATGTGAATGCTATGCTCGTGCAATGAAGAGTATAAAATTGTGATGGTTTATGCCTAACCTCCTGCGTCTCACTTTACTTGCTTCATAGTCTGCTATATAAAGTATGTCAGATCAGTTTTAGTTTTGATATTCTTGTCTCTGCAACATAAAATACAGCTATTTATTTGACCTTTTTTGTGTGTTATATGCTGCACATATGGTACAACCAAAAAAATATGTAGCTATCAATGCTGGAAAATGTTAAAATACTTTTTGATTTTATGTTGTTTTCATGAGAATTCATTAAAGAAAGTNTGAAGAGTATAAAATTGTGATGGTTTATGCCTAACCTCCTGCGTCTCACTTTACTTGCTTCATAGTCTGCTATATAAAGTATGTCAGATCAGTTTTAGTTTTGATATTCTTGTCTCTGCAACATAAAATACAGCTATTTATTTGACCTTTTTTGTGTGTTATATGCTAGTACATATGGTACAACCAAAAAAATATGTAGCTATCAATGCTGGAAAATGTTAAAATACTTTTTGATTTTATGTTGTTTTCATGAGAATTCATTAAAGAAAGTGGTGATNGATTTTATGTTGTTTTCATGAGAATTCATTAAAGAAAGTGTGTGTGCAGTTGTGAAGGATAGCTTCCAAGTTACAGTGTGCATGTCGAGGAATGGGGCAGACAAAACATTATTTTTCTAATTTTCGGTATGCATACTATATATTTTGCAGAAACATACGACAAAATCCATCTTGCAATACTATTACGAAGGTGCTAGTGATTCAACACAATCTGTTAAGCATTCTGACAACTTACACATCAAATACACAAATGAATATTCTTTCACATTTACAACACGCTGATTTTCACAACTGTAGTGAAATGGTCCTGCGCAGTACTGTACAATTTTCTGTAAAGTTACTGTATTTTTTGATAGGTAGCAGCAAGTATTGTGATATCATAGTGTCATACGTACAGCAAGTATAATTGTACTGATAGCGCACATCACATAGTCTTGCACGTATCTGGTATTTCCGTAGATATACTGCATTGTGAAAGCTTCAAACTCAGAACAATTCACAACTTACGATATAAAGTATCCGCATCCAGTACTCTGAAGGTGTTCTTAAAACCATTCAGATTGGTTGCAAATGATTATACAACTTTCGTGAGAAATTAGTGCTTCCTTAATGCAACCAAGTACAGCAACACAATCACTACCCAACGATTGTGCACCATAAAAAATAAAAAATTTACTTTCAGTATATAATATTAAAATTTTTTATGTCTATTGTTTTTTAAGTAAATCTAATATTTTAAATATGCTTTTTATAGAGTGTGGTGACAACTTCACCACTTACATTTTTAATTTAGATCCATCCAATAAAAAAAATATTTGCTTCAGATAAAATATTTTTTTTTCAAAATTTTTGTATTTGAATTTTAAGTTGTTATACTAAATTGAACATAAAAAATGTGAAATATCTTGCTTTTAAATCCCAAGTTTTTTTTCATATGAATGTGAAAAATTTTTTTTCTTAAATGTCTTGAATTGAAAATATTGATATTTTATAAACACTGTGAAGCATTTTAAACAGCACTTTTGGTATGTTCCATTCACAGTTAGGTCACATTTTTCTGAATCCCTCCAGAAGTTCTGCTGTCAGGTATCAATAATGTATCCTTCCACTATATGTGAAAATAAATATTACCAGTTGAAGTCTATGTTTCAATTGCCAAATTGTTTGCTAACTTTCTTCAGCTGTCTAAACAAAGCATGCATACATATTAAAAAAAATTAAAATAAATAAAAAAACTTTTTTTTTTTTGCAAATTTTTACTACACCGTATGTATTTATTTATGTACCACCTGCATATTTTTTCTCAGAAACAAATTTTAAAAGTACGGGTGCGGGTCTTACAGAAGAAGAAGTTCTGGAGATAAATACCGGACTGAAAATAGCAGTGGTGATCATAACGTAACTGCTTTTCACTCCTTCAGACGAATGACTGCAGCAAGGATGGTATAGGCCAAGTGACGTTGACAGAAACAAATCAGATTTGTCACAGGAGGAGTGTGAGCCTGGCTTTTAGGCTAGTCTGCAAGCACGCTGCCTGCTCACCTGACAAGCAAGCCACTTTTAAAGTTTTTGTTCAAGTTGTTGATGTTTTCCATATACAAGTAAAATTTTTAAACTGTTATTGCATATTTGAAAAATATATACATTTATACATATTTGCGCTGAAGGTAGAATGTGCTATTAAATAAGTAGGCTTTTATTTTGAAATATATTGTGTATTTCTGTCGTACCCGCACTGTACCTGTCGACTGACAATTTCTGGTTGTTATCGATTGCCGGACCGACCCAGTTGGCAAGCAGCAACACATGTTCTGGGTGACAAAACTGCCTAAATCACATATATATCCCATATAAATTTTTGAGATGCCTACAAAAAAAATTGGGGGTGTTTATTTGGAGTAATTATGGTATAGCAAGTGCCACATGTAGTTTTGTAACATATGTACAGTCGACACTCGTACCGAAAATGCATGTACCGATAAACTGTATCCACAGTTTTCAGTGGACCCAGCAAAACTCCTGTATAAATAACGATAAAGCTAACCACTGGTATCGTTTATCGGATGGTGTGTCGATCAAAGTATATTTTGGTCCTGTCATCTAAGATTTCCCGCAACAATTGTGGATGTGAAATATGTCCCGCACTCTGCCGTTTATTACTGCTCTGCGGCGCGTTGTCTGTCAGTGTCTTCCCAACACGTCCTTTTTTTTCCCCTAACCTACACTATTGCTAAGTATTAAGTGTACATCCGAGGTAGGGATGGGAGCTAATTGCATCTCAGGGATGAGCCCCTTACGCTTACAAGGAGATGAATTTGTGCAAAGTAGGCATGCATCGCGGCAGAGAGGGATATGGCCGCCGTTTTGGGCCACGACTGCCTCCTTAGAGTGTACCTATAGCTGAGGCTATAGCTAAGAAGGGGAGGGGAAAAACCGTCATAGGCACCGTAAAAACCCCTCCCAACAGGAAACAAAGTTCAAAACTTATTCATGGATTACTGAAAATGCTACGGGAAACAGCTGGTGTGGATTCCATGCTCTTTAATGTGAAGTTGAAAATCTAGTAGAGAGTTGGCGGGGCTTGTGGCTGCAGGCACCCTTGAGGTTGAACTGTTGTCAATATTTCTGCACAGGCGAACTAGCACAATAATATTGACATCAGCAAATTGAATGCAGGGCCCCCCTGCTTCTCGTTAAGTGCGTTGGAAAACTGGGCAGCTCAGTAATGGCATTTACTTCATCTTCGCTCTTCCGTGCTGACAGCAGGATCTCCACGCCGTAGGTGAAGGCGGGGAGTTACCCACGGGTGGGGAGCCACCCCCTCCCCATTCTACAAAACAGTCCGTCGGTATTGGGTGAGCTCTAAGAAGAGTTAGGCGGGACATCCGGGACCTACCAGTGATGGTGGCGAATCCGCTGGACCAGGAGTGAAGTCTGATGCATTCCATTCCATTCCATTCCTCATGCATCCACAGTCGGCAGTCCGCAGAATCCAGCAGTGAAGTTCTCTACACTTTGCCCCTGTGGCACCTTGAGATCTCCCTCCTCGACTTGATCGTTGGGCTGCTTCTTACACGATGCGCTTCACCATCTTGTACTGAGCTACCCAGGTTCTCGACCTCCTCGACGATGGCGCTTTTGCACCGGCCAGTTGGTCCACGGGCTGGTATTGGAATATTCCCAGCCACCCCATGGTCTGGGGATCCCCTGTCTGCCACCTGGGGACGTGACAAGTTTCGGAATAGTTGCAGCACCCAAGCTGCAATATTTCCGCCGCACTCGCAGAAGCCGCTCGCCCTCGTTCGTCCCAAGGAGCGGGCACACAGAGTAGGGAGGTTATAGAGAGGAAACCGCAAGCGCCATCGATTGCTACAATCGATGCATTGTATTCACGAGATATTTCAATATAACAGTTGTGATCATTTTCACTATTGATAGCTTTGTTTTTTTTACCAGTAAACGGAAAATAATTATTATAATGAATACATTTATGTTGTATCATGATAAATATATAGGAAGAGTAAAAGGAACACTAACATAAGCATTAACACTTTGAAATTATTACATAGGAATTATCCTCCTTGGCTATCTTAAAAACTTGAGTGCACATAATTATTATATTGCTTCTGCATAGTGATGAAATATCAATTCACCAAGTTTTTAACCAAGAAGAAAAATAATTTCCACACTGATATTCCCAGGTATTGATGCTTACGTTTTTAGTTGTGTTACTTTCTATTCTTTGCAGCCATGGGACAATGTAAAATTTAATCAGTCCTGAGAAAAACAGGTACAAAATGCTATATATTCGCAATTTTCTCCCTGTTCACTCCTCAAAATTTTAAAACAGAAATGTTTTCAATACTTGCTACTGTGGAACACATGTTTTCACTACAATCTTAAAAATAAAACCATTTACAGGAACTGCCTTTCCGCCATGATACAAAAAACAGAAAATGTAATCTATATGCTGTCGTTTGCTCTTTTGTGCTGTGATTGGCTGAGGCGAGACATGTGACAGTTTTTTTCACGGGACACTAACGCCATCTAACTTTCGGGGACACAACTTCTTGAATTCACATGGAATCAGTCTTCTGACTTTCCTCAACCTGGGCAGGCAGATCCCGGCGAGACAGCCACGAGTACGATGTTCATCCCACAACATCTCGGTTTTTGGTCTGGTTTGCTACCTTCCCGTACATGCCTGACGAGAGGGGAAGTGGTTACCTAGCAACCAGAGTGGCGACCTAGCCGCTGTGAACACACTGCCTAATCAATAATCTTTCCGCACACTCTTAGCTGATCAAGTGCGCGCAGGACATTCAAAATTTGACTTGCATTCTGTCTCCTATTATTTTTATTTTTAGAGGCATGTGAAAGTTTTAGGTTGGCTTGAATTTGGTGTCTGATTACAATCAGTTATACGAGTATACTGTATTTTGAGATGTTATATTCTTTATTTAAACCAGTTGAGGTGAAATGTTTAAAACAAAATTTTTTTAATTCCCATATTTTATTGTGTTAATTAGCTAAATTTTATTCACAGATAATGTACAGCTATCATTATACTCAAAATGAAGTCTATTAAGGTCAGAAGTTGTATTTTATTGATGCACAAGTCTGAACTAAATACAGTAGAAGCCCAATTTTGCGATGCCTCACGGTGCCTGAGAATGGCCTTGCAAAATCGCTGACCTCCTCTCAAAATCGTTTCCGACTGATTTTGACCCCTCAAAACCCCAAAAATTGCATTAAAATATTATTTTTCGTGTTAAGTCAGCTTTAAGCATTTCTGATTGCAAAAATAACATTTTTTATTGTTTTTAAAAGGAAATATTAATTTATTTTAATAGACAGACGTCTTTCGAATCATTTATACCCCAGAGAGCGTATACGGACTCCCCTTGTCCCAAAAAAATAAACTTCTGGCGCAGAGTCACTTTAACAAGTGTGAAGTGCATTTCCAATAGCTTCTTGAGGGAAAATCTTTGATTATGGGTCTCATGGATACCCTAATTTTTCATCTCTTTTGATGGATGAGGTTCCTTAAGGTATGCAAAGTTTAGACAAAAGTTAAAATATGTTATTATTAGGGGCAGTTAGGTTGAAAAGAATCAGTAGGTGTCAAGCAAAGGCGAGAAGACTAATTCTAAAAGGATACCAAGCAGTATAGCACATAGGGTTGCTCTCGTCTGAGTCTCAATGGGCCGTGGTGTACTAAAGGTACTTCCACTATCTGAAGAATAATAGTTTTTGAAAATGAAGTTGATCAATGAGAAATTATAACACTAGAAATAAGTGGAGAACTAATTTACTGTCCACAATTAAACAGTGGTAAAATCTGTACAACACTCATTTACTAAAACTAAATTTAGTCACCATACCACTTGCAGGCGAGGGCACCTGGCGTGGTTGCTCAAATGGAGCAGACATAAGATAAAAGAGCTGAATTTACGGAATACACACAATATAAACACAATAAACAAAACCGTGGCGTAGGTCGTGAAGCAACAGTATTTAGCTTTGATGTAACTTGGAGAGAGGGGTTCCGATAGGGATGTGTGTGGCAGGCACCATGAATGAGCTCTGGTAGATAGCGTGGCTAGACACTAGATTACGCTGGCTGGTGTCTGGTATTGACATCGCTGCTGATGTTGATGGTCTCGGCAAGACTCGGAAGGCACGCTGGCGGCTGATGGCAAAGTAGCAGATGCTTTTGATCTCGGTGGTGGTGCTCCATGAGGGAGCCGGTAGGGGTAACAATCTCAAGACGAGATTTGTCTGAGAGGTGCCTCAACACAAGTCTAGATATGCCTGGGGCACAGGCCGGTATAGTCACTTGAGCACTGGCTGGTTGACGTCAGAGGCTGCTGGCACTTTTCTCCCACTCCTCAGGGCCGGCACACAGCAATGCATGTAGGCTGGCTGCCTGGAAGCGGTAGTGGGTGGAATTACATGGTGTGCTGGTTGTATTTGGCGCTCACTAAGGCANCCGGGCGTTGCTATTCCGTTTATTTTAAAGTGTCCGCCTTGTAGGGGACGGCCTGATAAAGACGCCTGTGGTTGGCAAGTCGTCAGTCTTATTTGAGGCAGTTTCCACATGTTTAGGAGATGTGTCACTTTGGCTGTGGGCGGGATTTGTGCTTGCTTGGTGACGCATACATATGTTGGAAAAAAAATTGGTTGAAGTGTTATGCGTGAACATAAGTTGAAATTTTTCAGTTGCAGCTGGTATAGGCCTGATGGATTATGGTTAGAATGATGCTGAACTGGAGCTGGTTGATGTCTACCAGGTGGTGGATGCTGTTCCGTTACCAGGATCAGAGGCGAGCAGCTTCTTCTTGCAAATGAGAATAGACGTTTTGAAATTTAGCTCCCTGAGCCACATAGCAACAGATTATTGAACATGTGCAGCATCTGTCCTCTTAGTCTTTGGCCTCCCGCTCAATGGTGGTGCATGTGGCAAGGTAAATGATCAGACTTAGGCAAGATCAAATGAAATTACAATGTGGCCTAGATTGTGTAGCAGGAAGGCGCAAGCCATTCAGAGAGCTAGAGCCTCCTGGGGATTGGTTCACTCCCCTGTGCAGGACATCTCTCCACTTGACTCTGGTGAGCTCAGCTTCCTGACTCAATGATGCCCAGAAAAGCAGCGCTATCGCTGTTAGCCAGATGTTCAACTGAGTCGAGTAACATTTCCAATTTTGGGGAGTTCTCAAAACACTAGGGTTGGTGGGAACCCTCACCACTTCTACTCCCCAGATATCCCAGAGAAGTTGTGTTTTTGTTAATAACCAAGCCTCTTTTGAGTAGGTTTCGTAGTGAGTGGCTCTCAGCATTAACTGCGCCTGGAGAAATGGCATTATCGCTGGTAACCAGACATCCAGACCGAGGTAGAGAGCGGTTTCCATTGTGGCTAGTGTGAGCCTAAAGGTTTACGAGTTTCAGATTGTGTCTGAGCGTGAGAGGATGGCAGATTGTTGGGTAGGAGTAAGTTGGAAAGAATAGTAAAAAACATAGGTGTGGTTTATATAGATTAAGAATAAACCACATTCAACCGAGCCTGTGCCAAGCATGCCTGAGGGATGGGGGTAACCTTACTGTCAAGAAAGTTAACTACCCATGCAGGAATGGTGGTTCGAGAGCTAACCCTGTCAGCAAAGCTCTAGGTGCCTGGCATGGGTGTGCCAGCGTGGATGGACTTCCCATCCTTAGACTGTGAAGATGCATTTCAAGAGAGACGAGCTAATGTGCAAAGCATGGTAGATGGTCGCACAGGTGTATCTTGCAGGAAGACGTTTGTTGGCTGGACAGCGCAGTGAGCAAGAAATAACTGCTAGGCAGCCGAAACAGACCTGCCCTAAGGGACCTGTGCTTGCACTATTTATACCTGTCCAGCCAGGGGCGAGGATGGGAGGATGGCTGGTACATAGCACCACATTTGCTGTTGGTGCATGATGTTGCTGTTTTAAATGTTACCATGCAATGTTGGAATGCATAGTGTTTCATGTGTTATCCATACCTACTCCAACAAACTAATGCTGATATGCAAGTTGGCCCATGTTGGCGCAGTGGCCAGACATTCTTACCTCCTACTATGGCGAATTGGACTCAATTCCCTGCAGGGTCGACACGAATATTCGTATCTAGGAAATGTGGCAAACATTACCATTGGCCAGTGGGTTTTTTTCGGGGCACATGTGTTGCACTGCACCAGCATGTAATTTCGCTCTTGCTCCATCTCTACCCCACACGGCCTTCATCGGCATGAATTAATTTCTCGAAAACTGCAGCATTTAGCTAACAAGACAGAATGTGTGTTCACCATATTTGGTAGATTACAAATCCCCAGGAAACAACAAACAAAGTGGTACAGTTACATTTTTATTTGCACAAATATGGTGCTAACCTCTCCCTTTTTATGGACAGGAGTTGATTTTGGAGCCTAAATATTTCTGCTTTGTTCTTTGTTGTTTAATAATGCAGTATCCATAAACTCAGACATTTATCGTTAATTCTGGCTGTGTTACTATAGACCCACGCACGCAGCACTGGCGCAACGTAAACTCTCAGCGGTTGGGGGAGTGCTGCCCGACTCCCCATGCAGTGTGTTTGTGTGTCTAAGCATGCACCATTAGTAATGTGCTACTCAGGCACACAGTCTTTACTGCTGTGGCAGCAGCTGATTGGCAGGAAATGTCACTACTGGAACTGATGTGGCAGCAACTGTGCTGCTGTCATCTCTGGAACAGGCGGCAGTGCAGGATGCCGACGCTACGGCGTCTTTCTACGGCGCTCTGACTTTGCTTCAATCGTTGCCCTGCACTCATGCCAGGTCAGCTGGCATCACTGCAGTGAAATGTAATGTGTGCCGGTAGGCTCGTGCTCCACATAAGTCGGTGGCAAGGCCGTGGCTCATGGCATGAAGGTCGCAGCATCTGCTCTCAGCTGGATTGGCAGAGGGGTGGTGGGCATTTCCCCTTTGCGGGGGCAGGCTGACTTTCTTTCCTTGGCAGCTGCCTGAGGAGGTACAGTGGTGAGGGGCGGATTCATGTGTTCCTCTGCTGTGGATTGGTGTGGATTCATGGTTTCTCGTCTCCCCGTGGTAGGCGCTTGACTTGATTACACGGTCTCGTCAGTGGCTCGCTGCTAGGTGTTTCCTGTAGAGTTAAGTGCGGGAGGGGGGAGGGAGGAGTGCAGCTGGGGTGGAGACTCAGAAGGGATCATGGATGCTGCCCATGGTGCATCAGAGTTAACACCTGAAAAGCTGACTTTTGAAATAACATTACAAGCATTAAATTTGAGGGTTGAAATGTTTTGCAAAACACTATCCACATATGTGCACACTCCTAAATTATTCTCTGTGAAGTAATTGCATGTTGTAATTCTTTGAGATGTGGTGTGTGATGTAGGTTATCACTTATTATACAAATTTTCCCAGAAAACTTTTTGAAGTTGTTTTTAAGAGTATATTAGGTTATGATTCCTGTGAGGAATATTGCTGTAAAAATAAAAAAAATATTAATTATTTACTCAAAAATGTCTGACTCGAACAGCAATGGCTTCTATGTATTAAATTGTACAATTAAGGAGACTGAAATTGCTTTTTATGTAAATGTTTCTTTTTTCAAAATTGTAATGTTTAGTTCACCATTTTATAGTAAATCGTAATGTCTTTAACGTTTTCGTATCTGATATTGTAGGAACTACAAAGAGGAGTTAAAAGGAGAATGCAAGTATTATTTGTTATTGTTTGTACATATATAATTTTATCCCGATAATTTTGTTATTATAAGTGTTTCTTTTTATTTACATATGTACTGTATATTTATTTTCTGTGACATTGCATATTTTATTGAGCAGTGTTTTGTATTCTAGCCAAGATGGACGTAGCATATACTGTGTTTGTTTACATATGTATTTGCCATAAGAGCCAGGGGTTGTGAGTGTTGGAATGAGTGTAAAAATGTTCTCCATTGTAATGCCATAGTTTATAAATATGTTATGTAACATGTACTTAATGGGGAATGTTTTTGGAAGCTAGTCAGTTATATTTTTGTAATGAATTTTCAAACACCAAATACAACTTTAAAACAGAGAAGCAAATTAGTTTTGGCAAAACTGTAAAGACTTCCACTGATAATTTGTACTCTATTCAAAAGACAAGTTGGCTGGCATATGAGCTTTGCTGCAGAAGTTTGGTAGAATACATGTGATTAAAAAACTGTAGGATTTTTTGTAGTGGTGTCTAAACAACAAAAGTATTTAAGAAACATTTTATGTCCTGCAACAGAGGGTTCTTAGTGACCAACAGATCACTCTTGTCACATGTATAAAACTCGCCCCCAACCCCACAACCATGTCATCCATGATGAACATAGATCGGAGGCAAATAAGAATGATAGCTAAAAGTGGATCAATAGCAGCCTTATTATGTTCAGTTTAAGAGGGTAACAGTAGAAAGTAAAAAAATTGTTTTCCTTTTCTACTTTTAAGTACCGGGCACTTCTCTCTTTTTTTTCTCTCCCCTTTGCCCCAAGAAAAATACAAACAATTTTCAAAATCAAATACCGTTACAAAATTAATGCAGAAATTGCATTAAAATATTTAAATATAATTTTTTTAAAATATTATAAAATTTTAGGGGTTACAATTAAAATGTACCTTTAAAAAATATATAGTTACAGAAGTATATACAAATACTTCTGGCACCAATTTTCCCCAATTTACAATTTACTATATTTCCAAATTTTGATGTCTCGAGTGAGACCAAAACACCTAGGCGTCACGCCTAGTGTCCGCCGCCGTTCCCCTTGAGTGTCCACCATCGCTTAGTTTGCCAGGGTATTTATTGTGAAATTTTTGCAACCGTCGTCCTCCCCAAAGCTGTGAACATCCTCAAAACGGAAGCAGATTTTCATCCAATCCAATTCAAAGGTGGTGCTGATATCTCCTCTCAGTCGCCTCAGCCGCCGCTAGGTGAAAAGAAATGCAGTGCGCTCAGTATAGTTCCGACCTTCATTGAACTTCCAAGTACCTGCGTCGCGGAGTCTAACGCCTCCTCGGCTGCTTTCAATGGGCAATGTCTTCGAAAACGTGAGTACCTATGATCGGCGTGAGTCCAGTCCAAAGATAAGTTTCAAATCTAAGGATTATTTCTTTTGATGTGAAAATGTCTCAAATTGGTGTTTTCAGACACAGTTCTGGCTGCTAAATTTTCTATAGAGAAATTTCAGAGTTGTCTTTAGAACCGCATCATCATATTTTTATCTTTGTTATCATGCCTTAAAAGTAAAAGGTCCCAGCTTAATGTCATATATCAGGTGAGTTGCCAATAGAAAGTTGAGGGCCTTGGGAGTAGAGGTATGATGCAAGTAATGAGTGAGCAAGGGTTGGCTTTATTGCTCATAAGTTTCAAGGCCTCAACCTGGCTAAACAGCTGCAGGCAGATGGAAATCTTAAAACTGTGAACTGTTTTATTTTTTCTCTCTATACAAAACGTCCACAGAATTAAAAATGATAGTGTTAAATTTATAGATAGGTAAATTTTTGATCGTATTTTTTATAGTGAAAATAATTTTTAGCTTCCGAGGAGCTTTGCAAAGCATTATGGAAAATAAAGCAACAAATTCTTACGCTAATCTAATATTTGGCATAGTTTTACCAAAATATGAAAATTGTGAGTGTTTCCATACTACATGTTATGGATCTATTTAATTTATTTTCAAGCAGAGAGTTATTTTGCTTTTTCATACCTTTTGATCATTGTCAAGAACATGAAGAAAATATGTTTTGTTTGTCACCAAACCTACATTATTTTTCACCCTCACTTACTCATCCTGTTTTTTAACTTCCAGATTGATATTTCTTTGCATATCTTAATTATACACAGTTTTAGCATGCTTGTGTGGCTGCAAATAGTGAGGCGGCAATGCAAGACAAGTCAAAAGTTTATACATACCTGACTGCACGACACATCTGGTAGCTATTGTCATTATTTTGTTGAAGGCTGTGTTCAGGTTTTTATTTTCTCATGTATGTGCCGCTACCATACTCATTGGAATGGAAGATGCCAAATAAAGTAAAATATCACTATAACGTACATGAATAAAGCCTCAACTTTTATGCTTAGTAATGAAAGTACTCTGTACTGAAAGTCATATTTTTAAAACTTTATAACAAGGGCTCCATGAAATTATGGCACAACTAGTCATTTCAGTAAATAAAATTAATATGTAATTACAAAGAAATTTTTTTTAAAGTGAGGATAAAACGGTAATTTCTAAAATACTGTCTGAGAATGGACAAATTGCATTCTGCAGACATTAAGTAATGCTTGGTTTGCAAATACAAATAGCTTACTTATTTGGTGAAGTTCCCTTTTAAAAAAATCAATTCTACTTAACCCTTAACAAGCAACACTGAACCCTTAACAAGCAACACTGAACCCTTAACAAGCAACACTGAAGGAAGTTACTGAAATACTTCATTTCAAAAAGTATTTCAGTAACAAATCATCTTTTATTTTTCCTGCAAGAAGTACTTGAAAATGGTTGCACTCAGTATTAATAAACTTTTTGGCGACAAGAGGGTATAAAGTTTTTACTTCTGTGGTATCATTTTATTCGTAAGACATCTACCTATNACTTAGTAATGAAAGTACTCTGTACTGAAAGTCATATTTTTAAAACTTTATAACAAGGGCTCCATGAAATTATGGCACAACTAGTCATTTCAGTAAATAAAATTAATATGTAATTACAAAGAAATTTTTTTTTAAAGTGAGGATAAAACGGTAATTTCTAAAATACTGTCTGAGAATGGACAAATTGCATTCTGCAGACATTAAGTAATGCTTGGTTTGCAAATACAAATAGCTTACTTATTTGGTGAAGTTCCCTTTTAAAAAAATCAATTCTACTTAACCCTTAACAAGCAACACTGAACCCTTAACAAGCAACACTGAACCCTTAACAAGCAACACTGAAGGAAGTTACTGAAATACTTCATTTCAAAAAGTATTTCAGTAACAAATCATCTTTTATTTTTCCTGCAAGAAGTACTTGAAAATGGTTGCACTCAGTATTAATAAACTTTTTGGCGACAAGAGGGTATAAAGTTTTTACTTCTGTGGTATCATTTTATTCGTAAGACATCTACCTATTAATTTAAATCAATATTTCATATAAAAATAATTTATTTTACACGGGTGATGTTTAAATATAGTCTTCATAGAGGAAATAAACGCACTTTGACAAACAATTTCGTGAACTATGGCCCCCCAGGATTGAATTCTGGGCCGCCTTGTAGGTCAAGCTAGCAATTAGGGATGGCTTTGATTTACTCTTGTGTGTGTTTGGCTGCAATCACTGTAATCTTCCTTTCTCTCCCTCGCTTGGAGAACAGCATGGATAAGGGCAGGTTCTGGGTTAATACAGAGGTCTCTTGGCATCCCTTTTATAAGAGCAGAATCAGGGAGACACTATGTAGTTCTCTGAACCTCTGCACCTGGTGGAGAATCACAGTGGCCTGTACAGAAGTGGTTGAGTGAACTTTAGTGTCTTGCATTATTCTCTCTGTGCCAGGATCCCGGTTACTCACTTCGGCCCTCTAATTCCAACACCCTGCGCAGAATCGCTGTGGCATGTTGGTACATGAGAGGTGGTGTGACAGTAACTCAGAATTAACGAGGATGCTGTCTAGTAATAGCTTCCTGGTACCATATTTGACCGTCATGCCTGGAGGACTTTGGTTCGACGAAGACAAGCGGAACAGTCATAGTATCGTGCATCAAGTTGCGCCTCCACCTCGAGGCGCAATCACCTGCCACATTAATTGTTTTGTCCGAGTGTGTGTCTGGCCCCCACCTTCACCTCACTGAGATGTCCCTGTGGACATGGTATGTTTGAATTCTTGGTTGTCAAGAGAGGACAGTAACTGTGAGTAAATGAGTAATGATGCCCTCTCTCCAATAAGTAGTTGAAACGTGGGTATAAAGAGCTGCATGATTTATTCACAATGGTTACATTTCAGTATAATCACAAATGTACAATTATTACATTGGGCACCGTTTGTAGCATTTCAATAGAATTGGATATGAAGAACTTATTAAGAATTAGCAAGTCAAATTTCTTTTCTTTTCGTTCATCTTCTCCAACATATTACACAAATTATTATTTCATCTTCTCAAACAAATTCAACAATAATTTTTATATTCTCAAAATTATATTCAATAATTATTACTCATTTTACGTAATCAATTAATAAACTTTCCAAACATCTAGCAGCACTTATTTGTCAATAATTATATTTCTTTTTACGTACATATGTCCATCTTTGGAGGTGATGAGAATTATTCTGTTAGAAAAAATTAGTTCTATTTTACTTCTGCCTTAAAATTGTCTCCTGTCTTCCTATTGGCTGTTGTCTGACTATGACACATCTCTCTGCCAATCAGCAATGGCGAGACGGGAGACAACCAGGATAACTTTTTTTAGTACTTGTGTTTAATAAACATTTAATGCTGACCACCTTTCTAGGAAAGAAATGAAAAATAACAAACAAAATATTAATACTGAATACTGTCTAGAAATAAATGAAATATACTTTCATATTATTTTAATGTCAATAAACTATTAAAATAGTCAAAGATTATACTGTTAACTCATGTAATAGAACTTAATTTGGAAATTATATTAAAGAAAGTGACAACATAAGCAAGTACTGTGTAATCATATATAATTAAAATATGTATGATCAATGTTAAACATAACCCCTAAAAACTGCAATGTTACATACCCCTCCCCCCCCNTATATAATTAAAATATGTATGATCAATGTTAAACATAACCCCTAAAAACTGCAATGTTACATACCCCTCCCCCCCCTCTTCGGCTTGGAAAAAATTTTATAAATTTTTTACGAACCAAAATCAATTTTATGTTATAATTTCCTACNCCCCCCCTCTTCGGCTTGGAAAAAATTTTATAAATTTTTTACGAACCAAAATCAATTTTATGTTATAATTTCCTACAATTGCTGCAATATGTTTTTTTAATAATCAAATTCAAATATCACAGTCATTATATATCCATGTTACATTTTTACAATAGCTCATTAATAAAAAATAAAACCTTAACTTACAATCTCTTCTATATGACTCAATTGCCAAAACCTTTATATCTTTTATTTTCCAAAAGAAAAAAATCTGTTTTTATTAAGTTAATTTTACGTTACTTTTTTATATCTTCTGGTCTACTTTATTTCATCCTTAATTTTATAAACAATTCCATCCATGTTCATTTAATTATAACAACTGTTTTTCTTACCACTTGATTATGTTTTTCTCACCGCTCGATAATGTTTTTCTTATGATATAAAAAAAATTATTTACAACATATCACTCTACCCCACAATGTTTTACATATTTTCTTTGAATCATAATTTGTATCTATAATTTTTGTTATTATCTCTATGGCCTGTTGAGTGTCACAGATAACGTCATTCATAAAATTATTACGTCCTTAATGACCTCACTGTTGTTTAGCATTTTTTCCTACATTGTTTTAATTTTTTCTGATGTTCACATTTTTTTTAAGACGACCTTTTTTTCTGTTTGGCTTCAAGTTTTTCAAATATTAACCCTAACGTTTTTACCATGGTGTTTGATTAACACTTAAAACCAAATTTGTGTCACAAAGTTACTAACAGACTTTTCTCNCTAACGTTTTTACCATGGTGTTTGATTAACACTTAAAACCAAATTTGTGTCACAAAGTTACTAACAGACTTTTCTCTTCTATACCTTCAAAACACATGGAAAAAAATATTTTCTTCTCTTCTCTCTTCTGCAGTTGCTTCTCACGGAAAAACACTCCCACGACGTACTTTGGTGTNAAAAAAATATTTTCTTCTCTTCTCTCTTCTGCAGTTGCTTCTCACGGAAAAACACTCCCACGACGTACTTTGGTGTAAAACTTGTACACCGCATCTGCAACCGTACTTCAGATGTTCTCAGCATACCTCAGGTTACGGCATTCCAGCTCGAATGAAGTCTTCAATTGTAGCGGAAGATTCTTTCAAGGGTTTAGTCCTTCCCTTTGCCGAGTTCACAACTTCTGAAGCTCTAGAAGTTCCCGACGTTCTAGAAGTTCTCGAAGTTGTGTTTCAGCCACATGCTGGGTTGCAAGTTGTTATGTTTCAGTATAACCAAAAATGTACAATCATCACATTGGGTGCCGTTTGTAACATTTCAATAGAATCAGATATGAAGAACGTATTTAGAATTAGCAAGTCAAAATTGTTTTTACCATTTTACTTTCTATTTATTCATCTTCCCCAACACATTACACAAATTATTATTTTATTTTTTCAAACATATCAATAATTATTTTGATCTTATCAAAATCAATAATTATTACTCGTTTTACGTAATCAATTAATACATTTTTCAAACATCTTGCAGCACTTATTTCTCAATATTTATATTTCTTTTTACGTACACATGTCCATCTTTGGAGATGGTGAGAATTATTCTGTTAGAAAAAATTAGTTCTATTTTACTTCTGCCTTACTTAAGTTGTCTCCTGTCCTCCGATTGGCTGTCGTCTGACTATGACACATCTGTCTGCCAATCAGCAATGGCGAGACGAGAGACAACCAGGATAACTTTTTTTTAGTACTTGTGTTTAATAAACATTTAATGCTGACCACCTTTCTAGGAAAGAAATGAAAAATAACAAACAAAATATTAATACTGAATACTGTCTAGAAATAAATGAAAAATACTTACACATTATTTCAATGTCAATAAACTATTAAAATAGTCAAAGATTATACTGTTAACTCATGTAATAAAACTTAATTAGGAAATTATGGTAAAGAAAGTGGCAACATAAGCAAGTACTCTGTAATCATATATAATTAAAATATCTATGATCATCGTTAAACATAACCAGTAAAAACTGCAATGTTACAAACTCTCGTGTGAGAAACTCTACCCATCAGAGTCTTCTAAAACCAAGTCCAAATGCAATCCCCCACGGAACTGGGGGCTTCAGCCACATCACAACAATCTCTGTCTGCTCTGACTACTAGCAAACTAATAGAATTGGAGCACGTGATTCGCAGGTCTAATCACAATGACCTCCAAACACCTGAGAGGGTCTACAGTCTCTCATTGGCTAAGTTCCATTGTCTGTATAGGACGGTTGGCTGGTAGTGCAAGCTGCAGATATCGTGTTGTGTGTTCAGTTGTAAGGCTGGGAGATGGCTTAAGAACAACTGGTGTTTTGCGGGTTTGCTAATGAATATATACAGTTGCGGTGGATGTTACGATGGTTAGGGGTGTGCGGGCATGAGGCACTGTCTGTAGCAGCTGCGTGAGCTGGCTGAGCACGAGAGGGGTTGGTGGCAGCCAAGCTAGGCCGTGTTGCGAAATGTTGACTGGAGGTCGGGCGGTTGGTGTCCACTTCCACTTCCAGTGAAAGGTGGGAGGGGCCTAGGCAAGGTGTGATAGCGGCAATTGTGGTTGTTATTCGGCAGGTGTCAAGATATACAGGTAACCACGTTAGTTATTGATACGTTAAAATGTAAAGTTGGTATACACCCTAGAAGTAATATGTGAATCACAATTGGTACCACAATTTCACGTGATACCATCACTTGTACTGGAAACTCAAATTATTGTCTCGCCTGTACCAGTGGGACAACTATAATTCACATACTTTAGTTTAGCGAGTTATTAAATAAACTGTAGTATTTGTTTAAAAAAATAGCAAATTATTTTAGAAAAATGTCAAGTGCTCGTTATTGAGTCCTTTATATATAAAACTTGCCTGTCACGTTCTAATAAAATTATTTCCTTGTCAGTGTTTATGGGGGGGAAAAAAAAGAGAATTGGAAAACTGCAATACTAAAAACCAATTTCAAGTGACACAATAAGACAATGACAACAAAAAAAACAGTACTGGTAATTACTAGAATATACACCAGAACAAAAATCAAAACGAAATAGAGATGACTGTTTTTCTAGATTTATGTTGCTTGTAGCTGTGTAGTTTTATAGCAATGTTCCTCTGAGTTTTGTTTTCATTGTTGCACTGTCTCTGATATTTTTTTTGTTCAATTTGTTATCGTAGTTTGTTGTTGTATGCCATTTTTCATGCCCAGTTTGTTGCCTATCGCTCTTTACTTAATGTTCCATTGACTGCTGGATTTGTCTATAATTCCTGGTTATTGTTGTTCATTATTTGAGATTTGTTTGGTTTTTTGGGCTCTTTGTTTTTGTACTTGGGCTTATTTTTGGCAGTGGATACAGTCTGTTCAAATGCTCACATAAATCCTTCAACACCATTGTGATTAAACTGTAACGATGTTTATTGTTGTCTCACACTTCTGACCCTGAGAATTCTAAGTACATATTCTTGTTAATAGTTTCTACTAATACTTTTGTTGTAGTCCGTATTTCCAAATAATTAAATGTTTACAAATATTTTTTGTATTTTAGTCAGTAAAGGATTGTTACCATAGAAACAAAACTATTTGCTTCTCTCTGTCTTTTTGATATGGAGGTTAAATAATTGATTGAAGATGTAGCATATTTTTACATACAGATTTGTTGATGCTATGTATATAGATGTAGTATGTATTTGTTTGTGCAATATACTTGTATTACATGTATATATAACTAATTTAACAAAGAACAGGTACTTTTGTATGGCATTAGATGCGAGATATAAATGCATTGCTAATAGCGGTAATATTTGAAAGACTCCTTAGGTGTCGTGCATCATTTCTTTGCTTCCAGGTAAATGCATTTTCAGTATGAGTTTTCTATTTTTTTTACATTAGTTGATACTATGTTTTAGTCTCTGTGTGTTATTTTAAAAATTTTATTCACATACTGTTTGTAAAATTTATAATTTTAGAGATGTGTTAAATAATTATATTTTATTTTCAGTTTCACAGTACGTTTTCTAGCCATGTATTAAATTATTATATATCCACATTATTTACCATCTTACTATACATTTATGTAGTATAATTTTAAAACTGTAAAGTAATTAAGACTTGAAATAGTATATCTTGAAAGTCATAGCTACTGTGTAAACAAAGAATAACAGCAATTTTTTAAAATAACAAAATTGCTAGTATGGCATTGGTTTCTGCTGTTTTACCATGATCAAGGTCACATACTGTTTGTTTTACTGACAGGCCTGCACGGAATTGGGAGGGAGGGAGCAGGTGTGTGCATTCTGCTCTGGGCCCCATTTAGTGAAAGGTACTTTGAGATGGAAGTTTAAAAAAATTAGTCACATTAGTGGTTAATCAAAGTATCAGCAAAACATGATTGACTGAAATTTAAAAAGTGGCATTTGCTTATAAATTGTTATTACCTAATTGGCCAGAAACTGTTTTTGCTCCATTCAACCCTGAGAAACCTTTGGACAGGCATGTTCTTCACAAGTAGTATGTTCAGTTTTCCCTGCTTATTGTGTGTTCTACTGAAGTGTCCTGGAGATGCAGACTTTGTAATCATACACTGTCAGGTTGTCTATACTGCAGATCTGTATTTGTGTGTATAGCAGTTTTGTACTTGTATGTAGTTTTTTTTTTAGGTATTTCCATATTTTCCTTGAACTGTAACGTAAAATCCTTGTTTTTTTTCGTTGCTTTTCTTTAACATTGGTTTCTGCCATTTCAAAATAACAACATGAAGTTTGCTTTCACTTCAAATTTTTCCTGCTCATGTCTTTACTTACATCACTCTTTCTTTTACTACAACTATTAAAACCCTTTTAATAAGTTCCAGTTGAAAAAGTTTTCTTGCTTAATAAGTTTGCATCATTTTGCACGGGGTTTATAAACACTATAGTAATTTGACCCTCATAATAAGTTTTCTGGTTAATCAGCCTAAATTTTCCATTCCCTTCAGAAACTTCTTAAGAGAACTTCCCTGCAGTGGGTTTCCGATCTCTTTAATTCTCGTGCTAGTACAGTTGTATACTGCACATTGGTAGCAATGCTGGCTGTACTGTCAGCTATGCACCATGGCTAAGATCGTAGCTCCGTCAAACACCATCCCTTCTTGCTGCATTTGGTATACGGGTTGCAGCAGACAGCGGAGATGATATTCGTTTTCCCAGTTGATAGCAGAGGTATGTGGGTTGGTGTTTTGCTGACACAAGGCATCAAATGCCCTTTAAATATTGTTTTTTGTACTTGGTGCTAGGTATATTTAATCACACTGCGAAGTGGTCAGAGTAATTGTGGTACGAGAGTAGGATATAGTGGGGATGGAGTTAGGTGATGATCGGTTCAGCCATTAGTAATGAGCAGAAGTCAGTAGAACATAATGTGCTAAATGTTTTTCATGTGCTTAAACAGTCACCAATCTGCAGGCTGTTATTCATGTAAGGTGACAGGATAAGCAATCACATGGTATGCTGTAAGAGCCGTGTTGATCTGTTATTAGAGATCTACGAGTACTTGAAAATCAAGCTCAAATTGAATACCTTCTTGCAGCTCAAGGTTAGCGTGTAATATTTTTTAGGCTTGAAAACTTTAAACGATATAAAATCACTGCTAAGTCATTCGGCTGGCTACCAACAAAACAGCATTTTACTGTTTTGAAAAATAACAACATTCTGTTTATTAATGAAACGTAAGTATTGACAGGCACACACACGAAGGATGACATATTTTTTTATGAGGTTGCACGATTACGTTGTTTAACTGGCTAGGCCAACTTCATCAGGCGGCGAGTTGGACAAAATTGTGGCTTCCTCACCACAAACACAAGACCTGCTCTCCAAACCACCGAGATTGGTCTTCAAAAAGCCACCTAACTTCAGCAACAAACTGGTTTGTCCAAAGCTGCAGCGTACTACAAATGCCAACCAGACTATCGCCCCGAGAGGATCCCCCCCCCCCNCGCTGCGCCTCCTGTGCCATCCACCAACACTCAAACTTCTTTCAATAGTAGACTCACTAGCCGTACATAACTCATCCAAGGCAACTATAACTGTGCAACAGAAAATCTGATTTATCAGCTACAGTGCCGACACTGTAATGCAGAATACATGGGCCTCACCACCAACACACAGGCAGAGAAGAATGGCCACAGAGCAGACACTAAACAAGCCATAGCTGGTCACATCCACAACCTACAGGACAAACCAGTTGCAGCACATGCAGCATCCCACAACAGAAATTTTGATTCCTGCTACAGTACCAGAGTTGCGAGAGCCCTACCACCTTCAAGGAATAGCTCACAAATGAGATGCTGGGAATTAGCTCACCAATATATAACAAAATCCAGACAGCCACCAGGCCTCAACGTAAGATAATCACAGCTCCAAACCATACTCATTAGCTATACTGGCAAATTTTCAATTTTCCCGCCCCACCCTAGTTTGCCACCTGGCCGCTAGGTTTACTACCAACAGCGCCCTTCCATCATATTGCAGTGTCCTACAACTTGACGCCTGATGAACCTGGCCTAGTCGGCGAAACGTCGTGATCGTGCAACTATGTAAAAAAATGTGTCATCCTTCTTTGTGTGTGCGCTTTGTCGACAAGTACTAAACTCTGAGTACTTGAATTTGTGTCCTTTTATATATTTTGTGTAGCGTAGCGGCCTACTTGCAACCTTAACTTACCTGTTTGTATGTAATAAAAGCGTTTAAGCTCAAGCTCGACTCAAAGCTCAAGGACTTTTCAGTAGGCTCACTTTGGCTTGGCTCAAAATAAAAGTCCTATTCTTACAGACATCAATCTGTAGTAGTTGTTTTGTAAAAGTCTTATGTTGTGAAGTCTGGCAACCAGCCCATTCAATTTGCTTTCACTGTTGCTCAGCCTTTACTGCGGCATGAAATTGGCATTTTGGCATTGAATGTGGGTTAGTGATCTTGTGTGGATAATCATCTTGGAGCACTGGCCACCTAACTGAACATTACTGGACAACACGTAACTGTCAGCTGTTATGATGACCTTCCTCTCTGTTAGACAATGTTGGCGTTATTTGCACAACCTATCAGATCATATACACTGAAGAGCCAAAAAAACTGGTACACCTGCCTAATGTCGTGTAGCGCCCCCGCGAGCATGCAGAAGCGCAGCAAGATGACGTGGCATGGACTCGACTAATGTCTGAAGATATGCAGGAGGCAATTCACACCATGAATCCTGCAGGGCCGTCCACAAATCCATAAGAGTGTGAGGCGGTGGAGATCTCTTCTGAACAGCACGTTGCAAGGCATCCCAGATATGCTCAATAATGTTCATGTCTGGTGATTTAGGTGGCCAATGGACGTGTCTAAAGTTAGAAGAGTGTTCCAGGAGCCACTCAGTAGTAACTCTCGATGTGTGGGTGTCGCATTGTCCTGCTGGAATTGTCTACGTCGGAATACACAATGGACATGAATGGTTGCAGGTGATCGGACAGGATGCTTACGTATCTGTCACCTTTCAGAGTCGTATCTAGACGTATCAGGGGTCCCATTTCGCGTGTGCAACGCCCCATACCATGACAGAGCCTCCACCAGCTTGAACAGTCCCCTGTTGACATATAGGGTCCATTGATTCATGAGGATATCTCCATACCCGTACACGTCCATCCACCCGATACAATTGGAAACGAGACTCGTCAGACCAGGCAACGTGTTTCCAGTCATCAACAGTCCAATGGCGGTGTTGGCGGGCCCAGGTGAGGCGTAAAGCTTTGTATCGTGCAGTCAACAACGGTACACGAGTGGGCCTTCTGCTGGCACTTGTTGATGCCCCAGCATTGAAATCTGCGCTAATTTGAGAAAGGGTTGCACGTCTGTCACGTTTAATGATTCTCGTCAGTCTTCGTTTGTCCCGTTCATTCACAATATTTTTCCGGCCGCAGCGATGTCGAAGATATGATGTTTTACCGGATTCCCGATATTCACGGTACACTCGTGAAATGGTCGTACGCGAAAATCCAAATTTTATTGCTACCTCTGAGATGCTATGTCCCATCTCTCGTACGCCGACCATAACACCACGTTCAAACTCATTTAAATCTTGATAGCCTGCCATTGTAGCAGCAATAACCGATCTAGCAGCTGCCGACTGCATCGCGTTACTCTGATTGGTTCCATACCTCTGTTATTTGCATATGCACGCCTATACCAGTTTGTCGTGTTGTTTCTTTGGTTGCATGGTACCATTGATACTGACTGCTGCAGTGTCAGTGTGCAAATTCTGTGTGGTTGTTTCTGTACTATTATTTACTATTCAGAATGCATGTTTTCAGAGTAATTATTCACTGGTTATGTTTATTGTTTTGGTTGCGTACCGAACTACAAGCAATTCCGACTGCATCACATACATCGTAGTGTATCTTTTTGGTGGTGACAAATATGTATATGACGTCTGCTTGTTTTGATTAGTTCTTGTGGTAGCCTTGTGAACTAGGTATAGTGGAACCCTGTTATAACCTCACCTCTTATAACATTTTCCTGCTTAATAAACTGCCTTCTCTTGGTCCAAAAACATGTTTTTCAATACAAAATTACACTTTTATAAAGTTTCTGCGTATATAAAGCTGACATTTCTTGGGGTTCTACTCTATATGCAAACAGTTCAGACGGTCGAATGTATAGTTGAGTTGGATCATGCCATACTTTATGTTTTGGGTATGCTCACCTTTGAAGAACTATTCTAAACCACTTAAAGAGCACCAATGTGCAGTCATTTTAAAAATTACACCCCTGAAACATTAAGCTTACCATTGTTTTACGGATACATCAAAGGAAATAGTGTGCGCGTGTGTACTAAAACAGTAGTTAAATGTTTCTGTAGTTTTGTATATGCCGTGAGCACTTTTGAAAACCCTGTTTAATTACTGCCTTCAGCCAGTTTGCATCTTTCTGCCATGTATAAATATAAACATTATAATGTGCCTTACTTTACAAAGAGGCTGTGGTGGCTGAGCGGTTAGACTGCTTGCCTCCCACCAAGACAAACCGGGTTCAATCCCTGGCCAGGTCCAGGATTTTCGCAAGTGGAAATCGTGCTGGACTATGTTGCTGGTCAGCGGGATTTTATCAGAGATCCCTCGTTTTCCCCGCCCTTGAATTTCGGCGCTTTCACCGTTCTCATCTCATATCACCCTTATCGGCTCTCAAAACCTTCATAAGAGCTGTCCAAATCTCTTAACTCAACTTACTTTACAAACATTGCACTGATCTGAAAAGTTAAAATTACCCAATAAATTAATGAGTGATAACTGTAATTGAGACAATGCTGGGAATTGACAGCTTAGCTTTTACTGTAATTACATTTTAAAAAGGAGACAGAAAACACAAGTACTCAAAGAGAGTGGTACTCAAGGATAGACACACGCGCATGCACAAAAGTCGGAGGTACACATTTTCCATGTGGATGCGCAGTCGGAACATTGCGACCATGCATCCACCTAGAAGATGTGTTTGTCCAACTTGTTTTTGTGTGCACATGTGCACGTACGCATGTGTATGTGCGCATGTGCATGTCACAGCAAGTACCACCTTGTGAGTACTTGTGTTTTCAGTCTCCTTTTTAAAATCCAATTAAAAGTATTGTAAATGCAATCCTGAAAATCTACATAATGCTCTTGTATGTTTTTTTTTTTTTTTTTGTACAAAATTTATATAGTTTGTTTACTTCTCCCCCAAGACCATTTAAATGTATAATTTATTGCTGATAATATTATCTGCTGAAGTAGTTGCATTTGCAACCATATATTTACTGTTAAGATGAGATTTTCTTTAATACTAAGCACACTTTACCAAAAAATAAACATTGACCCAATTTTCTTTCGTAGCAGGCATAAGATGCTTGCAGATAAAATTATGAATTATTTAGCACGTCAGAAAGCAGACGTGTCATAGCTGTAGTTACGTGATTGAAAATACCTTTAAAAACAAATCCAAGCAAATGTTTTTGCTGTGAAATGCTTTCAAAGTGATGTGAATCGTTTCCTAACTTCAGTATAAATACAATTTCTCATATCAGTTAAAACATAAACGTCTGAATAAACTTTCTGGTAACAGTACTCATATTTTAATTACACTTGAGAAAATTCCATGTTAAGTATGACACATTTAATGGCGTCTTGCGGTTTTTAATTCTAAAATTAGTGACTTACCAGGTTCATTGTTGTAGGCTGTTGTTACAGGATGTACGAACATAAACGTGTGCAATTTTGTTACAAGATCGTAGCACAAATACCACCACTGCAATATCAGCCATAGTTTCTGTCAAGGTCAATTTTAATGTTAATGTTAAGGTATATGTTAATATAGCTAACTTGACTTTCATATCATACGGGCACAGTAAGAGTAAAGGTTTTGAATATCGCACCTCGAGTGCATTAAGTACTATCGTCACTCGTAAAATTTAGTTTTTGCAATATTTGTGCCACAACGTGGATAATATCTACTGTAACATTTTATTTACTTTTACTGGATGTATGGAAGATAAATTGGTTGTTGTACTTTGAAAAAGAGATTTAATAAGTAAATATTAAAGCATCATATTTACACATATGTGTGTTTTAAAAGTTATGATTGGAGTACTGCTTTAGATTAACTTAATTTTAATATTGTACTTCTAATAACCTTACTTTGAATACTTGTTAAAAAGGCATATTCTTTTACCAAGACATTTTGAGTTATGATAGTCTTACATTCAAGGTGTGATATTATGTAAGTATTAGTTTTATTGTGGCCAGAATGTAATTTGAAATACAAAGACAGAACATTAAAAAATGTAAAAAAGTAGTTTTTTATAGTTTTGTGTTGTTAAAACTAGTTTTTACTGTAGAGCTGTGCTAATTCACTAATGTGGTGCCAATATATGAAAAAGGTCTTTGCTTACATTTAAGTCGGATTTAGGTTAGCTTACTATTTAACTCAAACAATGGTATTCGTGAAGTGCAGCACAATTAAAAGCAATTTTTAACTTGTTTCGGTTAACAGTGTCTGATAAGTAAATATAGTAATAGCAACACAACTAACCATGTAAGTTCAAGTGTAGACAAAAATAAAAAATATATGTGTTGGTCCTAAAATTCTTGTTTGTGAACGCAGACAACAGTAAGCATGCGTACAGTTGTTACCATGTTTTGTTGCTGTTGACAGTCAAGTGATAGGCTTGAATTGAAACAAAAATGATGGATTATTGTTATATATACATTGGTTCTGCAATAAACATGATTGTTATTTGCAAAATATGAACTCCTAAACCTAATTCTTTCAGGAAACAAAATGTAGGCTAATTTATGATGGGTGCTTGGGAGCTTTGCTACACAATTGGTTTGGTTTAAAAATATTTGTTTATGAACAGGAAGATTCAAAATAAACGCATGTCACCGAATTAATTTTTAAAATGATAATGATAATGTTGCAAATGATCTCGTAAATACCATAGAACCTTTTTTATAACGTATCTGAAGGGAGCAATTTGTATGTTCACTATATAGGGGAAACTTCACGTGTACACGTCTTGAAATAATATAGAAAATTGATGTAGTAAATCTACATATGTAGAGTACTCTATAATCTTAATAACCTGTGGGAAAGCATTTTATAACTGACATATGTAACAAAAAAAATTAAATATAAACCCAAGTCAAAAATGAAATACAGTGTAACCTGTATGGATAGTTATCCAAGGGACCAAAATAAAAAAAACTGATGCGTGCTGACAAACAATGCATGTAGACCTGATCTCCATCCAGGCTTGGTCTGGTTTGCTGGTGTGGATGGGTGCAATATGTCACGGAAAGTAATAGCAGCTCTGGTAAGAAAGGCAAGGCAAACTTACACACACCACACAACAGTTTTCTACAGCTTGCTGTTTGACACACTCCAACTGTAACGCTAGGTATGACTTCTGCTTGAACCCCCTCTGACCCCTTAGTCTGTCTTGCTAATGGGCATGGCTTTAAAAGCAGTCTTTCCCTCCTCATGTGTCTCCTAGGGCTTCTTCCCATCACTCTGAGATACTGACACTCATCAATGTCACACTGGTAGGTTGTTATCTCACAGCAGGGTGGAGAGGACAAAAACTACTGGCCTTGTTTGAAAAAACGGTGCAAGTTGAGCATCTCTTTCACTGGGGCTTTCCTTTCCAAATGCTGTGTACTGGTGGTCTAAGGATGCTTCATTAGGGGAAAGCTCTCAATGTTCACAAAGGCAAGACTTATCATTTATTTATACTGAAGAATAACTGGTGCAACATTTTCTGTTTGTGGAATCAGTAGAAAATTATCTGCAGTTCCTACGTCAGCAGAAGCAATGATTCTCAACATCCAACATTGGCAAATTCGGCAGAAGCTGATTCGAATCGGCGGAGCTCTAGTTTACTGACCAGTTAGCACTAAACAGTCAGTTCACTCTGAAGTTGGCAGCATATGCCATCTGTCGGTGGAAAGTAAACTTCTCGCAAGAGGGTGAGGTACAAGGTGAGCTACGAATCAGCAACCACAGTGCATTGGGTTTATGCTTACGTCGGTAATTTTCGGAATAGTAACGAACTTAATTGTGTTAAATATGTGACTAACTTGTATCAAATGAAAGGACACCCATTTACTTTGTCACTAATTCACATATTCTTTCGGTGAAATGTTAATATTCAGAACTACTTTACATAATTTGCTGCTGACTTTACAGAGAGTGAGGCAATCAGTTTTTACGTTGAATCGTATACAGTAACAGCAGTTTTTTTTTTGTTTTATTTATTTCAGAAGTGCTCACTTTACAATGAACATCCTTACAAGTATAAATTAAAGTTTTTGTGTAACAGCTGTAATTAAATGAAGTGCACTAAAACCTTGTTAAGACATATCTAATGGGACAGAAGAAAATTGTGCTTACTAACCAGGAAAATATTAGAACAATTAAATTATACATGTGTGTATAGACAAGGTGTTAAATTAATAAACTTACTAAGCAAGAAATTTCTTAACTGAGAAACTTCTAAAGAGGTTTTCACTGTAGTTTTCAAAATTTATTTGTCGGTTACTTAATTTTACATGTTTCAGTTGTATGTGCAGTTGTTTTCAAAACACTTGTGTGTGTATATACTCTTTGTTTTCCCAAATTCTGTCTTTTGAGTGCAGTATTGGTGTGTTTCAAATTGAAAATATAATTTCTACAGAATTTTAACATTTTTTTATAAGACAGTTTTATTGTGCAATACGATACTATTGCTGTGACAGGTTTGTATTGTATACACATGTCAGAGAAATTCGTGATTATCCCTAGTACAATATGCAAATAATTTGCTTTTCCTTGTGTGTTTTTGACAGATGATATATGTATTTGTTAAAAATTGTTGTGATATTAAATTTTTTGCCAAAGTGACTGACCAGTCATTGAAACCTAGACAATTTGTAATTGTGTAATTGAATTTCCTCAAGTAAACTATGTTACTTTATACCTCTATTTTTCTAAGAAGTGTTTTATTTTAATATTTCCTCATGTATTGCACTCTGTTTTACATACATAGCATCAGCCTGTGGTGCTCCTTCCCCCAACACCATATCGCTGAGCGTCGTCGTTCATTTCGCCTCTGTGCCGGTCTATTCTACAAGCTGAGGAAACCCCTTGCCCCTGAGAGATAGGCAGTCAGCACGACACCGTGTTGGATTTTTGGTGGGTGGTCCAACTTTCTCGTTAAGCTTGCCCTGGCTGGCAGGCACAGAACACGCATCCTGGCTGCATATAATTTATTTTTATCACCTATGTAAATTAGCATCTCTGATTTTGCGTAGCTGTGTGCCCACAGTTGGGCGAAAAAGGCTAACAAAATGCACGGTGCTGAAACTACGTGCTCTGGTAATCCAGGGCCTTATGCCCCCAGGGTCCACATAAATGAGCGAGAGGAGACTGTGATCATAAGGCGCCCCACGTGTACCCCACCTCAGCTTGGAACTTGGTGCCTTCTCCACCTAACTCAAAAGACACGTGGTATCTAGTTCAGAGGTGCTCATCGCGCTTACTTCCGACACTGCAGAAATGACAGCCTGAGTGCGTCTCCAGAACCACCAACATGCCTGCAATGTGACGACTAGACTTGGGTGTCTTGCATCCAGTTGCTCGTCAGCCAGCGTATCCAGCAGCCACCGAATACAACCCACAAGGACACACACAGTTGTAGTAATGCCTTTGGGCATTATTGTGTGCCATTCTGTCAAGTGAGTCGCATACCTCGGAATTTAAATGCTTACCTGCATTCACCATTATGTATTACAGTCACCTTAACTTACTCTTAACGCTAGGTTGAACTATTTTGTTATTTGGTAGTAGTGATGGGCGAGTTTGATTTTTATGGCTTTGAGTCAAGTCAAGTTGAGTTGAGTATATAATTTTTGAGTTAAAATCGAGTTTTGTGATGGTTTACCTAAGGAAAAATTTGGAACAAGTTTCTACCAATAAGAATAATCCTGTGCCTGGAAAAGTGATTCACAGTGCTACTTTTCCTCTCCCACTGAGGAGTGAATGACTGCGGTAGGAGCGGTAATGTCAGCCATGTGATGCTGATAGAAAAATTTATGTAACTGCTACAGGGGTAGAGTGGGAGGGTGGATTTGAGGCTGCTCCGTCGCCACGCCGCTGGGCAAACAGTCCACATTTAAAGTTTTGTTAATAGTTCTTTTTTTTTTTTTTTTACACACTAGTTTTAAAAATTGTAATTACTTGAAAAAAATAATTACAAGTTTACTGTATTTGTCCATATTTCTACTAAAAGGAGTGACGTGCCATAAGATAAAAAGATCCTTCATGTTTAAATAAGTGGTATGGTTGTATGTGTTTCTGTTGTGCTGAGACTGTACCTGTTGACCATGACAATGTCTGGTCGTGTTTCTGTTCGCCGGCGCCACTCAGCCAGCAAGAAGAAGCGCCGCACAATTTTGTTAAGTAAAATTAATCAATGAATGATGTTTTCCATTGCACGTTCTACACAAAAATTTCTAGAAAAACATTCGTGAAATGTGACCTTCCTTTAGGCAATGAAAACAAAAACTTTTGCTCCTTCACCTGTTGCACCCTGTCATCTGTAGATAATGATACAAACTTGTCACATTTGTAAATTAAATAGTGTTTAAACGTGGAACGAGTACAATAGATAGTGCTTGGTAGTAGATAGTGACATAAATAACTTGGCAACATTTTCAATACAGTGGGCAATGTAAATTTCCCACCCATATGACATGGGTTGGTAGCATTGGTACTGCCATTTCAAGAGTTGGTGCGACTACTTTCGCCAGAAGCTGCCATCGCCAGCCAGTCGCGCAACAAACGTGGAGGTGAATGGTTGTGTTTCGTGCCACTCTGAATCGTTTGTAGTTTAGTGATAGATGTTGCATCAGTTTTAGTTACAGTTCACTTGTGAAGCATGAAACAAATGGAGTTGATGAGAGACAACATACTGTTCATCACTTTCCGCTGCTACTAATGCAGTGCCTCGCCAAGATGGTGGTTTCATACCGGTTCCGGTGCAAGACGGTTGTACTTTCAACTGCGTTTTGCTTGGCTCACCATATTGTGATGCAAAACCATGAGTAGAGAGCAGGTGAACACTTTCATGTGATGTTGCCCGACGCCCAAGGAAGAATAGCAATTGCTCACATGTTGGCAGTTGCTGGTCCACGGTAAGTTCGAATGCTTGGCAAAGTGCCGGGTCCAGTTTCTCATGTAGAATGTTCAACAATGAAAAATTACATTCCTTAACAGGAAAAGTTTTCAGCGTGCAGGACATTGAAGGTATTCTCTCTAACTACACTAACAAAGCGTGATAACGACTCTGGTGATGAGGTAACGGGTGGCACATGTAGAATATTTTGCGCTATTAGGGTTGTGGAAATATGTATGTTCTTGAACTCTCAAGAACNGACAAAGCGTGATAACGACTCTGGTGATGCGGTAACGGGTGGCACATGTAGAATATTTTGCGCTATTAGGGTTGTGGAAATATGTATGTTCTTGAACTCTCAAGAACTGTCCAAACTACGTCATAGTTGTCTAAAGTTAAAGGTAAATAACAAATGAGTTCCTAGGGCTCTCCCTTGAGGCAACCAATTAGGTAGTGTAATTTTTCAACATTTATTAGGGACTCATCTTGATGTACTATTGACGTAAACAGCTTTATGAACGAGGTCCATTCCTCCTTATTCTCAGAGAAAACTGGTAAGGGCGATGGCCGCTGCAACTCTGTAACTCAGACTGCCTGCTTATACATTGTTTATACTCGTGATGTAAATGTCTGTTTAATCTTTCAAAGTCATCAAAGGATGCCTTTAAAGTTTTGATACTTCGTATCTCTGCCTTTAATGGGGACGCATACAAAGAAAAATAGTTTGTCTGAGAGTGTTGTTTAATTTCGGACATTTCTTAAAAGCAATCAAACTTTCTCTATAGGTGTAATTAGACATTTCTACATGCAGCACAGTGCGTAGGTAATGTAACATCCAAATGGCACCATACCGTCGAGCGTCGTCGCTCATTTCGCCCCTGTGCCGGTCTATTCTACAAGCCCTTGCCACCTGAGAGGTAGGCAGTCAGCACGACACTGCGTTAGATTTCAAGTGGGTGGTCCCACTCTCTAGCTAAGCTTGCCCTGGCCGGCAGGCACCGAACACACGTCCTGTTTGCATATAATTTATTTTTATCACATGAATTGATTAGTACTACAATTTTTTTTGAACTCTCCTTGCCTGCAGTGAATGTCTTAAAAAATGATTTCTGGAAATAAGGTATATCTTGTTCATGGAGTGAGGATATTGGAGAACTTGGATGTGAGAGGTTTCTTTCAATGTTTCTGTCACTCTGTCTCGTTTGTAATCTGCATTTAATAGCTCTTGTAATGGAGATCAAAAGTCTAATTTTATTTGTTGAGAGAGGTGTGGTTGTACTTGGAGACAAACTACGTACTGTCGGGGAAGCACCGTTATTGTATAAAATTTTACAAGAGTGCAGTTCCGGAGTTCTTGCGTGGGTAATTTCTCTTGAATGTGTGTCAAGCTATAGTCTGACAGTCTATCTCCGAAAGAGTAATCTTTATCAGGAAGTAAAAATTCTAATTACATCTCTCCTCTGCTATACTCCTAGCATTCAGCGAATATTATTAGCCATGTTACTAATGTGTGAACGCTTACGCTTATACCTAAACATCAATGAAATTTATAGAGAGAAAACAGAGTGCACGGTAGTGCACTCTGGGATGTTTGGGATAGACACAACTCATCAATAGGTTGTGGTGTTCAGATTGTGTTGCTGACAACTCTAGTGTGGGATGTCAAGTGGCACATTAAAAACATTGTCATGTAGGGAACATAATGCCTGTGTACAAATTGAAGGGCTTGATGAAAGAAGGGCCTATCCCACACATCCATAAAAAAAAGATTTGTGAGATTTGTAATAAAATCATCTAATCTGTACATGCATACGTTAGCTGCTGTAGGTTATGTTGTGTCCGGATTATGAGGATTATAATCAAATAAATACACCACGCTTTCAATGTCTCCCGACCACCATTTTTATTCTGAAATAAAACTCTCTCCTCGCTGCTTCCTTCCGTGGCTATGAATCACAATGAGACACAAGTACCCCTCAAACATAAGTACTTATACAACATGTCCCTTTCAACAATGTTGCAAAGATATACATAAAATCTCCCTTTCAAAATATACAATAGGTCTAATGAACTGCCAGTTTCTGATTACAAAATTCACTCTGAAGTTGCACATTTCCATGACATAATCTGTGTCCATAATAATGAATAAATCTCATGATAGTCATACTTTCACTACGTCTTCACAACGTATACTTATGTCACTAACTCACATTACCCCTAACATACAAAATACTTTAAATAGCTTGGCCGAGCAACAGCTCTTCCTGAGCTAGTTTTAATTGTTGTATCCTCATTGGACTGTTTTTGTGTTGTATTATTACTATTAACTATCAAACCATCAGTCTGTTCATTTAACCTACTAAACACACTAAAATCAAAGGAACTCCCTTCACTATCTCTTCCATTCGTCATGGAACCGGGAGTAAACTGTTCCCCTTCATTAAAGGGATCCTATCCAGCCCCTTCTGGTTCTGCGCTTTCGCTGTCCACCCTTTCGAAACACAATGGAGTAGTTTTACTATCAGTAATTATGCGTTTCCTTGTTCTTTCAAAAATGTGGCCATCCTCAACCTGAACCCTGTATGATCTAGGTCTATCCAGTACCTTTATGATTTGTGCCCTCTGCCAACAATTTCCTTTTCTTACCCGTATCTTATCATCATTTCCCAACTGCTTCACATATTTCGCATCTTTATCACCACCTATTTGTTGCTTTAATTGCCTTGCCCTCAAATGGTCTGTAATGTCCTGCTATAGTGCAGGATGTAGCAATTCAGCTGTATGCAGCATTACACCTCGCAAGCATCTGCTTAAAAGTAACTGAGTTGGTGCAGGTAAATTATTATCTATCAGAGTATTTCGATACTCTAACAGAGCAAGTCTGCAATATTTACCTTCCTCCCCAACCGTCCATTTCAGCATTTTCTCTTTAGTCTGAACATGGTGTTCTATGAATCTTTTTGACTGAGGATAAGTGGGGCTAGGAATTTTATGCTGGAAATTCCATTCAGGGGCAAACTTTCAAAACTCTACCGAGTTGAATTGTGGTCCATTATCTCTATAAAAAATCACAGGTATACCATGTCTTGCAAAGACAGCTTTCAAACAAGAAATGGTATGAGAACTACTTAAGTCACGTAGGAGCCTGAGTTCTGGATATTTCGAATAAGAAACTGCTAGTAGTAGGTAGTCCTCCCCTTTAATATGCATTAAATCTGCTGCCACTATTTGAAATGGCCATTCTGGAACGTCTTTGTTTACATGTGTTACTTTACCTCTGATGTTTTAAGTCGTCCTACAAGATGGACAATTGTTGACCACATCAGTTAATTCCTTCGTTAGAAGTGGCCAAAAAACACACTCCCTAGCTCTGTTTACATTTTTGAATTCCCATAGGATTATAATGGATGCACTGGAGTATATCTTCCCTCGTGAGTCTTTGCATGACAACTTGTTTATCCTTGTAAATTACGTCCTTGTGGACCACAAGATCCTCCCTGTATGACCAAAACGTTCTAACTGCCTCTGGTACTTCTGTGTTCCACTCAGGCCATCCCCGAGAATTAAAGTCTTTTAACTGACATAGGGAAGCATCCCTTAAGGTGTGGTACTTAATTGTTTCCAACATATTGTGTGATGCCTGAATGTAATGCATCACAAGACCTTCCTGGGAGTCGATCTTCTGTTCCATTAAATAGCTATTCTTAACCTCTAAACTAGCCCGTGACAACATGTCAGCTATTACAAGTTCCTTACCTGGAGTGAGATGTCATAGTTCTGTAGCTTGATTCTCATTTGCTGAAGGTGTAGAGGATACTTATCTAATGGTTTGGAAAATATGGCCTGTAATGGTTTGTGATCCGTTTCAACTACAACTTTGTTCCCATAGATAAATTGGTAAAATCTCTCGCAGCCATACAACACTGCGAGGAGCTCCTTCTCTATTTGAGCATAATTCTGTTTAGCCAGGCTAGGTGACTTTGATGCATATGCTAATGGTCCTTTAGACTTCATTAAGACAGCACCTAAGCTCTTACTTGATGCAACGACAGATAGTTTCAATAGTGCTGTGGGATTATAGTACTGTAGTACTGGTGTTTCAGACAACATGGTTTTTAAATTTAAAAACAGTTCTGGTGTTCTTTCGTCCAAGTCCAATAAGACTCCATCTTACATAGTTCTCTGAGTTTATGTTGACATAGCATTGGCATGAATTTCCTTACATAATTTAACATGCCTAGGAACCTATGCAAATCCTTCTGGTTAGTTGGTGCAGGATGTTACTGTAAAGCTTTGACTTTTTCTACATGAACCTTAATACAATACTCACCGATTATGTGGCCTGTGTGTTTCACTTTGGTAACCCCAAATTTACATTTCTCCTTGTTAAAGGTGACATTCATTTCACTTGCCCGTTCAAGAACTTTAGCAAGGATCTCATTGTGGTCCTGAATACTTTTCCCATAGACAATTACATCATCTAAGTAGACTAAAACCTCAAGAACATCCTTAAATAAGCCACTAAAAATGCTACAAAAAATCTCTGGTGCACGTGCAAGTCCATAGGGTAATCTGGTAAATCACATTCTACAATATGTTGGGAGTGTTGAAAGTAGTCAATTTAGAGCTCTCTTCATTAAGTTGTATCTGCCCAAACCCTCTATTCGCATGTAAAGAACTAAAATACTTAGAACCTTCTAATTTTGCTGATTCTTCTTTAAAAGTAGGCAGCCTATGATATTGTCTCTGAATCAGTTCATTCAGTGGCCAAGGGTCTAAACATAACCATAAGTCCTCATTAGGCTTCCTAACAATTACAATTTGGTTGAGCCATTACACTGGTTCTGTGACAACCTCTTAATATACCCAGTTGAAGCATTTGATCCATCTCCTCCCTTAATTTATCCTGTAGTGCAAATGGCACACCCTTAAACTCTGCCATATATGGCTGACTTTCAGGCTTCAATTTCAGTTCACAAGGCGTAACACTAATTTTCGCAAAACCCTCAAACAAACTAGAGTACTTGTTTACAATCATACTTGTTGAGGTTGGTGTTTGGAGTGACCTAACCTCTTTGACGATGTTTAGTGTACCTAACTGTTACATGAGTTGTCCACTCGTGTAACCTGAAATTCCATTACCTGGGAAATATCACTCTTTGCACAACGTAAGATACCCTTTCCCAATATTTCATTGTCTGTACCTGAATATGCTTTTAGTTTAACATTAGACTTTAATAATGCATCTTTTCTCAAATGCAGTTTCTGAAATATACTAACAGGAATGACATTTACTTAGGCACCAGTATCAATTTTGAAGTTATAATAACATAGATATTTGGCTTACGTACTTTCAGCTTACAAAACCATTCTGACTCTAGTCCTTCCATGCTTAAACAGTTGTTTGCCATTTTATCATCCCCCAAAAACAATTCATTCTTATATTGAGTGCCTAAAGCATGCACATTATCATCGTGTGAAACCCTATTTACATTTGTACTCTTACATTCAGTACTACTAATATGTTCAACCTGTTCTGTAATAAAACCCACCACCAAATCCTGTTGCAAGTTATCATCAGCTGTAGTTATCGCTACTGTAGGATCAGTAATTTCCTGTACATATTGTTTAGATTTACACATACGAGCAAAATGATTGTTTTTATGGAGCTTATAACATACCACATTGAAGACTGGGCACTGTAATTTTTCATTTCTTCTGCCACAGACAGACTCCTTACTCCACGCCTGTAACTTGGACTGTTGAACCCTACCTTGAGTTTACTTATAACCTGCAATTGATATGGCGCCTTCACTCCCTCTCTGTAAAGACTGTTGACGCATCCCTTGCACATGGTAGCTCCGTCCACCTCGCTGACCAGGGTGTACCTGTTGTGTGTACTGCAATCCACTTCTTTCTGGTACCGTTGCACCCCAAAAAAGTTGTGCCGCAACTCTAGGATTTGGCTTTCGCACTTCCTGAACCGAATGGACTTCCTGATCACTATTGATTAACTTGAGCAGTTGCAGCATCTGTTCAGCTGCCTTGCAAATTTGTATCGCCCTTGTTAAGGTTGACTGTGGCTCACGTAAAAGTCTATCTTTAAGTTGCGCATCCCAGACGCCACACACTAAACTATCTTTACTAAGATCATCACATAAAGCACCAGTGTCACAATTTGCACTTAAGTGCCTTAGTGTGGTTACAAATGAAACCGTGCTTTCAAATTCCTCTTGTGTTCAACTATTGAACTTGTGGCGTTCCACACTTTGGTTGACTTTGGGTAGAAAATAATCTAAACTCTGAAGCACTTTATCAAATTTCTTGGAATCTGTCGTCGACATTGAGATATCCAATGTAGCATACAGTTCTTGTGCTTCTTCTCCCATCACGTGTAACAAAATTGCAATTTTCACTTCATAATTCTTTTCTTCAGCTCCTGTAGCCTTCAGATACACCTTGAATAATTGTTTCCACCTTTTTCTGTTACTTCCAACGCCACCTTCAAAGTTTAGTGGTTTTGGAGGCTGCAAGAATTCCATTATGCGGTGTACACTCAATAAACTATCTCACTACCTACTATTGGTATGCAAACATAAATACCTCCCTTCCTCCACCAAGCCCTTTGATTTACAAGCCTAAGCATTACTACATTTTTACATGGAAGTACTAAATTGACTAACATTTTAAGTGTAATTATTGTGAAATAATATATTGTATTGTAAACAGTGTTTTTGTTCTTACTTTACATCTCTCCTCTTGTAGCATGTTAAGGACAGAGCAATGGAATGCTTGTTAAAAAGAAAACCACTATTTACTTTTACATTAACCTATTGTAACAAGTCGCCAGGGGCGTATCTTGATTTCATGATGGATGGAGGTTTCAAAAATATGTACTAAATTTAATTTATCAAATTATTTGCAATCTTATAAAAATATAGACAGCTATTATTAGCAACATTAAACTGCCAATCTCAATTCTAATTAAAGCCCTTATCGCTGTCTTTGTACTAGCTACATTCACTTAATTCTCTCGTATTATTTACACATACACAATCAAAGTGTGTACTGCCATACATAGACATTCCAAATGTGTCACTCACGCATCCAGTTTCACTTTCCTACTCCAGCTGGTCAGTCTCTCTCTGTCTCTACTCCTGATGTCCGCAGACTACCTGGTACCACACACCTGGGGCTAATGCCATCCACGACTCAAAAACTCTCGACAAAGAGTCACGTCGCTGCTTATATAGCTCAGTGGGTCTGGCCCAGAATTTTCTTCATACCACGAGTCATTCTGAAGGGGAGGTGATGTGGTGACACAAAATTCATGCAGCAGATATCCCAAGACATTCAGTCATTCAAGGATGGGAGCGGCGCAAGTCCCGATAGGTTTATCACGTTATGCGTCAATGTTACGCAGTGGCTTATTTTTAACGGCGCACTCTTCTTCAGTCACCGGTGATGCCCATGGAACACTGTGCTTTGTACACCTGAGGGGGAGGGCAAGGGTTAGGACATGGAGTCGCTACATTTAACACTATTACTGCAGCTAGCTATGCCTTACAGTTGTCCAAGTTGTGTGTAGCTCTGCAGAAATGTGTACCTTCGTATACACTAACCAAAAGTAAATTAATTAATTAATTAAAAGCATGATTATTTTATGTTTGCTGCAAATTCTTTAATGTCTAATGTTACTCACATCTGTACTGTCTGAACTATTCAAAATAAGTATAAATATTTCTGTCCAGCATTTTTATTTTCCTGATTATTTTATATTTTGTATCTGTGCACTACTGTGTTGTCGAGAATAGTGTTCCCTTTATTGCTTGTTACTTCATATGCAGAATGAATATTGCAGTTTATAGAGCAGGGAATGTTATACCTTCTAAGTACTTTGTTCAGGATAACACACCCATATTATACATTAAAATAAACACATTTTTCAGATTGTTGTTAGTTGTTTTTACAACATGCTTTCAGTGTTTTATCCTATATAAGTTACTACTTTCACAGACTCTGTCTGCTTAAACTGGTGTAGTAAAGCATTCACAAATTTCACAACAGGTCGCAGATTAAGGTGGCAGTGTGTGTTTACATCCAAATTGAGCAAATGTAGACATGATCAAGAATAATACAGGGCAGTAAAGAAAGTATAATTGCACCAATAAATGCTGCTTCCCAGTGGAGTCCAATAATTATTTTTTTCTGTTGAACTCGTGTAAGAACATGCACAATGTGGATTACAATAGCACCAGTTTATGGCCCACTAATATAACTGTGCTACAACTGCAATGAATAGTAGAGTGGAGAGGTTTGGGGCGGCATTTAACAACGAGGTTTTGATGGCCGATGAGGGTGAAGTGAGGAGAGCATGGAGCATGCTAGAGTGCAGGGGCGAGAGAAATGGGAGATCCCCGAGAAAACCTGCCAACCCGACCAGGAATCAAACCCGGTTCACTTTGGTGGGAGGCGAGTAGTCTGACCACTACACCATTGTGGCCCAGCAATGAACAGGAATGCTTCACTGTGGAATGGGTGCTAAAAGGATTTCAATTCGTGGTAAGCTCAGATATAATTGCTGCTTCCCAGTTTGTGTAACCTATTTCATTTCTAAACATTTATATCATTGGAGTGCAATGACGATTTTACAGTGATCCTAAATACATTAAGGGTTCTTTTGTCATTGTCACACCAATAGTTCCGGGCTCTGACGTTTGCAGTGAGATGTCCCTCCAACCACTTCAAGAACAATTTGGCCATCATCTCTAGGAAGCTTTTTCCATTTGGCATCTTGTAGTTTGACTCCTGTACATACAGGATAATGATATGGAATTTTTGATTGGGCTACCTTAGCTGTTGTTGCTCCAGCCAATCTGAGTGTAGTGAAAGTTGTTAAAAATATATTTTTTTCATAGCAATTTTATTTTAAATTTAAACTCGAAAGTTATTATTAAAAATAATAGAAAGTAAGTATTATATTTATTTCCTATAGTAAAAATAATGATAAATTTTACCTTTATTCATGATAGAAATTTGTATCTTCTTCGTTACCTATAATACTATCTTCTACATACCTAAATTTTCTTCTTCATTTTTTATATTACTATATTGTACATTATGTAAATTTGTATATTATTCATTTTCTATATTATTTTCATTTAAAAAATTATTAATGGCATATAAAGTTCTTGTCATATATTTATTTCGAGCTTCTTTATCCAGTTCCATTAACTCAAAAATTTATAATTTATCGTAAACAGTTATTTTAGCGCAACCATTCTTAAGCAGTATTATATCTAAACATTAAGCGTGGTAATCTTTAAATATTTGTATATTATTTTTAATGTTTTTTATTTAATGTTTTAATTTCTTTTTCATTTTATTTTTCTTCTGCAACACGTATCGACAAATATTCTATTTTACTACTTAAATCTAACGTACGTAATTCTAGATTTTTAGTTAATTTTTAGTCCATTCACAGTTTCTTTGGATGTTTTGAAACAAATCTCTGAAAAATTTACCCTAGGAGTATTATGTTTACCTGTTTTTTTGAATAACTTGTACACCACAAGTATATAACACTGATTAACTTTGAAAGTACATATTACATTTTTTTAATAAATGAAACATTACCTTAGTATATTCTATAACTTATATATTTATATTTTTTATTCAATACAAATTAAAATCAGTGAGAGCAGTGATGTTTTGGCAACGGCTAGTAAGAAATAGTTCACAGTGAAAATATTTTTAAACCAAGTCTTATGGTATTATATTTGTAAATTAAATGTTGCCAATTGAAATATTTAAATTCATAGATAATCATGATAGAAACAACACACGCGTGCAGAGAGAGAGAGACACACACAAAC
>NQII01002335.1:346734-363892 GCA_002778355.1 Clitarchus hookeri
CTATTTATTGAATGTAATGAACAACCAGAGCCCTATGCTGCAAATTCTGTTATTTTTGTTAAAATATTGCCAAATAAATGATTTAAGGTTTCATCTAAATTAATATGATCTATAAATGTCTGCGTTTTGAGTTATAGGAGGTATTTCTTGTAAATCATCATTATTTATATTATATGAAATATTAAATTTAATTTTATAGTTTTGTTTCTTCTTCAAATATTATTCATTGTTATAATATTTTCTTCTTTTACTGATTCTAAAAATTCATTAGGATCCTTATAATTTTAATTTTCAATTACATATGTTTGTATTCTTTATGCAAAAGCTGAATTTTTTCTTTCTATGTGAAATTTTTTAGCTCTTTATTATTAATTTCTTAAAAATGGAATATTAATTTTTTTTCTTTTTTCAATTAATTATTCAACAATTTTTTTTTTTTTACTATTTTTTGAAAATAGAAGGTTAAATATTTATTTTCCCTTAAATATTATTATCGAAATTAAATTCGTTTCTCAATGAATATTTTTTCTCTTTCATTTTTAGTTTACTATAATAAAAATTAAAAAAATAATCACGAGACACGTCTAGGTTATAATGTTTTTAATTATGAGATTTAATTAAATTCTCTTAGGTAACAAAATAAAAATTTTTGGATTTTTTTTTATTAAATATGGTTGTAAATATTATAATTATATGTTTTAGCAATATTTATAAAAATGTTTAATGTCTTCTTATTTAACTTGTATCTATTGTGTTTATTTTGGTCCACTTCAATTTTTTAACTGTTGCCATTCTATTTACAAAGAAATACTTTGTAAATAATTTTAAAAATAAAATATTATTTTATATTTTTATTTTATTAATATTTTAAAAATAGATTTTACTTTATTATATTATTTTATGAATAATTTTAAAAACACAATTGACTTTATACTTTTTATTTATTTAAAGTGAGTTTCTATATAAATATCTCCTTTTTTTTAAATATTCATTTTTACATTGTTTATGTCAATGAGAATGTTTTTCTTGTGTAACAATGAGAGCCAAATGAATAGATATCTCTTTTTTTCTTCACAACGTTAATACATTTTTTCGTTAAATATTCTTTTTGTATTTTTCATGTGATTTTTTTGGTTCTTTAAGATATTTTTTACAAATATATTTTATACAGTCAGAGAGTACATTTTCAGTTTTTTCTTTGTCATTATAACACTCGTTAATACTTATTAGTACGAGTACTATATGTATTAATATTCTTAGCTTTTGAATTTTTATGAGAATGAAAAGAATTTATAGCCTTTCCTTCAGCACTTTTGGTAAATTTTTCAGTATTAATCACTTTATTAAAATCTCACTCATTATTTTTAATTTTTTAATGTCTTTATTGACTTTTTTTAAAATATATATTCTACACTCACATAATACTTTATTTTTATTCATCATACTATCTTAGTTCTCAATCTATATAATAAACTTTTTTGTTTAAAGTTAAATTTTAACTATTTATATGTTAAATTTTTTATTGTAATTTTTTAATTATAACTTTTACGTTTGTAATTTTTAATTTTAAAGTTAGACAAATTCTCAGTTTTCGATATTTTGTTAAGTTGTAAATTTTAGTTTTTTGATGTTAAGTTAAAGTTTTTGATATATTTAGTTTCTTGATATTTTGTTAAATTTTTGAGATTTTTAAAAGTGCGCCAGGATACGCAATTGCATACTACTGACGTCACATCCGGTGAAAAAAAATTAGTTTTGTGCATACTTGCTTGCAGGTGTAACCTGCATATTCGAAATAAACGAACCTGTTAACCGACTGGGCTCTCTCTCATTATTACATTTCAAGTTTGATGTTGGGCTTGAACCTTCATTGCTAGCTTTGCCTTAGAAGGCGTAGGGTAAATCGACAGTTAAAGGGGCTGCGCTGGTTTAGTGGCTTGACCATTCGCCTCCCACCTAAGTCGGACTGGTTTCGAATCCCGGCGGGGTCGCTCCCAGAGTTTCGCACGTGAGAAGCGCGTAGGACGATGCCTATGGTCGGCGGGTTTTCTCAAGGATCTCCCGTTTCCCGCGCCCCTTTATTCCGGCGCTGCTTCATATTTACCCCGCTTAACCCTCATCGGCTCTCAAGATCTTGATGTTAAGAGTTTCCCAAACCTCTTCACTCACTCACTCGACAGTTGAATAGGTTCGTTAACCAACTCGGAAGTTACCACCCGCCTATTAGGTTGCAGCAGTAGACCAATTCCAACCGATGGCATCTCCAAATTGACATCTTCGCTTACTCAGCCGCAGGCGTCTCAGCCTTATTATAGGACATCTCTGAATTTCTCCCTCGGCTTTCTCCCACATTACAGCCATCATTTTATTCTCGTTCCCCGCAGATTCCACCCATACAATCTAGCCAGTAATTTTCGATGTTATGTCGTTCAACCCGCGTTAGGAAGCGGATTGTATGTCGTAACTTGTAACAAGTTAATCAATGTAATTATAAGTTAATATACCGTGTGATTCACACCACCCGTATAACTTTTTTTTTTCTAGGAGACAACAGCACACCGGGGATTCGCGAAAAAAATTTTGATGCTTAAATGAAGCATTGATTGGTAATAATCCCGTTCTCCAGAATATACCAGAAGTCGAGGTACAGGGGGTGAGCATTGAAATCTCAAATGGGAATGAGGGTCGTATAAGGTATCGTTGAATAGGTAGTCTAAAATGAAACCACATTTACTAAGTAAGTTTTTTCTGACGTGCATAGTTTACAACGCTTACAAATCCAAACACTTATAAAAATATCAAGTCCCTCTCCGCATATTTATAAGACTCATAATTCTCTCCACAAATAACCCTCATCAGAGTTCTCCAGTTCGTTGCTTTCTCACACAAAAATTTCATCGCCTCGTCTTAAAATATGTTCTCTCATCATCCATGCGCTTTCTACCTTCTCCTCCTTTCAACAAATTAAAGACCTCCCATTTACCAATAATAATTAACTAGTTGCGAGCCACGTCTCAACACACTATCAACACCTGCTGTATCTCCATTATCAGCCAGAGGTTTACCACCCTCTGCCACGTCTACTCTAGGTACGTTCTAACGTCACAGGGCCACACTTACCCATGTCGACTCGCAGTTTGAAGTCTTTTGCAATTGTAGGTATAAACGCACCAAGGAGCGGGCTGGCTGCAGTCTCTCTCCTTTATATCCTTACATTATCGCGCCTCCACGCTGATCACGACGACATCCTGTCCCTGTCGTGGACTTCGCGAGCTTCCTGCAATGACTGACCTCGCGGCGAGCGCTGGCAGGGGATATATTGGAAAGGTAGGCACGCCCTCTCCACCTGCCGTACGCCACGCGCATTAATACATGACCGCCCTATTTCTGCGGAGATTCTAATTCCCCATGCTACATGTAAGAATACCAATAAAATTGGAAACTAAAGTATACCACAAAGATGCCTGTGATTACATCTATTACGTATTTAATATCGGTTAGTTTTAGTAAAACTATTGCGTTACTGTAACAGACAGCCGCGTGTATCATCGTTAATTGTAACGTGAATCAATCGTATCCTTTCCATCAATACAAACACACCCTGTTATAACCATGTAGCAGCTTGCAGCAAGTTACTTTATTGAGATACCTTTATTGTTTATATAAATTTTATAATTCAATTCCAAAGTCGATAAGAAAATTTGCAAACCATCTGAATTCTTACATGGAATTATCTATACTACATGAAACGGAATGTATATAATTTCCAATTAAATTCTTACATTATAATGAGAGGACAAAGGCCGTTTTCCCACACGCACAACCAATGCAAATTGGATAAACTAAATTGTGTGCCATTACGGTATTTCCGGTAGGAGTGTGAGACTCGCTTTGATACTAGCAGCGACCTGTGTGCCGTATTACACGGGACCGTTCAGTAGGTGTTATTAGACTGTTTCCGAGCAAAAGCGATAAATAAGGCAACACAACACAGCAAGCAGATAAGCCATATACCGATTACAGGTACTGCAGCTTTTGCATGCATGTTAACTGACAATGAAAAGTTCGTTCATTCAGACAGTTATTCGTTGTACATTGCAACCATTTCTTGTGTGTGCTTTTTCAGTGTTAGACGACATCGTCTGTCTGTGGTGAATGCCGTTTACAAACGAAGAAGTATTTGACATGCTGAAAATACTAGGAGAATGTCGTCGGAACTGCAGAGCTGCTGCCCGTTTGTACGCAGAGAGATACCCACAGAGCGTCCATCGCTCGTGCAATGTCTTCCAGAGTCTTGCATGTCGCGTGCGCACAATTGAGCTAGTGCAGTCGACACACAAGAAAGGTCGTAGCATCAGACGACCTTGCGAGAGACGAGAGGGCTGTTGACGTATTTGCTACATGGTAGTTAATCCTAATGTTTCTACACGCAGTGTTGCTCGCGACTCAGGATTTACCCAAAGTACGGTATGCAGAAGCTTTGCTGATAATCGTTTACATCCATACCATGTACAGTTGGACCAAGAACTTGGGAAAAACGACTTTCATAAAGGACATTGAATTTTGCAACTGAAACCTGAGCAAGGACCGTGCATTCCATCGCAGCAGTTTGTGGACGGGTGAGGCCACATTCAAGAGTGACGTTAACATACATAATGCCCATTACTGGTCTGCAGGCAACCCACATTGGCTACATAAAGTGGGTAACCAGCAGGTGTGGAGCCTTAATACTTAGTGTGGCTTTTTTGAGCATCGTGCCATAGGACCATATTGCCGACTTCCTAGAGAATATTTTGTATTAGCTGATCAAATGTGCCCCTCTCGCTCTGAGGTTAACACTATGGCTTCAACAGAATGGCTGTCCTGCTCACTTTTCACGCAGAGCTTCGCAAGTTGCTGACATGTTATTGAGTAGACGGTGGATCGGACGAGTGGGTCCTGTAGCTTAACCACCACATTCTCCATACTCGACAACAAATTGCTTTTTTTTGTGGGTGAGAATTAAAGACGTCGTCAACCACGTGCGTCCAGCAACGAGGGAAGACATGAGAGACAGAATCAGAGTAGCGTGTAGATCCCTCAGCAGTGCTGAGGTCCGCCGAGCAATCGCGAGCGTAAGGAGAGCAGAGTCGTGTCTGATACAGGTTGGTCGGCATTTCTAACACTTATGAAGAGTGCTGTGTACGAATGGGTGTTCCCAGTTCCCAGCGCACGGTGGTTCTCTTACACCATACCGATATTTACCGTACACCCGACTTCCTTTTGATTCTGCGTAAACTAGGCAAACTCGCAAGAAAAGCAACATGCTTTATTGATTTCCTTTTGTTTGTATATACGACTAACACGTTTTCTTTCATTTTCATTAGATTGTGCTTAAACTGCCCACGTCAAGAACCATAGGTATGCTGAGATGTTTTTTTTATTTATTGTGCATAAACTATCCATGTCAGAAAAAAACTATCTTAGCAACTGTTATTTACTTTTAGACGTTATGTCCAATGATACCTTATGGAACACCCATTCCCAATTGAAATTTCAATGTTCATCCCCCGTACCACTACTTCCGGCATGCTCTGGGGGACGGAATTACTGCCAATCAATGTATAGTTATGAACGTTTATTTCGCGAACCCCCGGTGTCATGTTGTTTCCGAAAGAAAGGGTGATACGGGTGGTGTAAATCAACCTGTATATTTAATGTGGAGTAAATAATTTAATGCGAGAACACAACTTTTTTAAAGTGGCCCTCGTGGTACTAGTTTCAGTGGAATACTTGTATTGTATTAAATGTTAATTTAAACATCCGAAAAAAATATTGAAATTATGATAAAGGACTTTATAGAAATATTTACATACGTGTCAAAAATATATGTTAGTCCTACTTAAAACATGTTTCAATTTAATAAGAGGAAATGTATAGAGTTCTTCAGACAAATGGTACACGTTTTTATTCGTTACGTGTTACCAATAGATATAATACAATTATGGTACCACTTGTTCGGCAAGTATTTTAAAAAATCAGTTTCCTATGTTTAGTTTAGTATGTTGATTTTTAATTTGGACTGATTTAAGTAGAAGCAGTATTACTGATAAAATACTACTACGTGCACTTAAATACGTCATGTTATTTTTTGAACGGGGCCGCGGTGGTGCGGTAGTCAGACAACTCACTTCCTACCAAGGCGAACCGGGATCCATTCCCGGCTGGATCACCAGGATTTTCGCATGTGGAAAACGTGGCGGACGTTGATGTTGGCAGGCGGGTTTACTCGGGACACTCCCGCTTCTCGCGCCTTTGCATTCTACCGCTGCTCCATCTTCAACTCATTTCATCTTCACCACCACTCAAACTGTCGCTGTTAAGTGCCAACCAAAATATATCAACCAAATTATTTTTTGAATTAATGTTATGTTTTCATAAATATAAATATGTGTGAGTAGTATGCTTTGACATGTTCTCGCACAGGAGCCAGGAGCCGGAGGCAGAATCGCCTCACCGCCATCTTGTTTCCGTCCCCCATATTGGTTCTGGCGGCCATTTGGATCTAAGCACGTTGACCTTGACCTTCGTCCTTAACCTTAAATAAACTTAAAAATTAATAAAAAATTTGTATATAAAATTTTAAGAAATTCTAAAAATTCTAAAAAGTTCCGTTACAAACACAACAAATTCTTTAAAAAAGCTATAAAAGATTCCAAAAAATTCTAAAGAAAATTATTTTAAAATGTTAAATTTTTTTTTAAATTTTATTAAATAATGCTTTTTTGGAGGTCTCCCCACCACCACCCTCGCCAATTTTATTGATACTTTACTTGTTAAGCCTCCACTGATTACTCATATTCGTTCGACCAATTACTTACATTAGATAATTAGTCGGCAGACCTCCACCCTCTTCACCCAACTAGCCCCTCTTACCTCGTCTTAGGCAGAGATTGTCTCCTATGCTGCTCTTATAGTTCTGCTTGCCTTCGAGCTTATTATGTAGATGTTTTAACCATGCACACTGTTCCACGACTTGGGAAGGGCTGCGTTAGCACTTTTAACAGGTCCACACCATGGTGTCGGATAACCATGAAGTCAGCACATGTGCACATAGCTGTATTAGCACCTTTACAGGTCCACACCTGCATGGGGTCAATGTACGTACATGGGTGGGAATAGCTATGTTAGCACTTTTAGATGTCCACACCTGCATGGTGTCAAGTAACCNTATTAGCACCTTTACAGGTCCACACCTGCATGGGGTCAATGTACGTACATGGGTGGGAATAGCTATGTTAGCACTTTTAGATGTCCACACCTGCATGGTGTCAAGTAACTCGAGTTATTGTACATGCTTTCAAGTCGTTTTCTCATGTCCGCACCTGCATGGTGTCTGGTAACTGTGAAGCGTCTGNCGAGTTATTGTACATGCTTTCAAGTCGTTTTCTCATGTCCGCACCTGCATGGTGTCTGGTAACTGTGAAGCGTCTGCACATTGGGATTTGATCCCTTTGTATTGTAGCACAAGCAGACAACGGCAGCTGGTGGCCTGCTCACAACTACCTACAGAGTACTGACCATCGAGCAGGCTTCACACTAGCTAGCCACTGTTTGAAAATAGCACCATACAGTAAAAGTAAATTTTTTCACATTTAACTCCTTATACCAAAGTCAAGTTTGTAACAATCTATGGGGGAAAACCTCATATGCAAGTTTCGATGGTAAAAAATTAGCTTTAATTTATAAACAAGTTACCATATGTTTAGCCCGGGAAGGCCGCTCCCAGACAGGTTGAAAAAACGTGTGCCCTAATCGCTAGCCACTAACTCCTCATCGCTGGAATATTAGCCCACAACTCTTCTTTGGAATAAATTATTTCAACGTGAAAATATATTTTGTCCTTGTGTTATCTTCGTTCAGCTTCAACTCATGGTCAAACTTAAAGCAGACAAATGACTACTGCCAGATCGACACCTCACAAGACCGAACCCTCATTGCGGAGCATGTGGTGGTGATTGAGGTGTGTGTGGTGCTGATTGTAGNATCGACACCTCACAAGACCGAACCCTCATTGCGGAGCATGTGGTGGTGATTGAGGTGTGTGTGGTGCTGATTGTAGTGCTGATTGAGGTGTGTGTGGTGCTGATTGTAGTGCTGACTGAGGTGTGTGTGGTGCTGATTGTAGTGCTGACTGTGGTGGTGATTGAGGTGTGTGTGGTGCTGATTGTAATGCTGATTGTGGTGTGTGGTGCTGATTGTAGTGTGTGGTGCTGATTGTAGTGCATGTGGTGCTGAATGGTGGTGTGTGGTGCTGATTGTGGTGCACATGGTGCTAATTGTGGTGTATGTGGATAGCAAGTTGAAATAATTTCTCCATATATGAAAAATAAATTATGGAATCCTACCTCCAAACCTGAAAGGTGGATATTTTATTTAACGATATATATATATATATATTATATACAAACGAGAAATTAATTGTATATATAATGTATATAAGCGAGAAATTAATTGTTGAATAAAATATCCACCTTTCAGGTTTGGAGGTAGGGTTCCATAATTTATTTTTCATATATGGCAAAATTATTTCAACTTAATACCAACACACACCACAGTCAGCACCATATGCACCACTATATATATCCATCCCTTCGATATATTTCATTACTTCCTGGGCAAACTGTACCGACCAGAAATTTTTTGTAATGAGTATATTTGCACATTGCATTGAAAGATCCTAGCGAAAGCCACCATCACGCTTCCGAATTGGCCACTGAGCGACTTGGACTTTGCACAGAGCCGCGCATCAGCACGGCGGGCCCCCACAATGCTTCCCAATTGGTCGTTAAGCGACTTGAACTTTGTACAGACAGTCCACAGAGGTATACAAGGAAAGTAGTTCTTAAAATCTGATATAAGCTAGAAACGCACCTGCTTTGCTCTATTCTGCTTTGTGAATTTGCTGTGTACGATTACGAGTTCTTTTCTTCTATGGTCATCTTGAGTCTATCAACAAGTTCATTCACGTTGAGAGAATCATCGTTCTTCTCATCAGATACTTCATCAACACTGTCGTCATAATCATTATCAGCAATGCTGTTTTCATGATTGTCTTCCCTTCCCGTTGCATCATCCATATTAAATTTACTTTACTTTGTAGCAGGAGTTGTACAGTCATCAGTATTTAGAGCTGGTGGCTGTTTATTTTGAAGTTCCATCGATTTCACGCGAATCTTGCAAGTGTATATTTCGCGCGAACCACTCTACTGCTCGGCGCAGGTCACTCATTCCGTCTTTAGCGTTAACTATCTCTTCATTATCGCTTGTGGACTCAGTACCCATCGATGCAGCAAGAGGTATTGCCGGCATCACTTGTTGGCTCTCAAAAGACGAATCATTGCAGTTCTTGGCGTGGTTCTTCAATGTATCACCTTGCATAAACTACATGTACCCATTGTCGTAATGTTTCCTCGTGAGAAAATAACTCTTCGTACAGGTGGTTCTCTCATGTTACCAAGCATTTGACTGAATTTGAAAACTGGATTGCAGAATCGACACCGATAACAATCAGGCAGCAATTATGTGGGTCACAGCTGTAATTTATCTATATAAAAGCGATTATTTTTACAGTAAAGAGCCTAGTTTGTGATTTCAAAGAAGTTCTTGTTCGAGATTCTACTGTTTTCTTTTTGAACTTTGCAATGTGGGTCACAATTGTAAGTTAAGAAATAAGTGCTACGAAATGATACAAATCGTGCAGTTACTGGGAAAAAATTAAGTCTGAAGCCTTCGAATTACAATTTTGATAGGTTTAAAATACAACAGCACTAATTCCATTATTCCAACATCCAGAAGCAATTAACTATTATTAAAATGCGTAGTGAGTACAGTACACAAGTAACTAACTTCTAGAGGCCGTGTTGGTATAGTGGTTAGACTACTCGCCTCCCACCTTGGTGAACCGGGTTCGATTCGTGGTGGTGACGCTCCCGGATTCTCGCATGTGGGAATCGTGCCGGAGGATGCCGCTGGTAGGCGGGTTTTCTCGGGTATCTCCCTTCCCCCGTCCTTTCATTTCGGCAATGCTCCATACTCACCTCTCTTCACCCTCATTGACTCTCACGGCATCGATGTTAAGAGCCACCCAAACCTCTTCTTCTCCACTCTGCTCAGACCACGAGGTAAATCAAGGATGTGTTTGCGCAAGTCAAGTACTGCATACGTATGTTATTTTGGTTTGAATTTAAGGTTTGCGTCCCAGCTATAAGCTGTTTTCCGATTAGTCGGAAATACATACACTTGCGTGTTACAGTGCACTCCTCTTCCATCGAGCCGACACACCAAGGCGGGCCATTGCCGTTTCTTTCTGTTACTCCTCTCTAGATTGTATTGTTCCACGCCATATTTCGGGCTGAGATCAGCCACTTCATCCCCTTTGTATTCTTGGCAGTGGATGCAACAATGGGACCTAGCCCCTCGCTCGCCTATCCAACAACTCATCGCCACATGTGATTTGCACAATAGACTAGTGAGTGGAATAAACATTGCGTGACTTATAACGCAAAGGACATAGGAGGCATTCGGTGGACTATCCTTATTAAATGCCCCCTCTCCAGGAATATAACTGCCCCTTCAGGGTTCAAAATACTGGCTTCACCATCGTTGTTCGTCAATTTTGGTGGATGACTGTAACATCCCATTTAATTATGAGGCATAAATATCATCTATAAATAGTCTTGCTTAATTTACTTTCCTCTTTTGCTACGTCTATTTCTGAGTAGCATAACTGAAGAAAGCATGCCAGTGTATTGTTAGGTGGACAATAAGTTTGATTACATAATAGTGGAAACGGCATCATAGAAATATGGCTGTTGGAATATGGTACATGTTTCTGACTAATTAAATTTGACAAGGCCACTACAGGGTTTGAGGGAGTGAGTGAGGAGATTTAGCCGGCTCTTTACATCGAGGTCTTCAGAGCCGACGAGGGGGATGTGAGGTGAGTATGGAGCAGTGCCAGAAAATAGGGCGGGGGAAACGGGAGATCCCCGAGAAAACCCGCTGACCAGAGGCATCGTCCGGCACGATTCCCACTTGCAAACATCTGGTGGCGATCCCGCCGGGAACCGTGCCCGGTTCGCCTAGGTGGGAGGCGAGTATTATGACCACTAAACCACGACGGCCCCGACTCAATTGATGCTCGCTGCAGTTTGTCCGTTATCCGTCTCGCTCTTCTGAGCCTGGAACGCACAGAAAGCTCCTGGTGGGCGGTTCCTTAAGTTTCAAAACATATCAAAGCATAGGCATGGAACAGGTTTTCTATCGAAGTCAATATACCACCACATTTAACTTCCCTTGTATAAACTATTATACATTAATTTAATGCAGAAGGTAATGTCTATTGTGGTAGGCGATTTATTTACGAATCTTAATTTACACATTAATATATCAGAGTTAAATCACAGCAGTACTGTGTTTTAAATAGTAACGCACACGTAATCGCATTTAAATGATTGGTTATTAATATCAACATAGATAAAACGTTTTCATACTTTATTAAATGCGAGTACCAAAGAAGTTTCACAAAAGTTTGATTTCCATTGATTTATCGTGATTCTCTCACAATTCCTTTGTTGCAATGCTTTTAATGAGCAAGTCTATTGGATCTGCGCCAATTCTTAGGGGTAGTTTTTGGACTTCCTTGTACTTCTCTTTTCTCTTCTTGAAACGAGGCGACATGACGACCTCTAGTTTGCAACTAATTCACTTCTTGTAACTCGCTGTGCTACGCGGAATCTCGCAAGTAGAAAGCAAAGTGCTGCATTTTCAGCGGAGTGAACGTATGTAACTTTTGGAACATTGCTAAATTCCAGGAAGAGGTTGCATTCCTTATACAGGATGAATCACCTAAAACTTGCACCGCTAATATTTCTGAAATTGAAGGTGCTGTTGATGTGCTCGTTTCATAGAAGTGAAGTTTAGACAAAGGTTCACAATTGCAGCCCAGACACAGATTTCAACAAGTATTGGAATGTGTTCTTCTTGAACAGTGTTACTTTCAAATATAATAATGCCTATTCACATCAACGAAATAAAACTAGAAGAACTTAAAATGTCAAGGATTTTTTTTTGCAAGATCCTAGTGCAAGTAGGTTACGCACTATCTCAATATGGCAGTGACATTTCTCAAAGTTTCAAAAGAGTTTGATCGACCGTGAACAGTCCATAGACATTATACTATTAATGCACTGATAATTTCGAGAGAAAGAGTTAAGCAAATATGTGTGATATGAGGATAAACTTTGTGGTTTGTAGATATTGAAGAGATTTGATCAGAGACCGACCTCAGACATGGACGGCAGTTTAACATCATTAAAGTTAGCTATTAACCAGCCAAGCTGATAAATTATAGTAATGTAGTAAATGACAGATGCACTACACGCCAGGGAATTCACTATGTACATATAAATTATATCATTCTCTGCTCGGTATTTCATACATTGTCTAGAACATTTAGTTTGCATTGTATTACTGATTTAAAACACTGAAATTTGGAAATATTTTCACCGCTTATATTCGGCTCGTGGCTTTACAGATGATACTATTCCAAATAGTCTATAGGAAAAATTAATTTAATTACAAATCACAATCATACTGAGACACGAATAGCTAAATACAAACGCTAAAACAAACACACGCGCAAAAACCAGTGGTGAAGCTCAATATGTTGTCTTGTAAATGTTCACTGCCTCAATGTCTTGACCTCATAACGAGGAAAGAGACTTATTCCCGAACCATATATAAGAATTTAAGTTTAGACATATAATTCTGTAAGCATTTTATATAATGTGTGTATGCGACTAAAGCTGTGCAGAGGCACGTAATATTATGATTCATTACCGGGTTTGTTTCGATAATACTATATCAGGAAATCAATATATTTATCAAGAATAATAAGATACCCGCAAAGGCGCCGCGAACGCCTTTCTTGGATTGATACACCACTACACTAAGTTTGACAGCCTCTTGTTGCGAAGGAGAGAGAATTATATCATGGAAGAAGGAAAAGTATATTCCATTCACAGTGAATTCCAACTTTTCTGAAGCCCTGCTAAAATTCTACTTCCAGGTTATTCCTCCGCCTTATGCAAAAAAAGCTCAACTAAGTCTAGAAAATTACGTCAGAAGGACAACGCATCGCATTCTGTGCACTCGGTGTAATAATATTTTGCATAAAAACTGTCTCTTACTAAGTATTACCAACACATCTATTTTCTTACTGCTTTTATCCATGTTCATTATAAATTAAATATTATAATTAATGAATAAAATATAAGTAAAAATTCAATTTTATAAAAAGATAAGGTGATTTTATTTTAACACAAGCATAAAACGGTTGTGGTACATTAAATATTTAGGAATCAATCAAACACATCATACATGGAATCTTTTTTTTAAGGTTTTATTCAAAGAGTGTGAAGAAACACGCGAATAGACTAGAACACTTTCATCTTTATCTCGCTATACACTTGCGTCGTGCTTACTTGAACAGCGTGAAGAAATGAAGAAAGGCTATTTCTCTAATATAGCCTACTACCCCTATTCCTGCTTACACACCCAGCAAATACTGACGTTGACAGACGGTACTCATAAACATATCTTGAACATTTACTTTGTCGAGACAATCTTACTAGATGTCTTGAGTTGGTGTTTACATTTCATGAACATTGCTCAAGCTTATCTCAAGCGTGTGCAGATAAGACGGTCTTCACGAAGGCCATCTTATTTTTGCGTGTCTCAAGACGGAATGTTTACGTTGCAGGGTCACTGCTTTAGGTCGCAATTTCGAACCACATTTGATAATCATTGAGACCTTGCTTAAGACGGCAAATAGCGTGTCTTCACCAAGTGTACTTTAGACGTGACGTGATACCGTGCTTTCTGAAACGGCGGACGCTAATACAATGTAGCTTCATACGTTGAACTAGTGAATATTTCTGCAAAATATCGATATCAAAGCATGTCTTAGGTTTATATTAAATATTTAATTGCTCATGTGGGTGAAAATCCACATTATCCTACTCTGGGAAAGTATTTACAGAACTGGAATACTAAAAGTATCATTCATGTTTTTAACATAATTCGTATATTAGCACTTAATCACTACTAATTTAATTGTAGAATCTTAATAGCGCAGCATCTAATAACACCTATTTATAAAAATAGAGTTTAGTTGTTCTCAAACGTAAACGTAATTTATTATAAACGTACACATAATAATAAATTTAATATGCCAAATAGTACTGTATATTAAATAAAATCCTTGTAAATATAAATATCTAAAACATAAATAATTACAGATATAAATATTATATAACATATTTGCTCTTTATTTGGCTTTGATCATCATAGTTCAAATACGTGCCGATGATTATGCGCTGAGCTACTTATTGCCTATTCGTGTAAATAAATCATGTTACTCATGTAGTTTTATTTACAGTTGATTGTTTTACTCTTCTTTAACACTTTCCTGAGCTAAAAAAAAGTAATTTAGTTACACCTCAATGAATTAGCGTCGGCTTGTTTGTTTCCAGTCACGTCTTTATGCATTTTAGAAAATCCAGAAATACGTGGTTTTTCCATTGGCATATAATACCGCGCATTCGTAAAGTTGTGGTAACAAAAAAAGACTATTTATTACTTGTTCGTGTGAAGGCGCCAAGTTTGCGCTTCTGCACCACGCATTAAGCTTGCGCCTGGCAAAGCCAGAGATGGTAAAACATAAGCTGTCTCCTGAGCACGCCATCTTCATGAAGATCACATTCATCGACTATGGGACGTGGAGCGGAATAACACTGATTTAAGAAATAAGATGGTCATGACGAAGACTGTCTTAATCTCTGTCTTGAGACTTGACTACGAATATCACCGCTCTGTCCAGACGGGCTTCACGCAGCAGGGCATATATCGCCAGAGGAACAAGTAGGGATACCAACTTTTCTGATTTGCCATAAGGGAGACTTCCAACAACTCAACACACGTCTGACTAGTGAAATGGTAAATTTTTTTACAATTTACAAAAGCTTTATTCAATTTTCTCATACAATTTTAACTTTTGTGAGAATCTCTCTGTATACACATTCACCATGCCAGCCCCTTGGGCTCCTGTGGTGGTTAACTCGGCTTTTCATACATGTCCGGCACACTTTTAAGTGGTCGGTAACATTGGACAGTTATGTTATCACTTTGACAAATAATACATGAAGGGAAAAATAAATAAAAAACCCTGGTACACTACTGTTGTAAACATAAAAATTTGTATTAATGTAATGGGCAAATGTCAGTGTTATACATCAGTCAACATTTTATTTGAACATACACAACAACAAAATGTTATAGTTGAAACTTTATTCATAATTCAGTGTGGTTTGAATTTCTCATTAAATCGGCCTTAAAACAAATGACAGATACCAACGCACACTGGAAGAAAAGATACTCTACACATCTTGGCAAGCGCCACTTTTTACGAACGCACTTGTTGACTAATGCCACCTATCGGTGTCAGTAGATAGAAAATGCCGATTTGGGCGCAACCCCCTTTTAAATGCTAAAGGGTTGAAAGTAACCATACATTTTAAACCCGCATTTAAATGCTAAAGGGTTGAAAGTAACCTTAAATTTTCAACCCCCTTTTAAATGCTAACAACCCGCATTTAAATGCTAAACGGTTGAAAACAACCTTAAATTTCCAACCTGCTTTTAAATGCTAAAGGGTTGAAAGTAACCTTAAATTTTCAACCACTTTTTAAATGCCAATATGTTGAAAGTAACCATACATTTTAAACCCGCATTTAAATGCTAAACGGTTGAAAACAACCTTAAATTTCCAACCTGCTTTTAAATGCTAACAACCCGCTTTTAAATGCCAATAGGTTAAAAGTAACCATACATTTTCAACCCGCATTTAAATTCCAATAGGTTAAAAGTAACCATACATTTTCAACCCGCTTTTAAATGCTAATAGCTTGAAAACAACCTTAAATTTCCAACCCCCTTTTAACTGTTAACATTTGTATTCATATTTCAAAAAAGTTTTAATGATTGTTAAACCATTAAAACTCAATTACTGCTCTGACTTCGAAAATGTGCTGCAACATAGTCTAATTAAAAGTTTGGAGGTGCACCTCCAAATTCGACATATTAAAGTAGGTGAAACACCTAATTCTTTTTCTAAATCTTTCATTGCACTGTCTATAGATATATTATCCATCTTTATTATACTACAAGAAAATATTGCAAAAGGTTTACGTTCAACTTAATGACTCGNGAGTTTTTTTTTCTAAGTTCAACTACCCCCTCTCAGATGGTGTGGCGCCTTACACCATCTGAGATTACCCAGCTATACATCTGATACAATACTGACTACTGTAGAGAGTATTTTTGCTGGGATTTTAAGGGGTAACATATAGTTGCATCTGCTACTCCTAGATTTGCTAGGAGTACGAGCATTTATTTTATTAGCTCAAATTTGGAACGACTCGGTTGATAAACATACAGTGTGGATGCGGGCGCCTTCACACCCACACTGAAAATTTATCCGCTCAGCCCGGGATTTGAACCCACGAACCTTGCGTTAAGAGTCGGACGTCTAACCACTGAGCTATCTGGCAAGACGCTAGACAAGGTTCTTCATACAACTTACATTGCGAGTCCCGCCGAATGAATCACGCCCAGAGCGTGTATACACTGACCTCGACTTCATCCTGGTTCACATATTGCGTCACAGATCGCGCGGCCGTTTGTAGATAGTGAGTCCCTCCACGTCCAGAGCGCGGATACATCGACCACATCCGGGTTCACAGATAGCAACAGTCGGAGCGAGCTCTTATGAGGAAAACTCGTGTCTACACTTACAGAAAGAGCACTGTGTACAGATAATGCAATTTAAAAGCATTTATCAACGAAATTTTTTATAAGTATCTACAGCCTCATCTCCAAGACCACAGTTCTTTCTGATGAATCAAAATTTATTAACTTACCTTTGTCATCCTTAATTTCAACTATTATTTCCTTTACTTGAGCTGTTTGCACGGGAAAAAACAAGATCGTTTCACCAAATCCAAATGTCGTCCTTGGTTTAAATGTAGCAATTATGCTAGTTTCTCTGTGGTTATAT